>JAJMSF010000011.1:0-361951 GCA_030558275.1 Chernovozyma palmyrensis
CCCCCCCCCCCTTCTCTCTCCCTTTGCTCGTCTACAGCCTCCCTACTCTACTGCTCTCCCTGACGCCAGCCTCTGGCCACGATCCGTAGCGGCTCCGTAGCGGCTCCTGCCTCTGCTCTGCCTCCACCGCCCCCACCGCCTCACCACTGGCCCATCACCTCCCGCCTCGTAATCTCCGCCGTAATTCTCGCCGCCCACCTCGCGCCGTCATCACCTTGCCACTTACTCCACGCCTCTGTCCGCGACCTCTACGCCAGGAACGAAGCCGTTGCGCTATTGTTCGCTCCACGCTCGCTGCTCTGAGCACTGGCCCACTCAGCAACGTCAAGCGCTGCTCCCGCTCCCTCGCGCCCTCTGCTCTGCTCCTTCATACGCTGCTCTGCTCCCTCACAGCTCATAGCTCCTCGCACCCTCAGCCTGGCTGCTCCCTCGCTGCTTTCCCACTCGTCATCACCACCTCGACCGCCCCCTGGCTCCCCAAATGCCCCGCGCCCACTGACACACCGCCCTTCGCCATGCTCGGACGTCTTTTCAAGCAACAGTCGTCCCCCTCGCTCAACGGCGCCAGTCCTCCACAGCCCGCCCAGACTCCACAGCCGCTGGGCCCCCAGCCGGCGGGCTCCCTCAACTCCTACGACGACTCCTACACCCGCGAGATTCTCTACGGCCCCGTCGACGCCGCGCAGCTCCGACCGTTCCACTTCAGCAACCGCCTCTTTCGCTTGGTGGTGGCCCAGGACGGCGGCTTGCTCCGGGCGAAACAAGTTCTCTACGACTCAGCCGCCACCGAGGGTCTGACGTCTTCTGGCAGCCCGCTGCCGCCGCTTTCGGCCTCGGCATCCGCCGACTCGCTCTCCACCATCACCGCGTCCCTCGCCTCCGCTTCCTTTGCCCGTGCCCCCCGCCACTTCGCCTCTAAGCTCCACCATAACACCAACGACTTGAGCGACTGCATGTTCGGGTGTGGGCTCCCCTCCAGCGACACCCAGCCGGGCACCAAGGTGCACGTGCTAGCGGCGGTCAACGGCCCAGACCTGGGCGGCGCCCGGGCGGTGCTCGTCACACGTCTTTTTCTGATAGCAGACAGCCCGGACCTGGCCCCAGACTCGCGTCCGGAGTGGCACCCACACGCTGCGCTCCCGGTACGCGACCCCGTGCGAAGTCGCCCTCCTCTGGCCCACGCCCGGAGCCCAGCGCCGGTCCAGGCGTCTGCCAGAGCGGGAACAGTGCCAGGGCTGCCCATGACGGTCCCAGGGCACCCAGGGACTACCGGCCGACCGAGCGGCCGACCGAGCGGCCTCACTGCTGCCTTTGCCGCCAGCGCCACTCCCTCAGCCTCTGCCGCCAGCCCCTCAGACTCTGCCGCCAGCCCCTCCCCCGCCTTTGCCACCGGCCCCTCGCCACCATTTTCCGCCAGTTCCTCCCCGACGTTTGCCAGCACGAGTCCCACCGCCACCCCTCACGCCTCCGAGTGCCCACCCCGTCTCAGCAGTCGGTTCGCCATTGGCTTGGTGATTCCGGTGGACTCGCTCGACGATATCCCCGACGTCGTGTTCGGCAACTGGACCGAGGTGTCGCATTTCTTGGCATTGCTCCAGCGGCTTCTCGTCCGGAAGCTCGTGCAGGCGCTCAGCGCCAGCTGCGACGGCCCCCACAGCCCCTACGTCGTCAACCGACGGCTCCAGTTCCCGAACTACCTCCTCCAGCACGACCCGGAGGTGGCAGCGCAGACGCTCCGGCTCGTTCGGCTCACACACTACGGCGCCAACGTACCGCGGCTCATTGGCTCCAACTTTCTCATGCGCAGCGCCCTCCAGCGCGGCGCCGCCCTCTCCAGCCCCACCGTGCGCCACTGGGTGGCCGAGGTGTTAACGTGGCTCGAGCTCAAGGACGGGCGCGCCATCGGCCCCGGGTTTGGCCTGGGGTTCGGCTCGGGCCCCAGCTCCGGCCCCAGCTCTGGCCCCAGCAGCGTCTCGCACCTCAACGGTGCCCACGCCTACGGCAGCTACGGCAGCTACGGGTCCTCCGGGTTCGCAGGACCGGCGCCGCTCACGGGGCTCCCAGGGGCATCCTCTGCGTCGCCGGGCCCCTCGGGCGCCCCGGGGGCCTCCTTCTTGGCGAGCCTCCTCGCGCTCGTGCTCCCTATGCGCGCGCTGTTGCGCCTGCTGCCCCACGCGTTGCCGGACCCCTCCGCCCGCCGCAGGGACGTCGCGCGCGTCGTCGCCATGACGGGGAACCCCACGGTGGCCAAGAAGCTCGTGTTCATCGTCAACGGCGTGGTCCCGGACGCTGAGGGCGCGGCGGTCTACGCGGCGCTCGGCGCGGACGAGGATGCCGAAAGAGCGCCGGAGCGGGCCCACGACCCCAGCGAAAGGGCGCCAGCACGGACCCACGACCCCAGCGAGAGGGCGCCAGCACGGACCCACGACCCCAGCGACGGGCCGCCGCCGGACCCCTACGCGGCACTGGACTTCGGCGAGCGCCGTCGGCCGCCGCTCTACACGCAGCTCAGCCGCGAGAGGCACGCGCGGCCCTTTGACATCCCCGAGGACGCCGCGGCCGGCCCCAGCGCACCCTTTGCCCACCCCGCGCCCTTGGAGAGCCCGACGCAGCCCTTCGCCAGTCCCAGCCGCCTGCCAAAGTCCCCGCGCTCGCCGCACCCGCAAAAGGCCAGCGCAGTGTGGCCCATTCCCACGCGGCGCGCCACCGGATCCAGCGGCACGGAGTCGCCCCCCGAGCCCCCCGCCATCTGCGGCTGGGAGATCCCGACGAAGGCCCAGGCCTTGAGCTCGGCCGCCCGCCCGCACTTTGACTCCGCCACGAGTATCCCCGTGCCGCAACCCGCCCACGGCCCCCGGCCCGCGCTCTCCAAGTCCTCGCTGATGGCGTACCTCTCGTCGTCGCTCAACTCGTCGCTCTCGTCGCTGGCCTCCAACTACTCGCTCTCGAAATTGGGCGGCAGTTTCATGGAGAAGTGGCGCGGGTCGTTTGGCGGTGGCGGCTGGGGCGGAGGCGGCACTGGTGGCGCTGGAGCTTGGGCCGGAGCCGGGGGCTGGGGCGGAGCTGGCGGAGCGAGCACTGGCGGCGGCTCGGGCACTACTGCAGCCGCCTTTTACGCCCCTGAGCCCTCGCCGGGCCTCAGCTTTCGCCCGCCCGTGCACTCGCTCCGCTCGCCGTCTCCGGCCGAGACCGACGACTGGCGCCCAGCCCCGGCTCCGACTCCCGGGAGGCTCCTGCGCGTGCAGTCGATGCAGGAGATGCACGGGCAGCCGGCAACGGCCCGCCGCTTGGGCCTCCACGGCGTCCCGGCGCCCATAGCGCGCACCAAGACGAGCGTCTTCGGCACCCGGGCCGCCGACACCAGCGCCGCCGACGCCAACTGCAGCGCCATCCGCGCGCGCTGCCTGCGCATCATGGGCTCCGCACCGCACGTGGAGTCCCGCGGGAACGCCCTGTACGTGGCGGCTCCGCCCCATGACCCGCTCATCGCGCGCCACTCGTTGGCGCCGAACGTCGCGTTCAGCGAGGAGTTCCGCCCGGAGTTTGCCATCCAGTCGTGCCCCGTGAACCCCCGGCTCGAGGCCCACGTGCTCTCGGCAATGAAAAACGATTTGCTTTTCTTCCAGAGCAACTGCGGCCTCGACGCGGTGGTCTCCCGCACGGTGCTCGTGAGCCTCCGTGCACGTGAGATCAAGCTCATCGAGATGAGCGTGGGGGAGCACGAGCACAGCGTCTCGCCGGGGCCCGGGTGGCGCGAGAAACTGGAGCCTGCGCCGGACGCCCGGTGGAGGGACGGTGCTGAGGTCTCTCCAGGGCCGTACCCCGGAGCGAACGGAGCGAACCCAACGCCCGGGCAAAGCCCTTGGCCTTCCGCGGTCTCTGGTGCTCCCTCCAACTCCTCGGCCCCGCCCGCGGGCGGCTCCACCTACAAAACCTCCATCCGTAAGGTGTACACGCCGCAAAAAAACAGCGGCAACAGAGACACCATCGGGTTCATAGAAGCCACGTTTGCCGAGATGAACCTGCTATTCAAAGCGGGAAACTCCAGCGATGAGGACGCGCGACTTGGCGAGCTTCTCTTGCGCTTGTTGGGCTGACAGCGCCCCGTTCGGGCCGGTACCGCCCGTGTATATTAACGAATTCCCCAGGCGATGTAGGTGGGAGCAGGAGGTGAAGGCAGGTGGTGATGCCTCAGAAAATTAGGATTGTTAAGGGTCCTAGGGCCGGAAAAAAGACAGCACTGGGAGCTGTGAGCAGCGGCTGGGATGGCTCGGACTGCGCGAGATGGCCCAGAATCTATGAACAGCTCCGCACTGCCAACCCGGATCTCCTTGTTTCTTAAGATCAAGCATCTGTGGACCCAGACGGGCACCTCTGCCAAATTTCAGACCAAGCGAAGCTCTGGTGCCAGAGTATCGGGCCCGTTCTTCCCAAGAGCCTGCCGTTGATTTCGCACCCGAATATCCTGCATATACGCCGGTTCCGTCTAACAGGCCCGGCTATTTGGGCGCCCAGAGAGAGAAAAGGGCATCGTTAGAGATGCTGGGCACCCAGGATAGAGAGTCTCTATAGGCGTGCTTTTTTTGGAGCGATTTCGGGCAAAATTGGGCGAGTTTGACCTGAGGTAAGGGTACGGCATATAAGCACTTTTGGCCCCTCGCTAAATGGTCACCAAAACGCCGCTAAATTAGCGCCATAAAGGGGGCGGATTGAGTGCTCATTAGGCGCGAACCAGCGGTCATAGGTGGGGATTGAACGCTACCGAATGCCGCCACTCTGAAAGACTCGCGTTTCCTAAGACCTCAATGGATAGCCAGCGAGACGGTGGCAGCGAGTCTGGAGCCAATTTGGCACCGCCCGCCCTCTCTGTAAGTCAGGGCCCGAGCCCCCCGGTGCCGCTGGCCCAGCGCGAGCCTAAGGCTGGCGCGCACCTGGTAGCGCGCCTGGCACTCGAAAAATGAACGAAATTTCCACTGACGGCACCCACCAGCACGAGACCCACCGCTGATCGAGAGCAGGTGCAACGGCAGATTTGGTACTGCAGAGGCGCTGTTCCACGGACCGATCCACAAGACGCCCGCCCCTCGAATTCCGAGAGCACGAACGCAAAATCCAGCGCACCAGAGCCAGAGCACAAATGCCAGAGGTCGACGCCGAGGCGCCGGAGGGCAAAAGCGCCAGGGTTAAGAGATCGCCCGACTCGGAGGTCTCTGAGCGTCTGAGCGCAGAGCCGTTGCCACCGGTGAAACGGTCGGGGCCCCAGTTGTTTCTCGACTACGAGGACAAGACACAGGAGGCGCTCAGCAAGTTCCAGGAGCTCCGTGAGTGCAGCTACTCGCGCAAGGCGCTTGGGAACTCAGCACAGGAGGAACTCATGGCGTGCGACTGCTTCGAGCATTGGGACGCCGCGTTGCAGCGAAACACCGCCTGTGGCGAGGACTCCGGCTGTATCAACCGCGTGACGTCTGTGGAGTGTGTCAGCAACCACAGCCTGTGCGGCCAGGACTGCCAGAACCAGCGGTTCCAGAAGCGCCAGTACAGCGCGGTGGCGGTGATCCAGACCGAGCGCAAGGGCTACGGGCTCCGGGCCGAGCAGCCCATCGCCGAGGCCGCCTTCATCTACGAGTACATCGGCGAGGTGATCGACGAGCCCAGCTTCCGCAAGCGCATGATCGAGTACGACTCGCTCAACTTCAAGCATTTCTACTTCATGATGTTGCAGAAAAACGCCTTCATCGACGCCACCATCAAGGGCTCGTTGGCGCGCTTCTGCAACCACTCGTGCAACCCCAACGCCTACGTGGACAAGTGGGTGGTCGGCGACAAGTTGCGGATGGGGATCTTTGCCAAGCGCGCCATTTTGCCCGGCGAAGAGATCACTTTCGACTACAACGTGGACCGGTACGGCGCCCAGTCGCAGCCGTGCTACTGTGGCGAGCCCAACTGCATCAAGTTCATGGGTGGCAAGACCCAGACCGACCTGGCGTTGCTCCTCCCGGACGGGATATCGGAGGCGCTTGGCATCACCAGCGCGCAGGAGCGCCAGTGGCTCAAAGAAAACAAGCACCTCCGGTCCAAGCAGCAGGCGGACGACGCCATCGTCAACGAGAAGTTCGTGCGGTCCATCGAGGTGCACGAGCTCCGGTCGGACCTGGACGTCTCCAAGGTCATGGGCGCGCTCATGAAGTCCCAGGACCTCTACGTGGTGGTCAAGTTGATCCGGCGCATCTTCTTGACCAACGAGCCGGCCATCAACTTGCAAATCATCCGGATGCACGGCTACAAGACGCTCAACCAGGTGCTCAAGGACTTTTCTGGCGAGAGCCTGGGGCTGGAGGATACCAAAGAGCCCCAGGACCCCGACGCCAGCTCCCAGGACCCCGACTCGCGCGCCGAGCTCGTGCGCATGGTCCTTGGCATTCTCTTGAAGTGGCCCCGGGTCACCAAAAACAAAATCTCCTCGTCCAGAATCGAGGACAGCGTCAAGGAGATCGAGCGCAGCTCCGCGGACCCAGAGACCCGCGCCTTGGCCCAGGACTTGCTCGCAGAGTGGAGCAGCTTGCAGATGGCCTACCGCATCCCCAAGGGCTCCGGGTCGCCGTCGCTCTACGGACGTGCTAGCCACTCGCGATCGCGCAGCCCCGAGCGTGCACAGGACGACGAATCGCCCGAGCCATCGCCCGACTCGCCGTTGCCGGACGGCTGGGAGAGCGCCCTCGACGAGTCCACCTCGAAAACGTACTATTTCAACCGCGAGTTGGGCCTCTCGCGCTGGGAAAAGCCCTCAGTGGCGAGCGAGCCACAGCCCAAGGCCCCGGACGACCACCCGGGCCGCTTTGACAAGAAAAACGTTGAGGAAAAGCGCGCCAAGCGGGAGGAGGAGCGCCTCAAGCGCGCGCGAGAGAAGCAGTTCCAGGAGTTGCAAATGAAGGACAAGCTCCTTCAGGAAGTGATTGCCGCGTCGCAGAAGGAGGCGGAGGAGAAACGCGCCCTCGAGGAGAAGCTCCGCCGCGAGAAGGAGGAGCGCGTGCGCGAGAAGCGCAAGAGGCGCGCCGCCGAAGCCAAGCGCAAGGAAAAGGGCAAGGAAAAGGGCAAGGAAAGCACAAAGGGCTCCAAGGAAAAGGGCTCCAAGGAAAAGGGCCCCGAAAAGAGCTCCGAAAAGAGCTCCAGGGAGAAGAGCTCCCCCGAGCGAATGTGGACGGGTCTTTTCGCCAAGACCGTCCCGAACCTCATCAAGAAGCACGAGCGGGCCTACGGCCACGACAAAATCAAGGCCTGTGCCAAGGACATCGTGCGGGCGCTCGTGGAGAAAGAAATGCGCAAAGAGTCGGCCCCGCCCGCCGATTTGGACAAGCACAAGGTGAAGAAAGTGCACGAGTTCTGCCGCGTCTACATGGAGAAGTACGTGGCTCGCCACAAGCCCCGTGACGAGCTCGAGGATCTGGCGGCAGAGCCCACGGCAAAGAAGCAGAAGGTGTGAGCTGGGGATGCCGTCTGCTGGGCGGCCTCTGTCCCTTGGAACAGCTGGGGGCCCAGTTTCTGCAGAAGACTCGCCGACCCTGCCGCTACGCTGGCCACTTCGTGGAGGCTCCTGCGGAGGGCTGTCCACCAGCGGGGGCGCGATAGCCCCGAGCGCAGCGAGCTGAGCACCACGCAGTGGCCCGCCCCGGGCAGGGACAGCGGAGCGTCACGGACCCTTGGCCCCTTCTGGCCCTAGAGCTTGAGCGCCCGCCGGCGGCAGCTCGTCCGCTTCGCTGGCCACTCCGTGGAGGCTCCTGCGGAGGGCTGTTCCCCTGCGGGGGCGCCAGATCCCGAGCGCAGCGAGCTGGGCACCACGCAGTGGCCCTCTCCGGGCAGCGGCCAGCGGAGCGTCCAGTAACCCCGGGAGGGCTCTGCTCTTGATTCCAAGAGTTAGAGCGCCCGCCGATGGCCCTAGGAGCCTCCGCTTTGGCCCATGAGGGGACCTCTCGGCGCCTCTAGGGCCCTCTGAGCTCCATACAGCACAATGTAAAATATGTTTGTATTTATATCAGTCTCTATATTACAATGGTTAAATAAATAAGAACTTGCGAGACTACCAGTCACGTTCCAACAAGATTGGCAAGTTTTCGATCGACTCAGTGCCGTAGATGATCTGGTAGGTGGCCTCGAACAAGGGGAACTCGGAGGTCTTGCCGACATTATCCAACAACTCGTGCACTTCCTTTGAGGTGATGATCCCCTGGGACGACTGGCCGTTCAACAATTTCTTCTCGGCCTCAAGTGCCGAAGCACCGGTCTCGGCCATGTACCTGCCGACCTTGACGTTTCTACCGCCGGAGCAGGTGGTGATGAGATCAGCAACACCGGCGGACTCGTTGGTGAAGGTGGAGATCTTGGACTCGGGGAAAAATGTGGTGGAGAATTTGATGGTCTCTATGAGTCCCACCCTCATGATGGCGGCCTTGGCGTTGTCACCCCAGCCGAGACCCTCCACGAACCCGACGGCCAACGCCACGATGTTCTTCAATGCCCCGGCAACAGACACCCCAGCGACATCGTCGATGACGTTGACGTGGAAGTAGGGCCTGTGGAACGCAGCCTTCAATACAAATTTGTCGATATCCTTGCCCTCGCCCCTGTAGTCGGCGGGCAAACTGTAGGCGACGGTTGTTTCGGACCAATTGCCTCTGGCGACCTCGGGGGCCAAGTTGGCGCCGGAAAGCGCACCGCAGGCAATCCCCAACTGCTCGGAGATGTAGGTAGACAACAATTTACAGCCGTCCTTGTTGACCTCCAAGCCCTTCAAGCACGAGATGGCTCTGGCGGTGGGCTTCACCTTGCCCTTGATCTGGGCGCAAATCTTGGGCAAGAACTGATGGGGCAAGTTGAAAACAATGAGATCGGCGTCGATGACGGTGTTGACAACGCTGGGATCCGCCCGGAGGTTTTTGGGCAACTTGACGCCAGGGAGGTACTTGACGTTCTCGTGCTCCTTGTTGATGATCTCGGTGAGGTTCACGCCCTCGATTTTCTCCTCAAAGACCCACATCTTGATGTGGTGAGCAAAGAGGTGCGGTCTGGCCAAAACGTTCTCAGCACAGACCTTGGCGATGGTGGTGCCCCAGTTACCGGAGCCCACAACAGCAATTCTGAAGGGCTTTTCAGGGGTAAGGGACGAATGCAAGTAGGAGGAAGTGGTGGCGTTGGGCGCTAAAATGCCAGAAAGGTGCTGCAATCTCTCAAGGGCGACCTTTCTGTCGGCTGGGGAAGCGGTGGAGAAACTCATGGTAGATGTGGGAATGTAGGGGGGCGCTGACGGGGCTAAGAGCTTCAGGGCGATGCTAGGGGAGAAATAACGCGAAACAGTAGAAGGGCCTCTATAAATGCTGTGCACTCTGCTGAATGTGACTCGGATGTTATGACAAGGCAATTGATACATAAACGCCACCGGAACCGCTAGCTTTATATACCTCCAGCTACTGATAGCGAAAAAAAGAAAAAAAAACGGCTACATCATGGGGCTTTGTGTAATCTGTTGATGTCCCTCGGCTGTCTTGTGACCTGTTCATTATCAGAAGGGAGAGGTCCCGAAGGGCCTGGACGGCCGGAAAAAGGGCGCCCAGATGCTGCAGTAGCGCCCACATGCAATTTGGCAATTTTGGGGCCGTTTTTGGTCCTCTTTGAGCCTTATGGCTGCTGTTGTATCATCTAATTTATCCGAGCCCGACGGGTCCCATCGCCACGCTTAGCGCCTCTTTTGCTGGGCCTCCCCCGCAACTGCCCTGGCCCTGCGCTAATTCCCAGCCCCAGCCCTTTCTTTTGCGCACCTGATCACCTCTTTGCTCTGCGCCGCCGCTGCGCACCGCTTGTTCCCCCTCGAACCCCCGGCCCTGTGCCTCCCGATAGCCCGCGATGCTCGCTCAGTTGTAGCCATCACATCCCGAGGTCCAACTTTGAGGTCCAACTTCATACGCCCAACACCACCACCTCTGAAATGAACACACCCCTGACTCAGTACTCTGCCCTAGGTATCACTTCACGTTCTCTCCACCAGATGATGCTCCAGCCGTCCAGGCGCCGCTTCGTCCTGGTGTCCCCTGTCTCGTCCTCTGTCGCTCGGCATGTCACGGGTCAGTTCCTGTGCGGTTACGTCAGAGATGCCTAGCCGCTCCGAGGGACCAATGTTCCAAATCCGCCCCGTTCATCCGTGGCGTTTCAGCGCGCACAATCGACCTCTCTAAATAACCCAACGGTCGTCGTTTCATATCTCTGACCAGTAACAGGCACAATGCCTTCGGACACATCAGCCCAATTTTTTGACCGGCTTCCTCATATCTGTTCGGGCCTCTCTAATGGCTAGAAATGGTTGTATAGTGTAGTGGTTATCACTTTCGGTTTTGATCCGGACGACCCCGGTTCGAACCCGGGTACGACCTTTTTTTCGTTCTCCACTCTCTCGCATAAGGCAAATTGTCCCCCTGAGCCACATTTGCCTACAATTTTCTCCTTTATATGTTCATTTATATGCGCCAGTTCTCGTCGCCAGTCGAAAACTCCCGTGCCGGAGACTTTCTGTTTTTTCCGGCCATCACATAGCTGAGGTTTTCGATGTAGAGCTTCTTCTCTGCGTTCCTCTTGCAAGTCAACGTTCCCATGTGCCTCTTCAAAGCATCTTTTCGGGCAAAGCCCTTGCCACAGAGCTCACAGATGTTCGGGGGAATCGTCAAATGCTGCTTCTCGTGCCGCTTAAGATCCGATGAGCGGCGGAAAGACATCAAGCACTTGTTGCACGCAAATTTGCGTGAATCCCCAGATTCTTCCGAAAGCTCGTCGCTGTCCTTCTTGGACTCTTCTTCTTGGGTTTCAGCTACTTTGTAGGTCATGGGCTCACCCACCAAGAAGTTCCATCCCTCGCTCCGCGAATTGCTGGGGTGATGCTCTAGCTCACTGCTACTCAGTGGGAGCGCTTCACGATTCACCACACCAATACCCTCTGACTCCATGAAAATGTTGTTGCTCAAATTGGGGAAGTTCTTATAGAAGTTCTGGATTTGGAGCTGACCGTTCTCATTGGCGTGGATTTTCTTGGATCTCTTGATGGGGTTTCCGTGTGGAGAGGCGGCGTATTGTAGTCGCCTCAAGAGGTCCTGGATCGTGGGATCGACCATCAAATTCGCAGAACCGCCTTTTGCGCCAGCTGTGGCTACCAACGCCTCCTTTGCCAAGCGCAAAAACCGCTCGTCTTCGTCGCTCTCGCTGCCGACGCTCGCCATGGACGTGGTGCGCACATGGGTATGGGAGGTGGATGATTTCTGGTTGAAATTGGCAGCTGGGGTCCTCAGGGAGCTGGAGCCTGCCTCGTCGGCGTTCGCCGCCCCTGAGCCGGTCCCAGAGACACCAGTTCCTGATCCGGCCCCAGCAGGCCCAGCTCCTGAGCTGGACCCGGGCGAACTAGCATTGTAACCTCGCGTGTAGCTGATGTTCTGCTCAATGCCCTGTCTCTGTTTGGGTAAATAAAATAAGCCATCGTCCTCGATTCTGCGTTTGTGTGGAGTGGTAGAGCTGGGGCCCCCGAAAGAGGGCGGCGATGGTTGTGGCTGTGTCGAATACACGGGATAACTCATATTTCGTCTGTTCTGAGGATTATCATAAATCTCGTCCGGTAAATTGAAGGGTCGAGAGGGGTGTTTATCTGCCATTGAAGGAGGCAGATAAGTAGGATGCTAAAACAACAATTAGTAGCTCAGACCAAAACAGGAATCAAAAAGAGCCGAAATCAACAAGTTGTTCCAGTGGTAATTCTTATGAATAGCGTCCAGTAGCGTCCTAATACGGTGCTCCAATGACGTATACAACACAATTGGTAAGGATAGGATAGCGTCAGCACGGTGGATTCGGGTTTTGAAGTATCGGCGCCACAGTTCGGATATTTTCGAGCAAACGAGCGGCCGCAGGGTCTGTTGCAGTGTGGATTGTTGCAATATAGGGTGTCAATCTGTGGATGGGGCCAATCGCGGTGTGCAAATTCCGAATGGGGATATTCTTGGCCGTCTGGATCAAGAGTCGAATCTCAGATTTCAGGACAGGCGTTCTCCCAGATCACCGCAAGGCAGCAAACACGTGGATCTTGCAAACTGAGGAGCTCGAGCTATTTTGAGGTAGCCTCTGGTGATGCCCCCTAGCGTGGGCTCTGAGCGGTAGGCCCTAAGTGGCAGGTTCTGGTAGGCTTCGAGCGGTTGGCTCTGACAGATAGAGCTGGGTGTTAGGCTCTGGGTAGTAGGCTCTGAGTTGTAGGCTCTGAAGCTCACTGCGTGTCCTAATTCAGTTACGCGATTCAGCTTCCGGTGGATGGCGGGCACCTCGCTCTAAATACCAGTGCTTACTGGAAACAATATGGGGGCAAACTGTGGCGAGAGCCCGATAAATGGATGTTCAAGAATCAGTAGCTGGGCCCTGGGGTGTATTAGTACAAGTCCGCAGCTAATTCCATTCCTGCGCGTGAAAAATGCACCAAAATCACGGAGCCCAGCCCTTCCAGTTCAACCAAACTGTGGATCCTCTTGCACCTTCATACACTAACAATAATGATAAAGATTGCTAGAGGATTGCAACTTTTACCTCCGTTCACGTGTTATGCTGCAATGGTTGTTGGTGTGCAGGAGAAACTGAGGCTGGTGCGAACGGCACTTGGTCGGAGCTCACTCTGGCGTTGATCTAAGCTCCGCTAGTGGCGCTCGACAGCGAAAGCCGCTCAGAAAGCCGCTCATCCAGACCTAGCGATTGTGCAAACTCCGTGAGCTCTCGAGCTTTGATCTACACTCGCGGTGTGTCCACAGCTCTCGCGCGCCATCCAGGTCGCCACTCTCCAATCGCAGCGAATACTCGCCACGTCCTCTCGCTAAATACCGCGAATTCGCCCTAGCTCTGCCTAAGTGACCTAATTTCAGCTCGCCCATCCATCTTTGCACTATGTACACACCCTTTCTCAAATGAAAACTCGAGCTCTCTCCGTGATAAGAACAGACAGCTCAACGGCATCACATATCACCTTTCATAACTGAAAATTGCTCTTGACCTGTAAGATCATTCAGCAGCTTTTCTGAACGGATTTCCAGTAATTTGGCCACTGTCCCGCTCAAATCTCGCGCATTCAGGCCTTGTCTGTCTCCCTGTTTCTTAGCGGTCACTCCTCATCAGCTGAGTCTGACGACTAACTCTTCCATCAACTCTCCACATTGCCATGACCACCTACTCAGATTTGCCGTCGCGCCAGAAGTCGCTCCGCCTCTTGAACAGAGCCAAGGCCAACAAACATCAGCAGTTCCAATTGTACAAGCAGAGAGCCAAGAACATAACCAACGCCAACGAGTTGCTTCCTGGTCTCAACGATATTTCTGATGCATTTGAGGCTCTTCCGCTTGATTTGATCAAGTATTTCACTCTTTTGAAGGAAATAGACGCTAAGTGTATCAACGCCGTGCCCCAGATCAACCATTTCATCAAGACCTACATCGAACAGTTGCACCAGAATGACCAGGAATCAGCGCCTTCTGCTGTCAAAGACGAGCCTATTGAACGATCTGCAAATCTGGAAACAGTAGAGCAAAAGACTGGCTCCTCTCAGCCCTCCGCTCCGCTTTCCCGCCCCGACAAGATCAGAAGACTCACGGCCATACGCAACAAAATCCACGAAATCATCCCCTGTCTTGAAGAAAAGATGCATGTCACCTCCGTGGCCACAGATCTCCTACACAAACACATGTTCAGAATCAATAACGACTACAAACTCATCATCAACAACAACGAGATCCCCGAATCGATCCGAATCGGTCCTTTGAACCACCCAGCTATGATCATGGACTCTCAATCTCCTTCTGACTCACGAAACCCTAACAGATCGGCTCAATCACAAAGAAGCGAGAGCAGGAGAGAGGCCTTGGCCGCCAAAAAGGCCAGCAAGGAGTCTGTCGGGCCTGAAGATGACGATACCTTTGCCATAGCTGGATCTGTTGGTGCTGGCAGCGCTTTTGGAGCCTCTGGGTCAAACAAGAAGAAAAAATCAACCAAGGACTCAACCCCTGGAGCCCCAGTTGGCGATAGCGTTCTTGGCAACAGCGGAAGTGGGTCTTCCAAATCTGCCACTTCCTTGGGTGCCAGCGCCTCCTTGAGCGGGCAGAATGCTAAGAAGCGGCCCAGGAAAGACCAGGAGGAAATTTCACGCTCCAGCACTCCTAGCGGTAACGCTAGCAACAACGGCGCCAATAAAAAGAGATCCAAGCCCAAAAAGGAAGGTCTGTTCATCAATGTTGAGGTCACAGCGCATAATCCCGGTGCCAATTCGTCCAACAATGAGCCCACGTACTGCTATTGTAACCAGGTATCTTTTGGCGAGATGGTGGGGTGCGACGGAGATGAGTGCAAGAGAGAGTGGTTCCATTTGCCCTGCATTGGGTTCAAGAACCCACCGAAGGGCAAATGGTACTGCGATGACTGTTTGGTGAAAATGAAGAAAGTAAGAAGATAGGGTACGGCAAAATTACAACATTAGTCTCGAGAGATGTAACGGTGGACTGATATAGGTGTGTGGGTGTTCGTAAAGTTCTTCTTGTAGTATTTGTCATTTCTGGAGGCAAAAATATAAATCGAGAGATTCTCTCAAATGAAAACGTGTTAGTTGAAGAGAGTAACATTTTTTAACTAGAGAAAGCGGCTTATTTACGCAACATAAGGGCCTAAATTTGGGATATCGGGCGACATTGGAAAATCTTCAATTTTGTCTATTTAGTGTGGACTAGGCCAAAAAGTTGCAAGGATTGGGTACTCTGGCCGAGTTGGTCTAAGGCGCCAGGGTAAGGTCCTGGTCTCTCCGGAGGCGCGAGTTCGAATCTCGCGGGTATCAATACACCAGCAATTCTTCTCACCAAATTTTTGCAAAGTCTGAAAAGTGCTTGTGTCAAAGGGTACAATAATAGAAGGCCTATTACTAACAGAGAGCGTGTCTAACAATTCAGTAAGTGCCGCACTTGGCAGACGGCGTTCACAGCGAACATAATAAGCCTCTAGAAATACGACAATAGACCGCGTGTAGTGGGGGGGGGGCGATGCCGTGGTGGGCTGGCCATTATGTGCTATTTTCAGGCATTGGGGCGATAGCAAGCGGGTGTAGATAATTGGTCAGTTTCGACAGCATGGAAGGTCTTATCTGGTCGGATGTCACCGAAGGGGAAATGATGCATCCCCCCTCTCCTACATTTGGAAGTGTGGTGGAAGCCCACTGCAGATAAGAAGAAGATAACACGAGATCCCTAGGTGAGGGGAGGGAGAGGAAGATGGGGTGAGGAGGGAGAAAGATGAGTGAAGAAGGGAAAAATCGAGGAAGATAGACGGCGTTGACGAGAGGCTCGATCTCGGGTGCGTGTTGGCTTTCGGCACAAATTGGGGCTTCTTGGCCAGAATCTGGGCGCGAATTTGCGAATTGGCCCTTGACGAAGGTCGAAGCAGGGCTAGAAAATATGAGCGGCAGATACGAACCTATGAGTCCTTTTGGTTCAAAGAGGAGACGAGGCGAGTGTCACATCTGACATCTGAGACATGTCTGGTCACACGCTGAGCTGCAGTATCCGTAGCTCAGCGAGCTATTGATCTCTGCCCGCACTGGTCACTCCCCGCCAAATTGTCACCTGTTCTTAGGATACGCACCGAAGGCTCGTCACTAGAGCCGCACACCATCATCATGAAGCTGTCAAGGAGGCGGGCCGGCGGCCTACAATAACCAGGGCCAATTTTAGAACACGCAACCTGATGTGTATCTCGCTGGAAGAGGTCCAGGCGAGACCAGTCGCAAGCAAAAAAGTGCCCAGCAATTTTTAGCCCCCCTGCTGACGTCAATGCCGCAGAGACCGGAAGAGAAAGCGGAAAGACAACCGCTGGAAAAGATATGGACGTATGGTGGTGGCGACCTGGTCATTGTCGGACTGGCCATGTACTCATATCGGCAGATTGTAGCAGTAGCCGCAGATTTGCGGGGGGATAGATGTTCAGAACGACCAGACGTCAGCTCCAGTTCAGGCGTTCGGCACAGGTTCCGGCGTCGGGCTCGGCATCGTACAGCTACGAAGATGCATTTCCGGACTCTTGTGACTATTGTAGCGCCGCATAGACGAAGGAAACTGGCATCTTCGCACCGACCCATTGGATCGGGAGTTTCAGAGGCAATTTCAGGGCTCAGCAAGTGCTGGAGTGGGGCAAAGGCAAACAGAGACCCCACCGCACCGCTCTCTAGGGACGCCTAATCGAGGCGCAATGGTGCGCGGGCACATGGTCGGAGGTCCAGTCTGAAGGAGGGTGAACCATTACTATGGGCACCATCACCCAGCACCATCACCCAGCACACAGCCCTTCTGCCCTGTTGCAGCAGAGCGTCATTTCCGTGTCACCGTAGCGGCATTTGAGTAGACAGCTTCAAAATTGCCCCAATAGGGCTCCGATATGGCCCCAGGACCGCCTCAGGCCGCTCCAGCACCCCAACACCACCCCACGGTGGTCTCAAGATGGCTGCTGCTTTCACCAGTCGTCTTCCGTTTCGCTCTGCCTTTCCCTCTCACGTATATTGCCCCTCCTTCCCATACACCCATACACCCCACTTGCCATCTTCCACCCATGACCCTCGTCTCAGTGCCGCAGCCATTTGGCCCCACTGAGACGCCTGCGCTGCGCTATCATCGTATTCTCCTTCCCCTTCGGTCACCTCTCCTACTCTGTGCCTCATATTTTTCTTTATTTTTTTCTGTCGCTTGTCACCCCCGGCCACGAATTATCGCTAGCAATCGGAGGCTTAAATACCAACACATCACCTCGACACTTTTTTCTCCTGAGACGCAATTGAGCAATTGTAAATTGACACCAGCCGAACAGGAGCTACAATACTCAGCCTACCAGTGGAGCAAGAATAGCGCCTCCAGAACTCAGGTCCGCTAACTCAGATTCCAGCTACAACTTCGAGCAAGCAACGCCCAGCCAGACTAAAGCTTAATCTAACAGCCACCACCCATAGTTTAGGCAAACTGAGCTCACAATCAAAGCAGCTTCTAACAACTCAAAACAGCGGTCACAAGCTCACCCTTACTTGACTCTACCCTCAACATGTTGACAGAATACAAATTGGTCGTCGTTGGCGGCGGTGGTGTCGGAAAATCTGCGTTGACCATCCAATTGGTCCAATCCCACTTCGTGGACGAATACGACCCAACCATTGAGGATTCCTACCGCAAGCCGTGCACCATCGACAACGAGGAAGTTCTTCTTGATGTTTTGGACACTGCTGGACAGGAAGAATACTCTGCTATGCGCGAGCAGTACATGCGGACTGGCGAGGGCTTTTTATTAGTATACTCCATCAATTCCCGCAATTCCTTGGAGGAATTGCAGTCCTTCTATGAGCAAATTCAGCGTGTCAAGGATTCCGACAGAGTGCCCGTGCTAGTGGTCGGAAACAAATGCGATTTGGAAGTGGAGAGACAAGTAAGCTACGAGGAGGGATTGGCCCTTGCCAAATCTTTCCATTGCCCCTTCCTTGAGACCTCGGCCAAGCAGAGAATTAACGTCGAAGAGGCCTTTTTTGGCTTGGTGCGCTCTGTCAGAGACGCCAACAAGAGCGAGGATGCCGGTGAAGATGCCGATGTCGTCGCTGCGGAAAACAACCCGGGCCCAACCGAAGTTGTCGCCAACGGAAGCGCCGCCGGCACTGGTGCTGGCGCAAATGGAAGCGCTGTTCAGAGCCAACCTCAGCGAGATGAAAATGCCCCAGTCAGCGGAAATGGTCAGGACAAAGCGCAGGGCAATGGTTCCAGAACTGCGGAGGCAGATGCCGCCGCAAGGAGACGAACTACCAAGGACTCTGGTGCTGCTGCTGCCCCTGCTAAGGAGAAATCAGGCTGCTGCGTCATTGTTTAGGTGCAATGTGGCAATAAAAGTTGTTATTTAGCGGTGTAGTTCGGTCGTACTGATGAGGTACCTCGGGGTACAAGAGGCGATATACAAAAGGGGCCTGTCATAGAGTCCAGCACCACCTATCTACTGGCACTCATTAGCGCTACGGACTGGAGCCCTCTACGGTCTGGATACCTCTCAACTCGTCTATTCCTCAGTTGATAAAATGGTACACTATGAAATGAAGGATCAAGCTGGCGAAAATGTAGTCTCCGAAAGACCTTTCTGGGCTGATGTTCTCAAAGGGTGAAGTAGGGGCCTCCACGTCAACGATAGCCTCTCCCTCATTCTCAGTCTCCAATTCCACAGCCTTGGCGCTGATGTTCACGTACTGCAATCTCAAACTCACAGTCAACACGAACTGGCCCACACAGGCAATAAATCCCCCTAAAAAGGCGTTAAAGGGGAAATTACCGATGAGAAGCACGTATATGAACTGAAGGATCCCGAGCAACACCAAGAATGCAAGGAAAAGATCTATCAATTTGAGTCTGGGCGTTAAGGTGTGTATGTAGGAGCTGTATGTGGTATTTATGGCGTTGGAGAGGTCTTTAAGCGATTGGAAAAGCACTGCTGGCGAGACGGCCTTGGTCGAGCTAGTAACCGATCCGGTGGCCTTAACAGGCACTTTTTTTGTGGGTTTCGCCATCTTTAAAGCAGGAAATCAAAATTTGATCAAAGGAGGCAATGAGGACAGCTTGTTTTTGATTTTTATGGCCAATTGGGTCGCGGGCTGGGCCTGAAGCTTTATGAACACCGCAGGGCCCGTTCGCTGAACGTGTTTTTTTGAGAGGCTTTTTGTGTCACCTTGGGAATTATTGCCTGGAGCTTTGGGATCCTGGCACCAGGGCCAACTCCACACAGCAACACAACACGCCAGAGAGGGACCCACATCTAGAAAAAACCATTGGTACTTTACAGCAAGTCTTCTGAGATTACTGCAGCTTTTCCACAAAATTTAGCGTTAGTACCGAGCCAGAATTGCTCCCTGATTTTCGTCAACGCCAACACCAACTTCCTGTTCATAGAGACCCACTTCCTGGCCCTGGATCCCCCAAGTTTCACAAACACTTCAAATAGCATCTCATTTTTTCCACAATGTCACAGGATATACCAGCTCATCCACAAGAGCTCCAGAGTGCCCCCATACTACCGGACCCGCCGCTGGCGAATCCACAACCCCAGGCGACGCTAGAGAAGTCCCTAAACCGCAGAAAGTTATCGCAGCCTCCTACCCTTAGAGTCATACCACCCTTGAACTTCTGCCCTGTGGAGAAACATCTCTACCGGTCCGGACAGCCATCCATCATCAACCAATCTTTCCTCCAAGAGCTCAACCTCAAGACCATTCTTTGGCTCGCGAGCGAGGAGCCCCAGGAAGACTTTTTGGACTACTGCTCTTCCAATAACATAGATATAGAGTTTGTGGGCATGATAAATGATTACAATTACCAGCAGGTGAACCCCTGGGACTCCCTTACGGAGGGCACCATTAAGAAAGCTTTGGAAATGATTTGCAATAAGGCCAATTACCCGTTGCTTGTGTGTTGCGGTATGGGAAGACACAGAACGGGCACGGTGATAGGATGCTTACGAAGGCTCCAGGAGTGGAATCTCGCGAGCGTCAGCGAGGAGTACAGGCGATTTACAGGAGCCAGAGGGGGCCGGATTTTGGTGGAGTTGCTTATTGAAAGTTTCGATCTCAATTTGGTGGAAGTTGACCCGGCGGTGGTTCCGGAATGGTTGGAGAGGAGTTGAGCCGTGTGGGGCAAATTTATAGAGGCAGGTGGGTCAGTGGTGGGCACTCCGGCAGCGGTGCTCATTTAGCGTCTATGTCGCTAATTTCGCGCTAAATTAGAGTCTAATTCACCAAATTGCGCTAGCCCGCCATGAGTCCATCATATGCCACAATACACAGACAGCACACAAAAGTAGGCACATGATAAGGAGGTGGTCGGAGCTTCAAGATAGAGGGCTTCTGACAGCCCGAAATTCTCCGGAGATTCGCCAGAGTTTAGAAATTACAGGCCCGAAGCTCTCGTCTCTAACCATCCACTGCCAGGCAAATGATTCCGCACCTCGTACTATACGAGCACATAGTTACACAGGGACTCTACATCAGGCCAGAACTACCCCCTGAGAAAGTAAAAGCTCCAAAAATTGTCAAGCTCCACGACAGAACCTCTAGCTCCACTCACGCAAAAGCCGAGCGTTTTTCAACTTCCCAGTACTCTGCCCTGCTTTGACCCTCCATCGGCTTTAATGAACTATCGCAATCTTGCTCACCTGCATACAGGCCCCAACCAATCAACCCAAATTCTGATTTACCTTTACATTAATCTATCACCCCTTGCTATACAAAGTAGTGAATTACGCGTTCTAAAATAGTTTTTAAAAGGTGGATAGGTCCAACAGTCCTGTCTTTTATTTTCTAGCCATTTTGAACACCTTGCACTTGCCCGCCACCTCCAAAAATGTCTGGCCCCTGTGTTGCCACCGTTAAACTTATCGGAGTTTCTTCCTTGGGCTTGTTGAGTGCGTCCCTCAGCTACCAGGCCTTCAATGAAATCCCTTCATTGATAAGCGACTTGAACTCACAAATAGGAGCCTTGCTGGTATCCAACTTGCGCGAGAAGGCTGCCCGCTTGGTCAAACGCACCAGAATCACCACCATAGCCCTAGGATTCGTTGCTTCAGGTCTCCTTTCCCTTGCATTTTTTGTATCGTCCCCCAGTGGCAAACACCCTTACTTGATATACGCCAGTCTCGGAGCCCCTGCAGCATTGGCTACTGAGTACTACAAGTCTTATGTACATGAGAAGAGGTTGATCGGAAAGCGCAACGCCACCGGAGGTCCAGGACCGGTTCCTGGCCCCACCGCCGGGACTGTAAAGGGAGCGAACGCTGTGGCCAAAAAGAGCAAGGCTACTACTTCTGGCACTCCAGAAACCGTCGGTTCTATTTCTGATGACGACAACTTGGCCAAGTCCTACATACATGTTTCGGACGATTCCTCTTTGCAGGAATTCGAGGAGCACTCCTCCACCACCTCCACACCCTCAGGCCCTGGCTCTCCTGTCACCGAGCCCGCAGAGTTACAGCAAACCTTATCGATCGAACAGGAAGTTGAGAACGCGCTCTCGAAGAAAGAGACCGCGTTGGACTTGGAGAACATCAAGTCGGGCTACCTCGTGAGCTCAGCTGTGGCGGCAGCTGGCTTTGCCATTGCCGTGGTGGGCTTGATCGGAGATTTGTATTTATTATGAGGCGAAGACACTGGTTCATTGTGTGTTTGGAGATCTCTGATGGACTCACTGGGAGGTTATTGTTTGATTTTGGTTGCCTGGTCTTGACGTAATGGGGTCTCATCTATGATTCATATGTTGTTCAATAAATAATATACTGAGAATGGAATTGTTCGCGGATGGAGAGAGAAGTAGGGAGATGTAGAGGGAGAGCAGGGTGATATAGGAGGGGAATAGGGAGGTGCAGAGTACGAAGTAGAGGGAAGATAGAGGAGGAGGTACGAGAGGGTGAAGAGGGAGGTCGCGGGAGTGCGAATGACAGAGCTGTTATAGGTGGCACTTACGCTTAAGTAAACAGAGATTAGGACTTGGATCGCCCCACGGTTCAGTCAAGCCGTGGAGCCATTCGGCCCGATGTACTTCCAGATAGAGTAGGCCAGACTTGGGGTAAACGGCGTGTCATGCCTTCAGAGCACTGCCTCGGTGAGACTGCGCCAGCCATATCGTGGGTAAGCGCGCACCTAGACCGCGCCAGCAGCTCGCCCTTAGTAAGCGCAACAGCGAGCGTCATTTTCTGCCACTATAAGTAGCGCTAATCCCTCGAAACCCTGAAAACCCTGTGACAGCAGCAATAATCAAAATGTCTTCTTTTTACGACTTAGCGCCCTTGGACAGCAAGAATGAGCCCTTTCCATTTTCCCAATTGAAGGGCAAGGTGGTTGTGATTGTCAACGTGGCCTCCAAATGTGGTTTTACTCCCCAGTACAAGGAGTTGGAAGAATTGAACAAGAAATATGAGGGAAAGGTGCAACTTATAGGGTTCCCATGCAACCAGTTTGGAGGGCAAGAGCCTGGAACCGCTGAGGAGATTTCCAGCTTTTGTTCTTTGAACTACGGCGTTACCTTCCCTGTGTTGAAGAAGATCGACGTCAACGGCGACAAGACTGACCCCGTGTACAAGTTCTTGAAGTCGCACAAATCCGGCCTCTTGGGATTGAACAGAATCAAGTGGAACTTCGAAAAGTTTTTGATTGACAAGGAGGGCAATGTTGTGGAGAGATACTCGTCTTTGACCAAGCCTTTGAGCCTTGAGCCCAAGATCAACGAGTTGTTGAAGTAGTATTTAGTGAGCAAATTGAGCAGTTAATTTATTGTTAAGAGGTAGCTTGGAGTAGGAGAGAAGGAGTAAGGCAGCAGAAGGTGAGAAGCAGGCGACAGAGGAGAGAATGAGGTCATATAAGGAGTCGATAAGGCTGAGGTAGAAGAGACAAGGGGTATGGAGCCCCCTGCTGAACAGAGTTCCAAACCTCAACTGTGAAAGTAACAGAACTCCCTGTTCGGGCTAAACAGCAGTCTGGGGCTCTTTATGGCTCTTTCAATGGGGATCTTGCGGGGCATCAGGCGGCGCTAGCATATCGCTCCTAAGCCCCAGCCGTTCAGGGCACCAGTTCAGAATCACCCTATTCCGTGGGCAGAACAGCATAGCCCATAATCCAACAGACAGCGCCATCAGTCCAACGCCGATTTTTGGCCTTTCCCGATTCAAGAGGAACGGCTGCAATGTAGCAAGGGGCCGTTTATTGTGAAATCAGGGGCTGGCACCCTGTTACCCTTGTCCTGTATGAGCTTCTAGACAACGGTGGGAGCCGCCCGCGCTAAACGATGAGCCATGGAGCCAGGCCACAGCCTCAGGGGTCTCACAGAACCCAAAAGACCCAGTAGCCCACACGTCCAGACTAGCCCAGGACGCCCCACGGCCACACCAGACCCAGCTCCACACAGTGCTTCCCCGGCACCTCTGCTGCCACCACCACTCCACAGCGCTCCTTATCGGCACCGAGCTTTGTTCGCGCCACAACCCGCGAATTCCATGGGGTTCTATTGAGTCACAAGAGCTTTTTGGGCCGATCTGCGATTCCGGGGCGCCCCCGCGACCCCTATATAGAGCCGGCCCAATCTCCATCTGGCCACTTAAGAAGTGACCAAAAGAACAGCACAACCATCCCAGTGAACCCAGCGAACCCAGTATTTATCAGCGAGTAGCCAGTCAAGCCTAGAGCATCTCTGTGTCAGATCACTATCAGTGTTTTCGACCCCTAGTTGCTAGCCCAACACGGAGTTTGGAGCTAGGTTCTAGGCAACTCCTGAATTCTGAGAGAACTCAGCCAGCATTCAGCAAATTCATCAGAGAACAACAACAGAGTCCAACAGGCCCAACAGAGACCACCAGGCTCACAGAAGTCAGCAGGCTCAACAGAATTTAGCAAACTCAACATTAGCTCAGCTTCCCACACTCGAACAGCAGCTCAACATGATGTCAGATCCAGAATTTGAAGCCTACGAGCAGAAAAAGCTGCTCCTTGACGGCAAATACCGCTACGTTTCACCCATCCAGGATGGGTCATTCGGAAAGGTGACGCTCGCCTATAACGTCCACACCAAGGAGGAAGTGGCCATGAAGGCCATGTACAAACTGGTGCCTGAGACCCGCCGTATGGCAAGGCACGAAATCAAAATCCTTTCCAAATTGGGCGAGTTCCACAACGAGAACATTTGCAGACTCTTGGACCATTTCGAGACTGACGGGTACATTGTCCTCGTATTGGAGTACTGCTCCAACGGGGACCTCTACGACCTCATACACTCAAATTTGAATATATCGGCGGTTGACGTATGGCATATTGCCAAGGAGTTGGTCAGCGGTATCCAGTACGCACACTCATTGGGTATCTACCACCGTGACATCAAGCCGGAGAACGTGCTCTTCAACTCGTTCGGGCGAGTCAAGGTGTGCGACTGGGGCCTTGCAACCACCAGCAGATACTCCACCAGCTTCAACGTTGGCACTGAGAAGTACTTGGCGCCGGAGTGCTTCAAGAACTTGGGGCTTTCTGGCGACAAGAAGGCCAACGACACCTCCTTGGGCTACGACACCAAGTACGCGGACTACTGGTCCATTGGAATCACGCTCCTCACTGCTGTTTTTGGAACCGCTCCCTTCAAGCAAGTTGGCCGCGCCAATTTGTCGAGCAAGGGAAGTGGTACGGTGGACCTCTCGCGCACTCTAGAGGCCGACACCAACTTCAAATATTTTGCGATCCAGGGCAAGTTCGAGGTGTTATACGACATCTACCCGACCATGAACAAAAACTGCTTTGACATCTTCATGAACTTGCTCAGAGTCGGCGGCGTGGAGGATGACAGCGTCAGCAAGCAGATGAAGATCCGGTCGCGCAATTTGGACAAGTTTATCCAGGAGTTGGAACAGAACTGGAAGTTTGGCTTGACGATCGACGAGGAGTACGAGATTGAGCAGTTGCAGGAGCACGAGGAGGCTGCGGGCGCCTCGGATCTCTTCGCTATGGACCACGACGATTTGGGCGTCAAAAGTGACGACAGCAGCGCCTCCACCAACTACATGGCCAACAACAACAACAGCGGTCTCAACCAGGGATTGAACAACTCGATTACGGACCCCACCGCCTACGATAGTGAGTCAGAGCTTGAGGAGTTGGGCGATTTTCCTTTTTACGACAAGTCCATCAGCATCCCGCAAGGCACCACCATCAGCCGGAAGCTGCCGGGAACCGTCCAGAGCCATCATAACCCGGAGAACTCGATTCCTTCGCTAATCGAGTCGCTTTCGGGCAAATCGTGGTGCGATTTCGACAACAACGAGGTGGACTCTATGGGTGAGTTGCTACTGGAAATGAAGGTGTCGAAGCCTTTGACTACCATCAGCGAGGAGACCTCTGGGAGCAAATTGAAGGAAATGGGCGTCCAGATCCACGAGCGAGAGCTTGGTGGTATCGCCCATGACTGGCCTGCCTACCGCGTGTAGGCACGAAACGAATTACGAGATAGAATACACGAGCATACGAGAGAATGTAGTTCAGGATAGGGTTGTGGCCTGAGCTAGGGCCTTAGGGCCTGAGTCAAGGCCTGAGTCTGGGCCTGAGTCCTGAAGCTGCAAAGCGAAACCGGCACCAGCCAGAACCACCTCACGAGCGCAGGATTGTTGATTCGTCTTCTGAAATCCAAATCATCGCTTCCCCACTCGTTTTCGCCTTAGCGCCTTGTGTAGCGCCTGGGATGGCCTTATCGTAGGGCATTTTGCGCTATCGCGCCGGTTAAGGCCCGGAGACGCTGGGTCACAGGAACAGGTCCCGTGACCGGTGCGAACCAGTGTGGTCAGGTGTGTGGATGTATTAGCTGGCCAGACAAAGGCAAGCCAACTTGCCGGCAAGAAGAGAAGAGCGCCCAAAACTGTGCCAACTGTCTTCTGACACCATTTTTAGCACAACCTACTTTTTCCAGCTCCCTAGGTCCCTCCGCTGCCGGAACCTCTTCCCCAGATCCGCCGCTCCGAACGCCGCTACCGGGCCGCACGTCAAGAAAATTAACATTCGTGGTCTCCACACGACCATTACTCATTTTTTGTCGTCGATCGGTGAAAAATTCACCCTCTATATAAAGACACGCCAGGACGTAAATTCCAGCATTTCTTTTCTCCAAACTTGATTCTAAACATTTCATAATGTCTTTCAGAAACGCTTCTTTCCGTGTGGCCAGAATCGCGGCCTCTAACGCCTCCAAGCAGGTTGCTTCCAAGAGAGCCCTCTCTGCTCTTGCCTCTGCTGCGACTCGTTCTGTCGTTTCCAAGCAGGCAACCACCCCAATTGCCACCAGAGGTCTTAAGACCATCAACTTCGGTGGTACTGAGGAAATTGTGCACGAGCGTGCCGACTGGCCCAGAGAAAAGTTGTTGGAATACTTCAAGAACGACATTCTCGCCCTCATTGGTTACGGATCCCAGGGTTACGGCCAGGGTTTGAACCTCAGAGACAACGGTTTGAATGTCATCATCGGTGTCAGAAAGAACGGTGCCTCCTGGAAGGCTGCCATTGAAGATGGCTGGGTCCCAGGTGAAAACTTGTTCGAGGTCAACGAGGCTATCACCAAGGGTACTTACGTCATGAACTTGTTGTCTGACGCTGCCCAGTCCGAGACCTGGGACTCTATCAAGCCCTTGATCACTGAGGGCAAGACCCTCTACTTCTCGCACGGTTTCTCGCCCGTTTTCAAGGACTTGACCCACGTGGTGCCTCCTTCTAACGTCGATGTCATCCTTGCCGCCCCTAAAGGTTCCGGTAGAACCGTCAGATCTCTCTTCAAGGAGGGTAGAGGTATCAACTCCTCTTACGCCGTCTGGAACGATGTTACCGGTAAGGCCGAAGAAAAGGCCATTGCCTTGGCTGTTGCCATTGGTTCCGGCTACGTTTACCAGACCACTTTCGAGAGAGAAGTCAACTCCGACTTGTACGGTGAAAGAGGATGTCTTATGGGAGGTATCCACGGTATGTTCCTCGCTCAGTACGAAGTTTTGAGAGAAAACGGCCACACCCCATCTGAGGCTTTCAACGAAACCGTCGAAGAGGCCACCCAGTCCTTGTACCCCTTGATCGGTAAGTACGGTATGGACTACATGTACGATGCTTGCTCCACCACCGCCAGAAGAGGTGCTTTGGACTGGTACCCCAGATTCAAGGATGCCTTGAAGCCTGTTTTCACCGACTTGTACGAGTCTGTCAAGAACGGTACCGAGACCCAGAGATCCTTGGACTTCAACTCCCAGCCTGACTACCGTGAAAGATTAGAGGAAGAGTTGGAAGTTATCAGAAACATGGAGATCTGGAAGGTTGGTAAGGAGGTGAGAAAGTTGCGTCCTGAGAACCAGTAGATGGTGCTCACTGTCTGCTCTGCTGGTCTGAAGGACTCTTGAGCGGACTCTTCACTTCTAATGACTTTTTTTACGTTGGCCCTGCGTCGTGGTTAATTCATAGCATAGAACAGTCTGTTTGTTGAATAAACATGTTCTCTAAAAAAAGTGTAGAGGAGAGAGAGGAGAGTGTATGGGAAGAAGAGGAGAGACGAGAGGAGTGTGCGAGGGAAAGACGAACATAGATCGAGGAACGGCCACTGGAGAGACCAGAGAAGAGAAGAGCAGAAATGACAGGACATATTAGATACCAGATCAGAGATCAACAAGAGAAGAGCAAGAAACGGGCTGGTGTAGTGGGACAGTAGAGTCATGTCATATGAGGGCTCCAGCCCTAATGGTCACGGGTAGTGCCATGACCACCACATCCGACCAGACGCGACTTCCGACCCACACTAACGCACGTGATTCAATCACAATCGGCAATTCCGACCAGCACCCATGAAAAAAAATCACCGCTTCTTGAGTCTTCTCTTCCTCCACACACCGAACCAAAATGGCTGTAGGAAAAAACAAGAGATTATCTAAGGGAAAGAAGGGATTGAAGAAGAAGGTCGTTGATCCTTTCACCAGAAAAGATTGGTTCGACATCAAGGCTCCTTCCACCTTTGAGAACAGAGCTGTTGGTAAGACTTTGATCAACAAGTCCACCGGTTTGAAGAACGCTGCTGATGGATTGAAGGGCCGTATTGTCGAGGTTTGCCTTGCCGACCTCCAGGGTTCCGAGGACCACTCTCACAGAAAGGTCAAGTTGAGAGTTGACGAAGTTCAGGGTAAGAACTTGTTGACCAACTTCCACGGTATCGACTTCACCACTGACAAATTAAGATCCATGGTCAGAAAATGGCAATCTCTCGTTGAGGCTAACGTCACCGTTAAGACCTCCGACGACTATGTTTTGAGAATTTTCGCCATTGCTTTCACCAAGAAGCAGGCCAACCAGATCAGAAAGACCGCCTACGCCCAGTCCTCCAAGTTGAGAGAGATCAGAAAGAAGATGATCGAGATCATGCAGAGAGAGGTCTCCAACAGCACCTTGGCTCAGTTAACCTCCAAGTTGATCCCTGAGGTGATTGGCCGTGAGATTGAGAAGTCCACCCAGTCCATTTTCCCCTTGCAAAATGTGCACATCAGAAAGGTCAAGTTGTTGAAACTGCCCAAATTCGACTTGGGTTCCTTGTTGGCGTTGCACGGTGAGGGCTCCACCGAGGAGAAGGGCAAGAAGGTTTCTGCCGGTTTCAAGGATGTTGTTTTGGAAACTGTCTAACTTGAGGGTTTCCTGCAGCTGTTTCCAGCTGTTTCCATGCCGCCTTGCATAGCTATCCCAGACTCTAGGCGTAGCGCACCACAAACTGGTTTAAGTGGGGACCACGAGGGGGTCTATCTGAGTAATGATACGTCGTAATAGCAGTTGTAGGGTAAATATATGGCGAGAGCAGAGGGAAGCGCAGAGGGTAGCGCAGGAGTGTTCAAGGAGATGAGGCGGAAGAGGGTCAGGAGTGCTAGATCAGGAAGGGATGGGCAAGGACCAGCTCCAGGGTCTGTTGGGGTCCCAGGTCGCGCAGTGCTCGCTATCTCGTGTCCTCCCGCAGGCCGCGAACTCGCTGCTACCCACGCCTTCCATCCACCCCCGCCTTCCTCCACAGGTGCTCTACCAAGTGTCTTCCCACCTCCTCGTTACACCGGCACTATGACCGAGCCGGACGAAGATGATCCCTGGAACTACTCGTTCCCTGCATCTCTTGAGTCGCTCCCATTGGGCGCCAATGCTGCCGAACCACAAACGGCCGATACTCCTCTGGACAACACATCCGCTGATCTCCATGCCCTCCACACACTACGGGGCCAGGGAGCCTCTAATATCACGGTACCGACCACTGGCGGGCCCACACCGCCTCAAAAGGCGGCCCTTGGCGAATTGCCACCGGAAACGCCCTTCAGCATTAGCCTTCCGCCGAGCGCCCGGAGCACCGATGGAAACACCAGCTCCCTCCTCAGCTCAAGCGTCCGACTGGGGCTGCAATTTCTCAGCCGGGGCCAGGGCGACGAGCTGGAGCTTAATGGGAGCAACGGCGCTGGTTACGGAGCTGGTTACGGCGCTGGCAACAACGGCGCTGGAGGCTCTGTGAACCCCGCCGGCGTCCCAGGCTCGCCCAGACCGGGCGCCCTGTCGTCGACACTTCTCCCGTCCCCGTTCCTTGTGAAGCCCCTCCCTGCGGACCCCCACACGACGAGGGAGGATGCGAGCTCGGTGATCTCTAAGGACCAGGACGATGCCGACGCTGACGCCCAAGTGCCCAAGACGAGCTACATGAGCAACACACGCAATTCGCTCAACACGAACTTGAAGCAGGCGCTAGATGAGGAGGAGCCGACGACGCTGGCCGGTTCGAGAGACGACTCGGTGACGTCTCCGCGAATCATCAGCTACCGGCGCTCCAAGCGGCCCGACAGCGAGAGCAGCATCCAGTTCGACGCCTTGGCGTCCCCGAAGTTTGACACCAAGCTCTACGTGGACGAGAAGTTTCGCGACACAAATTACCGCTACGCCACCATCAAGCGCAACACCGAGTTCCACCAGCTTTTCCCACTGCTCGACCTCACGGACCGCCTCTTGGACGATTTTTCGTGCGCCTTGAGCCGAGAGATCTTGCTCCAGGGCCGCATTTACGTGAGCGAGAGCTACATTTGCTTCAATTCCAACTTGCTTGGCTGGGTAACCAACTTGGTGATCTCCCAGAGCGACATCGTGCGGTTTGAGAAGAAGTCCACCGCTGGACTCTTCCCGAACGGCATCCTGGTGATGACCAAGGACACCACCCACAATTTTGCCAGTTTTCTCTCCAGAGATAGCACCTTTGAGTTCTTCAAGCAGGTCTGGCAGGAGTCCACGGGCCTCACTATGGAGGTGGCAGAGAGGCCCAGCGCCGGTTACACCATCGACAACAACGGGATCCTTCGGATGGACGAGAATGTGACGGGCCGGACCCGCGCCGACTCCGAGGCCCAGCTGAAGTTTGCCTCCTACATCTTGTCGGTGGACGACGACGATGTGAAGTCGAACATCGAGGACCCAGAGGGCGACTCCGAGGATTTAGGGTCCGAAAGCGGGTCCGGAGAGGAGGACTCGGAGCCAGGGCCCGTGGTGAGCGTCAAGGTGCGCAAATTACGGCCTGGGTCGTCGTATGGCAACGCAGGGCCCTCCGTCCACTCGCCGACGACGGTGCCGACTGACTACGTGCTGGAGCACAAGGAAACGGCGCTCTGCAACGAGACGATTGACGCGCCGTTGGGCGTGGTGTTCAGCATTCTCTTTGGCGCCGAAAACAACGAGTTCCACCGCCGGTTCATCGAGAGCCACAGCGGGTCCGAGATCAGCGACTACGGGCCCTACACGCCTCTGCCCGACGACCCGGCGCTCTCGGTACGCTCCTTCAGCTACCGCCGCGCTTTAGGCTACAGCATCGGCCCGAAGTCCACCCGATGCGAGGTTCGCGAGACCATCGAGCACTTTGATCTCCAGAGCCACGTAGTGGTAGTCACGCGCACCACAACGCCCGACGTGCCGCTGGGCGGCTCCTTCTCGGTCAAGACGCGCTACTGCATGAGCTGGGGCGCCAATAACTCCACGACGCTTGCGATGTCGTTCATCATCGAGTGGACAGGGCGCTCGTGGATCAAGAGCGTGATCGAGAAGCAGTCGTTGTCGGGACAGGTGGAGGCGACGCGGGACTTATTGGAGCAGTTGCGGCAGGCGGTGGCGGAGGAGATGGAGGAGACCGAGGAGGAGGTAGTGGTCGCGCCAGAGGCGGAGGAGGAGAAGGTGGCGGCAGTGGAGCCGGTTCCCCAAAAGCCGCCCGTCCCCGAGCTGCCCGCTCCGACATTCTCCCACAACGCGTTCCTCCGCACCAACATCGTGGGCGTGTGCTATTTCATTCTCTCGTTCCTCGTGATGCTCTTGGTGCTCCAGGTGCAGCTCCTTTCCACGCTCAGGGAGAACAATCGCCTCCTTTGGTACCAGGTACTCTCGACGCAGCTAGCGCTTCGAGAGACGCCCAAGGCTTCAGAGTCGGCGCCCGAGTCGGAGCTATGGAGCTGGGTCAGGCTGCGCGAGGGCAGGGACCTTGACTTGCCCCAGCGGGTGGAGTACCTCACGCGCCAGTTGCAGTTGTTGTACCAGCAGGAGGGCCAGGGAGGAGTGTTGGAGGCGATTGAGGAAAAGGTGGGTGATCTCACACACCAGGCCCAGGACTTCAACTACCAGGACCTTCTCAACGTGGAGGCTCTCCGTAGTGTTCTTGGAGATTTAATATGAGTTATGATTAGAGAATTGTAGAGTCAGGGGAAGTGAGAAGAGGGGAGAGAAGGAGGAGAATTGAGAGGAGGAGGGTGAAGGTGAGAGGAGCAGGCAGCTCAACAAAGAAAAAACGCCGGAACAACATCTACACACACTCATTAGAAGATTTCTATATACAGCAGGTTCGATCAACAAACTCTGAGCCCCTCGATGTCCTGGGGCTGGGTGCGCTCGAGGATGTCCACATCCTCTATGGTGTGAGCAATGATTCTATCGTTGTCTTCGTTCAACTCGAACACGAAGATACCAGAAATGACCCTCTCCAAGTCCTTTTTGTCGTGGGTCAAGTTCTTGATCGCGGAGGTCAATTCTGCGAGCATGGAGGTGATGGAGGCAAGCGGTTTATTTACAGTGGAGATGTCTTTGATGGGGGCGAAGTGCGTGGTGGACACCTTGGACCAGCCCTTCGATCTGAGCACATCCAGAGCGCTCAACGAGGGCCCTTCCCCTAGGTCTACGATGGGGTCGCTGTCAAGACACGTGGTCCATCTGACCATGATCTTTGTGGCGTCTGGGTACACGTAGTACAAGGGGTGCATAGTGGCAAGACTGTCGGTTCTGATGGACTGGATCTGGAGCTTGACGTTGGAAGTGGACACCACCGACTTGAAAAAAAGCTGCAAGAGCTTGCAGGTGGCGTAGTATGGCACATGGCCCTTTATGGCAGGCAAAAAGGCGTTGTACTCGTCGAAATGGCTGGGTACGATGCGGAGTAGCACGTCCGGCGACACCATCGCCCGGGGGAGCGATTTCGTCACGAGATGGGGCACAAGCGCCTTGAGCTGCTCTATGGTGGCGCCGAGATTCGCCACGCGCTGCTGCTGGTGTTTGTCGGGGTCTGGGGGCTGGTTGGGTGTAAAGGGCGGTTTGGTGAAGACAAGGCCAGGACTGACCTGGGGACCAGGCGCCCCGAATTTGAGCCCACAATGCGCTAGCGGGAGCACTAAATCCGGCGATCTGGTCACCACCTTCTGCAGTAGCCTCAACATCGGGCGTGACATGGCGGCGTGACGATGACAGCTCCTCTGTGTACGGCTTTGGGCAAATGAAGGCGCTACGACGATGTGCTGGGTACGGCGCGGCGGCAAGAGTTAGCGCGCAATTAGGAGGCGCCGAGCGATTGCTCTCACGGAGGGCATCTCCTCTGGCACCACCACAGGCACCAACGTTCCACTTCTCTACACTCTATCCTAGTTTTCTTCACATTACCTAACTAATTCTTCTCAGACAAGTCCAAAGGAGTCAAACGCAAGTAAGGCTTGATGATTCTGAACTTGGGGAACAAGGTCTTGGCCTCTTCGTTGGACACGGAGGGATGCACAATAACATCGTCACCGGGGACCCAGTTGATGGGGGTGGTAACTCTGTACTTGTCACCGGTTTGCAAAGAGTCCACCACTCTCAACACCTCGGCGGTGTTTCTACCGGTGGAAGCGGGGTAGGCCAAGATCAATCTGATCTTCTTGTTGGGGTCGATGATGAACACGGATCTGATGGTGAATTGGACTCCCTTGTCATCGACATTGGTGGCATCCTGGTAGTCGATCATGTCGTATAAATGGGCCACCTTTCTTTCAGGGTCAGCAATGATGGGGAAGGACAACTTGGAGCCGGTGATCTCGTCGATGTCTCTGATCCACGCCTTGTGCGACTCAGTGCCGTTAGCAGACAAACCAATCAACTTGACGCCTCTCTTGGCGAACTCAGGCTCTAATTTGGCAAAAGCACCCAATTCAGTGGTGCACACGGGGGTGAAATCGTCAGGGTGCGAGAACAAGACGACCCACGAGTCTCCAATGAAGTCGTGGAACTTGACGGGACCGTTGGAGGTCTCGGACTCGAAGTCAGGGGCAGTGGAGCCTAAGCGCAAGCTGGATTTGGTAGACATTGTGTTAATTGAGATTCAATTACTATGTAAAAGTACTGATTTTCCCTACTTATAACTCAGTGGGAGGGCTCCGTTTATAACTGTGGCAATGCCATAGTGCTGGAAAATTATACAACGGCACGTGAGTTGATGGGACGAGATACAGGCGTCGGGCCATGGCCACACCACGGACTTCGCACGTAATTTCGCTCCGGCCTCGCTCACCTGACCGCGGCTTTGGTGCAACCTGAGCCATACCACCAGCGTCAGCTGGGTCCACAGGGCCGCTCAGGTCTCCAGGGTCCTGCTCGAGCGCTGCGACAGCTCGATAATTACGAGCTCACCTTCTATTTTCTGCCGCTTGACCCTTCTTCTGCCTCCTGCCGAGGCTCGTACTCACTGTCCTCTGCTTCTATGTCTACCCCAAAGTCGTCCAAAGTCTCTCCCAAATCATTCACCCATGCAGTTCTCTTCAAATTGGCCCGTCTACCGTATCGAGGCGCTTGCTCTTCGCTTGCCTCTTCCGTCAGTTCGTCATTCATCTCCTGGTGGCCCCCATCTGGCGGCCAGGGCAAGCCCAATTGGTCATCCTCCACAAACTCATTTTTGAGGAAGTGGTATCCCAGTGTGTCCAGCCGTCCCCAGGGGAGCATCCACACAAACGGACTGCCTAGTGCGGCCACCAAATTACCCCACACCCCCAAGTCGTACGGAAAGATAACGTCATCAGTAGTGAAGTCCGGCACCTCTTCGTCCTCAAAGTCATGCAATTCGGAACCCTGGACATTGGCCACTTCTCCTCCAGTCTCTAGCAGCTGCTGCCCTGTAGCACGGGCCTCGCTGAGATCATCCAATTCCTCGTTCTCTTCGAAATTGGTCCCCCTACTCCACGAAACCAATTTGGGCAACCTCGTGCCGTGTAACTGAAAGTAGTTTCGCCTGATTTGCGGCCAGATCCGTCCATTTCGAATTTGAGACTCGATTCGTTCCGTTTCCCACACCTCAATCTGGGACTTGCCTCGGAAAGCCAAATTGACCAAGCATCTTACAAAAAGGATCAACACGGACCCGAGTACAAAAAAGTTCACGGGAAACAACAAGAACACCGCCACCATCTCTACTTTGCTCACCAAGTAAATGGGCAAGTCGCTGTCTCTGAAATATTGCAAGGCTCTGGAGCCTAGCTCCTTGAACGTAAATGAAGTACAGATGAGTATCCACACCAAAAACCTCATGAAATGCGGCAAATTGTTGTGCCCCACACAGTTGTAGGTCCAGGGGCAATGGTGGTCCATTTTAAGGACACATTTGTTGCAAGTTTTGCAATGGTGGGAGCGCTCCGGCTTGTAGTTCTCACATTTCTTGCACCAGCGCCTCCACTCGCCACTCGGAGGCAGAAAGTTTGGCGGCACTGTTCCTGGATCCACCACTATGGCAAGATAGTAGGATAGCCAGAGCATAGAGAGCAAGGTTTCGAAGACAACCTGACGCTGGAAGCTCATGGTGTTGCGAAAGACGAAGAGGTGCGATCCATAGCCCAATCCACCAATGAGCGCAGTGGGTATCTGGGTTAGTAAAGAAAAGATAAAACAAAGAAGAAAGAAGGCTAAGAGTAAAAAAAAGAAGGAAATCGGAAGTAAAGGAAGGACAGGATGAACAAAAGAGAAATGGGAGATAACAAGTTCGAGACCTGCCAAAGACAGATCTTCACCGCAGAACAATGCCGCTACGCGGTCTCTACCATCCTGCCCAACCTTCCGGTACTCCACATACCACCACGCCCATCCAGGGCCATTCAAATCTCGGCGCCATGCTGCTGACGACACCCGGTGCTTGGTGGTGGCTCTTTCGTAAGGCCAGGGCCAACTTATCGCGATCCTGCACACGCCCATGAGACAAATGAATGCCAAACCAGTGGCGATCTTCTGGACACAGCTCTACGCTAGACGGTAGACATACACCACAATGGTACGTGAAGAAACTAGAATATAGCGGGGCGGCGTAATTGAGAATGTTTGATGAGGTATCTGCACAATTGTGAAGATCTGGACAGATTCGCCCACTGTATTGCTCTCAGCAACGGCTACTAACCCCAGACATCAATTGGTACCGGCTACGACTTATCAAACAGTGTTTTCTCCCCAGATGGAAGAAACTTCCAGGTGGAATACGCCATGAAGGCGGTGGAAAATGGAGGCACCTCCATTGGCATTAAGTGCAAGGACGGAGTGGTATTGGCCGTTGAAAAGATCATAAATTCCAAGCTACTTGTGCCTGGAAAAAACAAAAGGATCCAAACTGTAGACAGACACATCGGGGTGGCATACTCGGGTCTTTTGCCCGATGGCCGCCATTTTGTCAACAGAGGCAGAGACGAGGCCGAGCAGTTCAAGTCATTATACAAATCCCCCATTTCCGTGCCCCACTTGATGGATAGATTGGGCATTTACGTTCAGAACTACACCTGCTACAACTCGGTTAGACCGTTTGGCATTGTGGCCATTGTGGGAGGAGTCGACGAGAACGGGCCTCATTTATACATGATCGAGCCCAGCGGCACTTGTTGGGGTTATACCGGTGCTGCCACCGGCAAAGGAAGACAGACAGCCAAGTCGGAGTTGGAAAAATTGAACTTTGAGAACTTGACCGTTCGTGAAGCGATAAACATTGCTGCCAAGATTATCGACCAGGCCCACGAAGATAACAAGGATAAGGACTACGAGTTGGAGATCACCTGGATCTCGACCGAGGAGACAGGTGGGAAACACCAGCACGTGCCGGACGCCTTATTGCAAGAGGCCATCCGGTTGGCCAAGGAGGAAGACGAAGACGATGAAGAGGCTGGAGAAGACGCAGAGATGGAGACTTAGAATCGAAACTGCCACGACAGCGTGTAGCTAGTAGAGGACAGGCCATTGCCTTTCCTGCATAGTTGTTGTTTTTGTTACGCGATACGCTACAACTTTGTAACAAAACACCATCTCCGTCACTGAATACCCCGAACATGGCCGAAAATGGGGCGGAGAGCTCTCCAAAATGGGAGCGCTCGATCCACACGCTGCCGGGCCACGCGGGGAAAGTTTCAGAATCAGGAATTGACCAGCAGAACCTGCGTGTCTCGGACCCAGACTCTCCCGTGAGCCCTGTGCCCAGATCGGGCACATCCGATGTCCCCAAGGTACTTTTTCGGTCCCCTTCCACCTTTAGAGAAGTGTCGACATCGTCCTCACTTTCCTCTAGCCCTTTTGTGCTGAACCCGGAAATAGGAGCCGCCGAAATCCGACTACAAGGCTACAGCACACTATCCTCTCCGGAGAAGATAGAGATTGAGAAACAGCTAGAGGCTCAAACCTCCAGAAAATCACCAAGCGATATTTCGGGGTCAGAGATTGCCACAGAGACGCGACTGGCGTCGGAGCCTTCCAGACTGGAGCCTGACGGTTTGCATCAAGTGCCGCTGGAGATGGTGGCTCCACTGCGCGCCCCCCTACAATCTGGCGAACTCAACCAGCTAATCAGCTCCTTAAAACTCTCAGATCTGAACCCTGCGGCAGCTAAAGACGTCCACGTGAGCGATAATTCGGCCCTTTCATTTCCCGATACTAGGGACAACGCCGTGCCCTCACTTGACGATTCTTTCAACTCCATCGCCCACTCAGTCGAGTACGACGAGACCCAGTTCCAGCTTGGAAAAGACTTCGACATTGAGGATGATCTACAGAGCCAGGCTTCCAGAAACACGCGGAAAGCCTCGGGAGTCTCCCAGGCCTTTTCTTCGAAGACCATATCCACCACGCCCTGGCGCAAGCTTCGGTCTACCAAACTGCTGCAGGTTCCTGACCTACCGAAAATGAGAAACTTTTCTGCTGTAACCTCTCACGATCCGCGAGAGTCGCTCACCAGCTCCCACAATGCCAAAATAGAAGATCTCAATAAGCAAATTATCGGGTATCGTATCCAGATCAAGCTTTTTCGAGACTTCCTCCAGAAATTGATTCAAAAGGGCCGAAATAATGGCCTAGAATTAGGCGACTTAGTTCAGTTTCACCAGCATAACTTCGACGACCCCGCTGTTTCCGACCTCAGGCAGGACACAACCGAGTTGCACAGAGTGCAGCAGGAACTACAGAGAGTGGAGCAGCAATTCAGCAAACAGCAGGAGGAATACAAGGAGATATACCAGCTTAACGAGGACCTCTATAGTAACTTGGAAGTATTTCAGAACGATCTTCACAACAAGGAGAACATACTACGGGGTACCGTCGTGCAGAAAACAGAGTGGTCCAAGCTGCTCGATGAGGCACTTCAAATGCTTCTCAGCACAAATTCTGTCTCTTCTGGATTGGCAAGAAAGCAAATTGAGAGCTTAATAGCTGCAGGGGCGTCATCAGTGAGCTCTGTTCTCTCCGATAACATTACGCTGAAAATCAGTGTCCTTCGAGCAGAATTGGATCACATTGTCTATTCCAGCAGGCGAAATCATTACCCTCTGCCGCCCTCTACATCTCTCGAGTCAGCCAGGGAGATCAATCATTATACCAAGACCATAGAGGGCTTGATGGCATCACTAGACGAGCTTCAAAGCGAGGTGGCGTACCATGTTGCCAATACAGCGAAAGTGAAGTCGGATCTTCGAACAGAAATCGGCAATTCCGAGGCTTTGAGAGCCAATTATGTTGAGATCACCGAAAAGTTTGAAAAACTCCGGAAGTCAATGGACACCTCATCGTCATTAAATTCTGAGGCAGAGGATCTAAGGCTCGAGAACAACCGAATGTCCATAGTAAATGAGGCCGTCAATGCAAAGCTAGAAGAATATCAGCGAATGATAGACAAGCTCCAGGCCGAGGTCAATGCTAATGTGCGAGAAATTTCGGGTAGGGCTTCCGGTCACAGTGACACCGACGAAGAGCAGACTTTGGAGAAGGCAAAGCTCAGCGAGCAATTAGCCGAAACTGAAGAAAAGTTTCAAAAGCTCCGAAAAGACTCTGCAAAAACGATTGACTGGTTATCATCGGAGGTTAACAAGCAAAGACAGGAGCTACTAATAGTGAAGGCGGACAAGACTACGATTGAAAACCTTTCCCACCAGCTTGACTCTTCCATAGAAAAACAAAGGATACTCCAGGCAGAGAAAATCAGGCTCAGCTACTCGGTGGAAGCGCTCACCAGCGAGATTTTGGCTTTAAAGAACAGTTTTTCTGCGCCAAAAACACAGGCCGAGCCCAGGAAGGATGAGCAAATGATCAAAAAACTCAATCTTTTGGAGCACAAGTATGAGGAGGTTCTTCTGTGTGACTTCGCAGAATTCCAGAAGCTTCTTGATTCGTTTGTGAAAATAGCGGACGATGTTTCCCTCAAAGATCCCAAGAAGAAGATCCAATGGCTACAAGCGAACAGCCCCAGGGAGCATGATTCAGAGAAGAAGTGGGACTTGATTGCTCTGAAAAAGATACATCAATACCACAGGTCCGTCTTTGAGTACTTTGCACGGGCTGTGGACATCATAGTGCATGACCATGTGAAGCTTCTCCTAAAGGAAGGGGAAGAGAGCAGGAAAAAGGAGGAGTACATCAGCAAGTTGCAGCAGCGCATCGATGAATTGAATGTGATGAACGATGCACTCACGGTGTCAGCCCCAGAGGACGAGACCGACGAGTCTCTCGTGTCGTCTCCACGTGCCAAATTACGGTTGGAAGAGTTGACCAACCGGTGGAAGGCTGAGCGAGAAGCGCGAGTGTATGAGAGCAAGGCCGCACACAAACGGTTGCGGGAGTTGGAGGTTGAAAATGCGAAGCTCCGCAATGAGCTCTCACGCTTATCGTAAAGCGAATTTCTGGAAAAGCTGCTATTTGAAAAGTTCCAGAAGATGAGTAGTAATAGCACTCTCGACCGTTCAGTAGTTTCAGTTCCAGTAATTTCAGCAAATCTTCTTCCAAATTGTAGCCAAGGGGTGCCAGAGTCTGGCTGCGAATCGCTCCCAATGCCCACTGAAATCGCGCCCCTTTGTGTAACTTACAAAATCCGCATCAAATTTTTCATCGTTGAAGCGAGTCCAAACACTTCATTACACTCCAACGCCAACATGCCTTCGGAAGCCGCGTACATCAAGTCTCTTGAGAAGGAGATCCCGTTGGATGACATTGATTACAGCGATTTGGAAGAGAAATTCCAGGTCAGCGCCGACTTTGGTCTCGATAACTACGTGGTAGTTGATGGTGCTCCAGTGGCCCCTGAGGCCAAGGTCCCCGTGTTAACTAAGGTGTTAAGGAAGCTTTTTAACACTGTGGGAGAGGTCGTTGAAGGTGATGATGGTATCTACATGCCCTTGGAAAACGGCATGTCCAAAGGATTCCTCTTTGTTCAGTTCAAGACCCATGAGATGGCCGAGGCCGCCATCAAGCAATTGAATGGTAAGAAATTGGACCAGAAACACAGATTATTGGTTAACAGATTGAGCGACATCGAGAAGTACGGTGTCGAGGGGAATGTTCCGGACACTTTCGAGGAGCCTCAGATCGAGCCATACAAAGATTTGGGATACTTGAGGTCCTGGTTGCAGGATGAGCAAGGACGTGACCAATTTGTGCAACACTTCTCTGAGACTGTGGGAGTTTACTGGAACAAGAAGAAGAATGACCCAGAACCTGTCATCGAGCCCAGAAAAGGTTTCACTTCTACTTATGCTAAGTTTTCGCCCAAGGGGACCTATTTGTTCTCCGTCCACCCTCAGGGTATCCAATCTTGGGGTGGCCAGGACTTTCAAAGCTGCAAGAAGTTTATCCATAACCAGGTGCGTTTGATCGATTTCTCGCCCAACGAACGTTATATGGTGACTTTATCGCCTCAGCCAATTGCTGTGCCTGACGATCCCAGGGAGCGTGCCAGTTACCCATTCAGTAGCGAGAGTGAAGGCCACAAGTTGGTCATCTGGGACTTGGTAACCGGAGAACCAGTCAGAACTTTTGCGTTGCCTCCTCATTTGGAGAGCCAGAAGGAAATGCCTTGGCCCTTGGTCAAGTGGTCTCACGATGATAAGTACTGCGCTCGTCAAGGTCCAGGAGCTTTGGCAATCTACGAAACCCCAAGCTTCCAGTTGTTGGACAAGAAATTGGTGAAGATCGACGATATTGTTGATTTTGAATGGGCTCCTGCTCCAGTTTACTTGGCAGGTCCTAGAAAAGAAGGTGGTGATCACATTTTGTCTTACTGGACCCCAGAGAGCAGTAACCAGACTGCCAGAGTGGCCTTGATGCAAGTTCCTTCTAAAAAGATTATAAGAACCATCAATTTATTCCAGGTCAGCGACTGTAAGTTGCACTGGCAAGACCAGGGTGAGTTCCTTTGTGTCAAGGTTGATCGTCATACCAAATCTAAGAAGACATTCTTCTCTAACTTGGAATTTTTCAAGTTGACCGAAAAGGATATTCCCGTCGAGAAAGTGGAATTGAAAGAAGTTGTTTACAACTTTGCATGGGAGCCCAAGTCAGAGAGATTTGTGATCATCTCCAGATTGGACGACGGTACCATAAACATTTCCATCCCCAAGAACATCATCTCTTTCTATGGCCCCGAACAGCAAAAGGGCAAGAATGCCGCTATTGGCTCCAAATACGTTTGCTTCAAGCAGGTGGCGGATAAGCACTCCAACACTATCGCGTGGGGTCCTAAGGGAAGATACGTTGTCGTTGCCACCATCGCCAAGAACAACGGTGAACTCGAGTTCTACGATACACAGTACGAGGAGGACAACAAATCGAGCTCCAGTAACAACGGTAAGAAGCCAGACAGCATCAAGCTCATGAGAGCCGAAAGATTCTCTGGAATGACGCAGTTGGCCTGGGATCCTTCTGGAAGATTTGTTGCCGCGTGGTCTTCGAGCTGGTTGCACACCGTCGAAAACGGTTTCAAGATTTACGAATTCACCGGTAACTTGTTGAGAGACGAGTCTGTTGACCTCTTCAAAGAGTTCATGTGGAGACCAAGACCGGCTTCTTTGTTGAACGCTGCCGACAGAAAGAAGGTGAGAAAGAACTTGCGTGAGTACAGTGCACAGTTTGACGAGGCTGATGCCATGGAGGCAGATGCTGCCACCAGAGAGGCCATCTTATTGCGCCGTAGCCAATTGGAGCAATGGAGAGCCTACAGAGCCAAATATGCGAAGACCGAGGAAGAGCAGGACATCGAGGACCAGGCCGAGCTTATTGAGGAGATCAAGGAGGAAATCATCGAGGAGAAGGAGGAAATCGTCGAGAAGAAAATTTAGAACGGTAATAGATGAGTTAAGTGAGCGTGTGCATGTAGAGTACAGTTTTAATCAGTAGAAGTATCGCTGCCCAGTCATAATATGCCCTGGGATCTGTGAGTGTCTACATCATTGGCCTTTCTCTATGTATTGTGCACTCTATATACCCTTCGTTTTCAACTGCAAACCGTGCCATTTTGCAATTTCATCTTTCAACACTTCGTTCACCAAACGATGCTGCTTGATCATCGGGATCCCCTTGAATTCCTTGCTCTCAACAGCTATGGCAAACATGGATCCACAGCCTCCGGAGACATCTCTCACTTCGAGATGGGCAGGCTGGAACTTTGTATTTAAAATGTCGTATATTTTTCGTTCGTACTCGCTAGTGGGGACCTGTGAGTAGAGGCGGTGTAGCCTAAGGGGCCTCAAACTTCTGGAAAGCAAACTCATGTGGGGGTGGAGAGAAGAGGTGTCTCGAAGACTGCGAATGATATTCGTTGATATATAAGCAGAGTGGGGAAGAGATAGAATTTGGCGGATGGACGTCGCGCGGAGCGCTCGCGAAGTGGCGGTGGAAAAGGCCGCTGGGAGCGCCTAAATAGAGAGCACTCTAGACTAGTGCGAGTCAGCCCAGGCCACCCACCCACCACCAAAGGGCTTTACTGAACACAGACGTTAGCTGGTCGCCATGTCTTCCGATTCAATAAGAATTGTTGTTTGTGGAGACGAGGCGGTGGGAAAATCGTCCTTGATCACCGCCCTTCTCAAGGAGGAGTTTGTGCCTGATATCCAGCTGGTGATACCTCCAGTCACCATATCCAGGGAAGACTACGTCACCAGCACCTTTGAGTACAGCTCTGAGTCTGACAGCTCAGTGTCTAAAAATGTTCCGGATCCCGATTTGTTCCTCAGCAACGGGACCGTCAACGTGCTGAAGTACATCCCCAAGACAACTGTCATTGTCGACACCAACCCCTCAGACATGGTCCTGCTACAGCGGGAACTCAAGCGGGCAGACGCCATCTGGTTGGTATATTCCGATCATTACACATACGAGAGGATATCTTTACATTGGCTATCAATGTTCAGGTCCATGGGCATCAGCTTGCCGATTGTTTTGTGTGCCAACAAGTCGGACATCCTTGATTCGTCCTCCGGAACGCCTAAACAGCAGAATGCCGAGGAATTCATCCCGCTCATCAACGAATTCAAGGAAATAGAGGCCTGTATTCGGTGCAGCGCAAAGTTGAACTACAACGTGAGCGAGGCGTTCTACTTGTGTGAACGAGCGATAACGCACCCCATCTCGCCCATTTTCGACTCAAAGGAGGGAAATTTGAAGCCTTCATGCGTGACAGCTCTCAAAAGGGTGTTTTTCCTTTCGGATAAGGACCAGGACGGGTATTTAAACTACGACGAGTTCTCGAAGCTCCATACCAAATGCTTCAATAATCCTTCCACTTTGAAACAGTACCGCACCATACTTCTCCATATAAACAAGATCATCTACCCAGAAGTGAACTCACGAGGAGAAAACAAAGGCATATCCGAGGATGGCTTCATCTTGTTGAATAAGCTCTACGCTGAGAGAGGCAGGCATGAGACCATCTGGGGGATTCTCAGAACCTTTCACTACACCAATTCGCTCTCGCTAAATGACAAGTTTCTCTTCCCCAAGCTTGATGTTCCTGAAAACTCGACGGTGGAATTGGGACCTATTGGCTATCGGTTCTTGGTGGACCTTTTTTTGAAGTTTGACAGGGATAATGACGGGGGTCTCGACGAGGAGGAGTTGAAAAATTTGTTTCTTCCGACACCTGGGATTCCCAAACTCTGGATAGAGTCGCAGTTCCCAGCCTCAATTGTGCGCAATGAAGAGGGCTACGTATCGCTACAGGGCTGGCTAGCGCAGTGGAACTTGACGACGTTCCTCGACCACAGAACGACGTTGGAGTATTTGGCATATCTCGGCTTTGATGACCAGAGTTCAGTGCGGGCCTTAAAAGTTACCAAGCCGCGAAGAATAAGGCAGAAACAGGGCAAGTTTTACCGCCAGCCCGTCAACGACAGAAACGTGTTCAACTGCTTCATTCTTGGAGCGCCGAAGTCTGGAAAAAGCTCGCTTTTGGAGCTGTTTCTCAAGGGTTCCTTCAGCGATACCTACTCCCCCACAATCAAACCGCGGATCTGTGTGAAAGACATTGAGTTGAGGGGTGGGAAACAGTGCTACTTGATTCTCGAGGAGCTTGGAGAGCTCGAGCCCGCTATTCTCGAGAACAAAAAGAGACTTGACCACTGCGACGTGGTGTGTTACACCTACGACTCGTCAGACCCCGAGTCTTTCCAGTACTTGGTCGATTTGAGAGAGAAGTATTCAGCCAACTTGGACGAGATTCCCAGTGTTTTCGTTGCCTTGAAGGCGGACTTGGACAAGCAGCAGCAGCGGTCGGATGTACAGCCTGAAAATTACACAAGGGACCTTTTTTTGAGTTCTCCACTTCATATCTCCTCTACGTGGACCACCTCGCTCCACGAGCTCTTCATCCAGCTCGTGGAGGCGGCGAAAGCTCCCAGTTCAGCCACCCCCGGCTTGGCAGAGCCCGAGGACTTCGACGAGGAGAACTTGAAGCACCTAGTGATGGCCGGCGGCGCTATCAGCCTCATGGTAATCGTTTCGGTCTGGATCTGGAGGAGTTCTGTGCAGAGCTCTAGGGGGTGATCAGAGAGAGCCGTGAGACTATATACAGGATCTCAATTTTTTCTGTTCTCACTCATCGCGCCGAGATGAGGCCCACAGCTCTCCTCTGATCAGTGAAACCGTTGGAGAACTGCCCTGATACTCATAATGTCCGAAGAACCCAAGCCCGTAACGGTAGAGAAGCCCATTCCCACAACCTTTGATCTTGGGAATTTAGCGACCTTTGATCCCAACCCTTTGGACAACGCAAAGCTCAGGGACAATGAGCAAAGAGAGAAGTATTTGGCGTCTGTGACTAGAGACAATGCGCAGTTATTGATCAACCAAATATTGTCCCTTCCATTGAAGACCACCACAGACTCCCAGGGCTCTTCTACTGGGCAGAGCTCCAGCATGACCTTGATCCAGTTGCCAGAGCCCACCACTTTGTTACCCAGAGAGAAATCGATACCAAAGGCCAAGGCAATGACCAAATGGGAGAAGTTTGCCGCAAAGAAGGGGATCAAGGCCAAGGCCAAAGATGGCAAAATGGTTTACAACGAGGAGACCGGCGAGTGGGTGCCCAAGTGGGGCTACAAGGGCAAGAATAAGGACTTGGATGACCAGTGGTTGGTGGAGGTGGATGACAAAGTCAAGGGTACAGCAGACGAGTTGATCGACCCCAGAACTTTGAACAGAAGAGAAAGAAAGGAGTTGGTGAAGAAGAATGAGTTGCGCCATAAGAGAAACTTGAAGAACCTGGAGGCGTGATGAGGTGTGTCCCTGCATAGGCTGTGGGGTCTTCGACTTCATTTCCGCCATATCACAATGTAACATAGATTATTTTCAGAGTTTCTACTGTAGTTTTCCAGGTCATGGGCTTGTCGTTTGGCGGGCACTGTAACTGACGCCCCATCTTGCTCAACCAGCCCACTTATCAGGTCCTGCATACTGCCAGAGGATGTATTGATGCAAACTGTCACCAGCCAAAGCCAGCTGCTCTGTAGCCACCATGGACTCGGACTACGCCCCAGATGAATACCTTCCTACCATAGATGTGAGTTAAGGAGAGCCGTTGGTATTGAAGCGCTTTCTCAATGTTTTTCCAGTCCTTTTCCCCATGTTTTTGTTCTCTCATACTAACTCCAGGCTATTTTAGCTGTAGCGAATTTGGACAAAATAACGGTCAAAAACATAAGGCTAGCGATTCAGGAGCTCTTTTGTGTGAATTTGGCTCCCCATAAGGTATGTCTCCGCAATTGGACGTTATTGGTATTTTCGGTGTACTAACAAGCAAGAACCACATCAATAACATCATACTAGAACGGTTGAACCGATTATTGGAGAAACGAAAAAACGAAGAGAAGACCCTTGTGGACAAAAGAGCAGAAATAGAGGCGCAGGATGCCATTATGGCTGCGAGACTACTGAAGTCATCCAACAACGTGCCATTGACACGCTCAGGGGGCAGGGTAACGAAACCAAAAGCACAGAAAAAGAGAGCCGTCAGCAAGACCAACCCCTTCAATAAGGATATGGCACTTTCTGCGGAGTTGCTGAACGTAATACACGAGGAAAAATGCTCTCGACCTCAAGTGGTGAAGCTTTTATGGGCGTATATCAAGGGCCACGATTTGCAGAACCCCAAGGACAAGAGGCAGATCATCTGCGACGAGAAATTGCAGAATCTATTCAAAAAAAGTACGTATGAGCACACCTGCTGTCTAGAGCACACTAACAATATTAGAGTCTGTGGGAGCTTTTGAGATGAACAAGATCTTGTCCAAGCACTTGTTTCCGATCGAGGAAGCGGTTGGCACGACAGAGGAGAAGAAGGTGCAGTACTCCGGCAAAAAAGTGAAGCCTCTGGCGTACAATTTGTCCTCCACAGTGCAAGACGACGATGACGATAGCGATGAATTCGACGAGGATGGGTACAGCGACAAAGAAGACGACGATTCCAGTGACTCGAGTGAGGCCTAATGTATCGCCCTAATGTATCGACGCTAGCCGAATGTAGTAAGAGTAGACGAGAGGTTTAGATGCCTGGCTCCGGGGGTAGTTTAGCGTCTCGCAAGGTAATTTTCGCGTGCGACTCGCTGTGGTGGCGGTCTGGCGCTGCAGATCGGCAAACCGCGAGTTTCTTTATTTACCTTACTACAAGAGGCTTGAGTGACACTGGGGTGTTCGTCACAGCAGCGCCATGGCTACTCGGGACTTGAAGACACTGAGCCGAGCGCAGAGCCTAGCCTCTATCACCAAATTGACGTTGGAGAGCACATCGGATTATGCCAATATTGACCCGAACCGACTCTATGAGGCAGTGCTAAAGATCCTTATATTGGAGTACCGCAACGAAGCGAGATTCAGGACTCCCATACCTGTTGCCCCCGATGATTCCAACGCGACTCGGTCTCTGGATGCTTCGTCGGTTACGAGTGGCTCCTCGGCCTCTAAGCACCACAGGTACTCAGCGAGCAGCTCGAAGAACAATGCCCCAGAGGACGCCGAAGTGGTGCTACCCAGCTACCTCGTGTCACTGCTTGAGAAAAGACTAAACATGATAGCCTTGAAGAAAAAAGATCTTCATTTGGACGATTTGACGCGAAGGTCGCTCCTCAGGCTCTACAGCGAGCTCTTGGACCCGAAGTTCAAGAACGAAGTTCTCCGCGTCAACAAGCCCGAGTACTTAGTGATGAAGTTTGTTTCTTGTGCTAATAAGGAAGTTGTCAAGATGGGCACGATACCAGCGCAGGAGGTTAGCGGTGTGGTGTTCAGGCAAACTGTGAGTTTTGTGCAGATCTTGATCGATTTGGTGCAGAAAGACAAGAACAGTGACGCCATTTCTGCCAAGTTGCACGAGTACAAGGACTCGTTGAAACCGGCGAAGAAGACACCCAGCGCGGGCTCTCTACATTCCAGCGCATCGTCTGCCTCGTCGATGTCCAACCCCGTTACGGTAAAGTACAACCAGCCGTCGTTCAGAGTGTCGGACATGGATCAGGCTCTCTTCAACCTCATCTCAAGAATCTTCAAAAAGGACACTGTGCAAATACAGTCGGATGTTTTCAAGTTCAAGGACATCGCCCAGGAGAAAACGCTACACAAGGACGTACAACAAGTGCAGTTCTATTTGAGCAAGGACCTCGGTCAGCTCAGCGAGAAGTCGTTCATACTGAAGGATCATTACGACGCATGGAAGAGTCGAGCGCTTGCTTTCTGTACACAGCTCACTGCAAGATACCAACTTCCCGCATCCATGAAGCTATTACCCTGTCCACCCTTGCCCTCTGGAGAGGACTTTTACATATTGCCTACTACTCTGTTGAGCAGGACATACTTTGTGTCGCTTATCATGATGTGCTTGGAGCTGGGTGAGGCCCACAACCCACGGAAACCGGTGCCGGACGATTCAAGGCTATTTTCCAAAGAGGTGCTCGACCTAGTGAGTCTATGTTCCCGCGTGTGGCGTATAGATTACCCCACCCGAGCCGTACTATTGTACACGGCAGCGCATCAATCAGGCATTCTAAAGGACTCCTTGTTGGGCCCCTCAAGCAAGGAGCTAGCTCCTATAGACGTCTCGAAGACCGTGGCGGTTTTAAGCTTCTGCAAGCGCATAATTGAAGACATTGGCAAGCTCCAATGGGAAGACAAATTGTCGTGGTGTTTAAAAGACCAGGACGAATGGGCAGAAAACTTGTTAAAATCGTACAACTCGACTTTTGTTCTGATAAAGGAATCATTGCTGCTTGTTTTCAACAAAAATTTGAAGCCAAAGTTCGGTCCTTATTTGGTTTTCTTAGGAGAGTATCTTGAGTCTGACCCTCTTTTTTATCGTGTGGAAGAGACAGGCATCGCCAAGAAGTGGGAGAAGAAACTTTCGAAAAATTTACTCAGAGTTTCGGAAGCGAGGTATGCAGAATTGTTGGCCGACTTGCCCCGAGATGATACCCTCGACATAATTCACATCATCAATATTTCCGACAGCATCGTATCGGACATCAAATTTCTTCAAAAGAGATACAAGAAGCCGCTTTTAGGGTTCTTGAACGTTCCCCGGACTGCGGCGGCCATAATCACGGGAATGTTTGCAGCTGATTCCAAGAATATATTGAAGCACATCGACGCCTATTCGAAGCAGAAGAACCAGCCCTTGCCATACGGAGATGCTTTAGAGGCTTACAAGTCGTTGTACGAGATCAGAGACATTTTCAACCAGGTTTCATTTTCCAAATCACTGTTCAATTTTGATTTGGAAGCTTTTTTTTACAGGTACTTGGAGGACTGGGTCTCGGAGAGCGGAGAGAAAATTCAAGCTATTGTGGAGCAGGCGTGCAACAGAGACACTTTTGAGCCCATAGATATTGAGGAAGACTCCAAAAAATACAGTTCGTCGGTTTTGGATATTTTCACTTTGATTAAGGAGTACTTGAAGATCTTGAAACTGTTGAACTGGCCCAATGAATTCCAATTGGCCAAGATATATACCCAATTGTTAAAGAGCATATCTGATGGAGCACTCTTTTATGCCACCAAGATATCGGAGAAGATCATTTCAGAATTGAGCGAAGATGCCAAAGAAGAAAGTGAACAGGAATCCCGAAAGAGCGGTACCTGGTTGGATGAGGTCAAGTCGGTGGTGTCGAACATTCAGAATAGCCAAAGCAAGTTGGCAGTTGAGGACTCTTACAACTTCAAAGCAGAGACATGTATTGCCCTCAATAATCTCTCGGCCATGATGGAACAGCTCACGAAACTTGAAGATTATTTGGATCCTGAGCAGATTTCTGCCACAGTGGCAAGATATGATCCAACGACGCTCAAGAGATATACTAGTCATGTATTCTCAGTGAGAATCGTAAGGGCTGAGAATATCAAGTCTTCCAGCTCAAGTGTTCATCCATATATCACCCTCATAGACACTAAAGTCAGGAAGACAATCGCCAAGACACGGACAATCAGCAATACTGATAATCCAGAATGGGACGAGGAATTCGAACTCACCTTGCCTGCTAACTCATCGCTCACCATTTCAGCCACTGTTTGGGATGAGAGATTTGGGACACATTCTATTTGTGGAAGAGCTCTATTACAGCTAGATCCTAGAAATTTCAAGCATGATGGGTTGCCACAAGAGATATATCTTGATTTGGACACCCAGGGCAGGGTTTTGCTTGAAGTGGCTGTGGAGAGCGAACGTGTTGACGCCATTTTCGTTATGGGCAGGGCCCACAGAGCACTCAAAACTTCACAACAAAGATGTATCAAGTTAATCGTGCAGAAGTTCTCCAGATTCATTCACCTTTGTTTTTCCAGAGGAAACCTCAAATCCATATGTGGCAACAGCGGAAACATAAAACCAACTCAAGAGCAAATGGACAACGCCATGATGCCTCTTTACAATTACTTGAACGCAAACTTACAGGTGTTGGCAGAATTCTTATCGAAGGACTTGCTTATGAAGGTGATGTTGGCTGCATGGCTAGTGGTGATCGCAAGTGCTGATGAGCTCTTACTTCCTAAGCTTACTAGTGCCAAGACGTTCAAACTATCAACATTAGGTCCAAGGCTTGCTCCGTCCGGCGGCTCCAACGGAAGTTGGCAGTCAGCAGTGACGTCAGCCATGGTCAACGTGGGAAATTCCATCGGCATAAGCGGTTTTGGAAGCCTGTTGACGAACCAAGAGCTTGAGACCGTTTTCTCATGGCTCAATTTTCTCTGCATGGACTTTTTCCACAACGATGGGAATGGGCCTCCAGTCAAGGATTTGAAGAATTCGCATTATCAGGGCTTGCTATTGATCCCAGTGTATTACGACAGGGAAGTGGAATTTTTGAAGCAAGAGGTCGACAGACTTTCCCCTGCGTACATCAAATCGCTACGCGATCGCAATAACTTTGATATAAGGGATCCGTTAAGCTCTGGTGATAACCAGGGCCCCGGGCTAAGCAGAGCCGGAACTTTGGTAAGGAGCAAGACTATCCTGGCCAATGCCACAGCAAGGGCAAGAAAAGAGGCGGATCATGACGCTGAAGAGGCGCTCTCTGATCCCATTTCGGCCCAGACTGCTACTGAAGATATTATTTTGAGACTTCTTCTCATCAAGGATGAGAAGGCATACGTCACGAAAAGGTTGGAACAACGAGAGAGACTTGCGCACAGCATTGCGACCGAACGTTTAGCCAAGGCAGCTGCCGAGGGTGTTTTTAGGCGATAGTGATATCACTGTACAGCTAAAGCTACTTTATCATCTCGTTTCTACATAGCTTTAATTGCGATAATATAAGTGTACATAAACGTACGGTCAACGTTTTTTCTTACCCAACAGCTCCACGTCAGCTTTGAGCATCCTCAAAAATAGTAGTATCTTCGTGATTGGTGGTGACATCATCTGCTGTAGTGTCGTTACCCTCGTGCTGTATAGTGGTGTCATTGTACGCTTGAACGACAGTCGAGTCAGCATCGATGGTGAGGTCAGATTTCTGCTGTGCAGTAGCAGCCTCGGATTCCCCTTCCGCAGCTGATTCATCTGCTTGCTTAGCTTCACGTGTGGCTTCAGCTTCAGCATCTGCCATCTCAATATCCTCCAATTTCACCCTGGCAAAATACGCCTCAGCTCCTTCCGTTAAGAGAATGTCTGCCTTGGCTTCAAGGTCTTCTGCATCTTCACCTTCATTTAAAGTCAGCTTCCATCCAAAATCCTCGTTCATCAACGTTTTGAGTGATTCAAGTTTTTCAGCTCTGGATTTCGTCTCCTCATAGGGTTTCTGGTAAACGAAGTTGGAAGTGAATTCATCATGGGTGTCCGCCTCAAAGAACAAACGGTAAGAGTTCTCACAAACAGACACTTTCAAGCCTGAATTGACAAATCCCTCACATTGGTCTTCATCAATGTTATCAAGGAATGACTTCAAGAACGGCATGTTGATCTTAGAAGCCTGGATACCCTCAGTTGGGTGAGACATTATGTAGCTCGTAACATAATAGTTGTACTCTTCTTCGCTGTTCTTATGATCATTGATTGTCAAATCATCGAGTCCAACAAACTGAATGTTAACAGTGTCGTCCACTTCATCCAAAGTGATTTTGAACATATTTTCATCAGTAGACATTAAACTTCTCACTTGCATCCGGTACAAGATTTGGTCTTTGGCTGTAGAAACGGGTTTAGCGTGATCGTTCTCAAACAAAACTATCATCTCTGAACTCTTGGAATCAGTGAGCATCGTGTGCATATGCTTGACAAGCGACTGAACGACCTTATCCACAGTATAAATCTTGTAGGCCTTGTTTCTGTAGCCCTGGCGAATTGTTTCTTCAAACCATTGGTGCTCAAGCTCTCCCTCAATCAACTTCTCGGACAAATCCAAGACTTGTTGATAGCAATCCTTATTTCCAGTGATCTGAATACCCATGTCTTCGAGCTGATGGGATACTAAATGCAAATCCTTGGCGAACTGAGCCACTTTCCTGGATCTTATCTCTTTGCCAACCTCCTCATTCATCTTTTTGATCTCCAACAATCTTTCGTACAAGGTTCTCAAGTGACGAAAGTAGACATAGATGGTGGTATTGCAGAAGAAATAGAACTTACTTCTTCTTGTGCCAGCAGTGGTGTCGCTAGCGTTGTCGCCCAAAATAAACTTTTTGGCTGCAGCCTTGATCCACACCTCTCCAGATCTTTCAACTTCTTCAGGGTAGTCTTGCTCATCGGACTCACTGTACTGCGATGGAGGTGAAACGGTTGCCTCGTCTTTTTTGGACTTGGTCTGCTTCTTCAAAACATCCCTCAAAAGGTCGTTATCACGAGCACGCTTCTTGGAAGTCCCCGACTCCTTCAGTTCAGAAGAGGAAGTGGCTTCCGTGGGCGTCTCTTCTTCTTGTGATTCCTTGGCTCCCGCTGCAGAGTCAATTTCTTCGCCAGAAATGCCAAAGAAAAGCTTCAAGAAAGATCTGAAAAACTGGCATAACCTATCTCTATCATTTGCAGAGTAGTTGGAGGAACGGTTGATGAATATATCGGACAAATGTAAGATATCCAATAAAACACTGTTATCTCTAAATTCGTAGTTCAATTGTTCTTGAGCTTTAGGAGTTAAGGGGTGCAACCTCTTGTTCTGCTGTTCAACCTTGACAGTGCTAATTTCGCTGACCAATTGTTTAGCTGTCAACAACTTCTTATCAGCCTGTTTGAAAGTGAGGCCGAGATGATCCAAGGACTTGTAGAATACTTTCTGTTCCATTTCTCTCCAGACCTTATTCCATTCCCGATGCGATCTTTTCCATTCTTCATCCTTTTGCTTTAATCTCTTCAACACAATAGGAACGGCAATGGCAGGGTTCTCGTGCAATGCATCAATGACTTCAAATCCTCTATCCTTGTCATAGATCTTTCTGATAACCTTCTTGTAGATGGTGGCAGAGGAGTTGCCTAATCCGGGAGGCAACTTGAAGTTGACTTTCTGTTCTGGAGTCATGTTGGCAATTCTGTTTGCAATTGTTTCCAAGGTCTGGATAGTTCTCAAGTTCGACTCCATGTAATAGTCGAACTCATGCCTTTCTTCTTCAATCTTGAAAAGAATCTCTTCGTACTGGTTCTTGCGATGAGCAATGAATCCCGAGTCCTCCGAGGCCCAGGTAGGATGGCCAACCCATTCATCGTTCAACACTTCCCAGCACATCTCGTCTCTGCCTGAACATGGCATGTAAGTCTCGGACTTAGGAAGCTCACGGTAAGACGGGCCATATGCTTTGCACAATGATAATTCCAACTGATGCTTCTTGAAGGTAATGGTCTCGATGTGCTGAGGCTTGCTCTCGTATCCAACAAACATTTTGAACCACTGGATCAACTCAGGGTGTGCATCTCCAATAAAAGCCTCGACCCTCTCAACGAGTGTGTCCTTGTCAATGATGTCCTGAGAAAACAAATTTAAAATCTTCAAAAATTCGTTGTACGTTTGCTTGTTTCCAATTACCTTCTTGACTTTATCAAAAAAGCTTATCTCTTCCAGTAAGGAAGAAGATTTCGAGGAGGCAGACGGGGGAACGGGTTCTGGAATTCCTGGGACTAAAGTGGGATTTGTTACGTAAAGCGAGCCACCTTTTCCTGGTGTTCCTGCTCTCTTAGTAACGCCCAGAATGGACGATCTAACGCCAGAATATTGGCTCTCTCCGTTGTATCCGTCATACCCCGCCTCTTGCACTGACTTCTGTTCCTGTACCATCTGGTGCTGCTGCTGCTTGTCTTCATATAGGAGTTGCCTCTGCTGCTGCTCGTACTGAGCCAGAGAGACTGCGTCTCCTATAACAGGAGGGTAGCCACTGTGGTACTGCGTGCCATAAGCATTAATACCATTGGTCGCAGAGGGAGGTGGAAAGTTTCCAACAGGAGGCAATTGAGACCCAGCGCCATAGTAACCGTTCTCGTCCTGCTGAGCATAAACTTGGCTCCTCGTATCGGGCAAAAACTGCTTGAAATCGTCCAATAAATCGGGGGAGTTAGCAAATAAAACAGTCACCTGCTCGTAAACTTCACCAATGGGTTTCTGCTCTCTCTGGTATGTCTGCAAAATCTCCAAGAACTGCTTGTATATGTCGGGTTGGTTAGCAAATCTGGTCTTAATTTTATTCACGTAAGTGATGGCATGATTAAACTCCACCTGTCCGCCATTCTGCTGGTCAGGCTCAGCGTACTGGACATGGCCTGGCGCAGGGAAAGACTGGCCCTGCTGTGAAGTACCAGAAGGCGGAAGCTGCTGGCCATGGGCCACACCAGCCTGTTCCTGCGTACCGGTTGGTGAGCCATTGTTCCACCGCTGGCCGTAGTTGGCATTTATATTGGGCCTGGTGGTAGTCCCAGTGGGGGTGGTTACCCGAATAGGGTTGGGGTCCGAGGGATCCAAGGAGCACTCAATCCGGTATCCTGGGGGCAAAAACGTGTTGAACCCCTGGATCAAGTTTGGATGGCCGCGGAATAACGACGATACCCTATCAATAACTCCGGGGGTATCAATGCTGGAATGTTAGTAGAGAAGAAGGAGAATATATTTCCTGCACATGGACTCTTCATCGGTGCCGTGTGCAGAACGGCTGACTCTGCACACAAGCATCAACACAGGGCCAGGGCTGCACTACTCTATTGATTATTGGACTAATCTTGGAATGTCGAAGTGCCTGGAGCGGTAAATGGGATGAACGTACCTTTGGGATTTAAAATCCTTCATAATATCCAAAAAATTGTTGTAAACATCCGCCTGGTTGTAGAACTGGATCTTGACTTGGTCCAAGTACGACAAGGCGTCCTTGACGTTGAGGGGCCTGTACATGCTTGTAGTGGAGGAGCGGTTCGGGGGGCCCTGAGGGATTCCAGGGAGAGGTGCTGACGCAGTAGCAGAGACAACAGGAGCCTGTGTTTGTGCCTGCAGTTTCTGTTGTAACTGCTGCTGCTGTTGCTGTTGCTGTTGCTGATCGACAGGTATCGTCGCATGAGGAAGCTGCTGAGTGGGCACAACAGAGGCGCCGTGTACCTCAGAGGGACGACTGGAAAGTTCAGAGGCAGTCTGCAAATGTTAGTAGAGGAACTGTGGGAAAGAAAAAAATAAGTACGTACCTGGCTGGCGGCGACCGGCTCATTCGACGAGTTGATCGAGGGAATTGTGAATGTGTGGCCCGGAGGAGGATGGCCCACACCGTTACCTAAGGATGGAAGATTGGGCAACGTGTAAAAAGACTGGGGACCTGAACGTTAGTAAAGCAAACGAGAAGTGGGAGGGATAGAAAATGTAAAAACGAGCGAGGAGGCAAAAGTGCCGAATTCAACGTACCTGTTTCAAGAGTGGCAGGGGGTGGTAATACCGGGGGATGGCCCTGTTGGCGACTAAATGTTAGTGAAGTGTTCGAGGAGATGGAAGGCGGTGTGTTGTAGGGCGGCTTGGCCAATGAGGAGGGCCAAACAGCGGCTCAGACAGCAGGAGGCCGAACATCATTTCGAAATACGTACTTGAACGGCTGGGAAAGAGGGCGCAGCGACGCATTCCAGTGGTCCTGTGAATTGGTCATGGTCCTGGAAGATTTTGCCAATTAGGAGAAGAACAGGGGACCAGTAAAAAACGCAGGTAAAAAGTGGGGGGTAAAAAAGACAAGCGAGCCAGAAACCAAATTGACGGCGAAAATTCTCGGTGCACAGAAAATGGAAATCTGAGTGACTAAAGACAGAAGCAGACCAAGTAACTTGTAAAATGGCCAGTTCTGCAACGAATAATCGACAGGTCCGACTCTGATAACACGAGTAACGCTCAGCGATGAAAAAGAAGTCCTGGACTCAAGCAAATCTTCAAAGCTTCGAAATTGAAAACAAATGACACAACGGCTAAGACAGCAAACTTCTGCTGTGGTGGAGCACGATTATGCCGTTCAGATGTAGAGGTGGGATGAGTGAAGTGATAGTGCTCTCATGGGCCTTTCAAAAGAGGAATCAGCACAATCACCAGCAAGTCCGGGTAATGTATACATACAGGAATATCCACTTATTGCGAAGGGTGTAAATGAACGCACGTACTTCGAGCCGATGCTAGCGCCAGGCTCGTGTCACGTTACCGTTTACCACCAGCCTGAAGTGTCGAGGTAAACGCTTTGTGTAACTAAGTGTCACTGCAGATTGCACATCTTCAAATCCATAGCTACACTTCTGCCCGTATAGCTACCCAGCCAAGATGAACGCTCCGGATAGATTTGAGCTTTTCATATTGCCAGATGGCGTGGATAAGTAAGTTTTAATGCCGAAGCTTGGGCTTTCAGGCGTTCCCGGCTCTTTGGCCACGCCTTTCTTGCGTATCCCAATGCCTCTCGCGCCTTTGTTTGACCACATCTCTGGTTCTTTCAGCTTACTAACAAAAGGCTTAAAATCACTCCAGACACCAAGGTTCCAAATACAGCCATCATAAAGATTGAAAGAGAGGACCACACTCTTGCAAATATGTTACGGGCTCAGCTTTTGAAGGACGACAAGGTTTTGTTCGCTGCCTACAAGGTTGAACACCCCCTTTTTGCCAACTTCTTGCTCAGAATACAGACAGAAGATGACTATTCGCCTCGTGAAGCGTTGAAAAATGCATGTACCGCATTAATTTCCGAGCTAGACATCATCAAGACGAAGTTCAAAGACGAATGGGCCCTTAAGTCCTTGTTGAATAACAACGATGGCGACTTTTAATATGCTGAGCTTGACTCGTCGGGAGCACTACTGACTTCTGCTGGATAAGGAAGCAATGTGCGACTTCCCCACTTTGTATATTATGGTACTTGGTATCTTCATTAATAGCACTTTTGATTACTGTCGGGTAGGTTGTACTAATGGACTAATAGCGAGCACCAGCGTCCTGTTAATGGCGGTATCATTCTACCTTAGTTTGATTGCAAGCCGATGGTACAAGCCGCAAAAGGTTCTTCCCAGAACTACTCTCTACAATCTTTTGACTTCTAATATGCAATGAATACTTGTATCGACACGGTGCGCTTCTATTTCTATCCGCACCATGGCATGAGCAAAGAAAGTGCAATCAAGACTAGGGCTGAAAATCCACGAAAAGAGTAATTGTCCTTGACTTTCTATCTCCGTGGGGTGTATATATACCTTCCTGGCGGCGCCGCCTGCATTACTCTTTGAATGCCTTCTTCTTGATGGCTTCTTTTATGGTTGCAATTTTTTCTAAGCATTCGGGCACTTCAGAAGTGGGAAAATTGCCTTGCTTTAATATGAAGATCAACGGGTGAGTTTGAATTATTCTAGAGGGGGATATGTGGGTGACGGCCAACCCAGACTTTGATATGCACATTTTATGATGATCTTTGAAGTTGAATTGGAAGTTTCCATTTGTCATTTCGAACATGATGTATTCCGGAGTTCTGGTATATCTCCGCAAGAAAACGGTCTCTTTTCTTTGCTCATTTTCGCTGACATTGGATAAATTGCTGTTCATGTACTTGGCAAAGAAATCAATTATTTCCAACTGCTTCTTGGCTTGGGTGGGTGGGTGGCTAACCGAGTTTTCAATGCATGTCCATCCTTCATTTTCGTGGTATATTAATTCCATAAATTTGTCGGAATTGTGGAGCTTCAATATGGTGTTATCGTCGTTGAATAATACCCCGATGTCGTCGTTGTTGAACTGATAGGAAAAGCCGTACTTGTTAGAGTAGTCAACCCATTTACTAATCAAAGTTGGGTTCTCGCAACTTGGCAATTCCATCGTATCCAACGCTTCATGCTTAGAATATTCCAATCTTCTCATGTTCTGATAAGTCTCAAAACAGATTTGATTCAATCTTTTAATAGTGGTAGAATAAGTAGTATTGAAATTCACTCTGCGGGAAGATCTTCCTATTGATGAGGGATCAATATCAACTTCTTGATATTTATCTTTAGTGTCACCAGGAGACAAAGATTTTGGCAACATTGCCTTTGGTTGTTCAGAGTGTAAGTCTGATCTTAAAATTTCGATGGGGTTCTTGACTTTGGGTGTATAGATACCTGCACTTGCCTTTGTATTAGTGAAATTAATGGCAGACTGTGCTTTGGAGATCTGGTCAAGTCCAGCAGGTGTTCCCGTCAAACTTGCTTCGTGCGTTTTATCGGGGAAGGGGCCCTTGAACCAGTCGTACAGTAAGATTTCATCGATCGTTGGTCTGTTAAGAGGGTTCAAACTTAACAAATCCTGGATCAAGACCTTAGCCTCGTAACTGATTGGTTTGTCGGGAGGAAAGCTGTATTCCGTCTTCTTGATTCTCTCGTAGATGACCTGAACATCTTTGGCCTGGAAAGGGGGCTTTCCCACCAACAAAGCGTACATCATGATTCCGATGGCCCAAATGTCCACTTCGAAGCTATGTCCAACACTCTTGCCTCCCAAAACCTCGGGAGCAATGTAATTTGGAGTGCCACAGATGGTATACTTTCTCGAGTCGTTGCCTGCCGGTAACACAGAAGCAAGGCCAAAATCTCCAATTTTTAAGTTCATTTGAGGGTCAAAGAAGATGTTTCCCAACTTCAAATCTCTGTGTAAAACTCTTCTCGAGTGTAAATATTTGATGGCACCCACAATTTGCACCATAAAGAATCTGACCTCGGGCTCGCTAACTCTTTTTCTTGTTTTGAGTAGCTCCATCAAGGATTGATTGGGGCATATCTCTAATAAGATGTAGACGTTGACATCATCTTCAAAACAGTCGACAAAGTTGACAATGTTGATATGTTTTAACGATTTGTGGATTTTGATTTCAGACAAGAGCTTTGTCTTAGTCTTTTCATTTTTGATTGAGGCCTTGGCAACGGTTTTTGCAGCGTAAATCTTACCGGAAGAGTCTTTCATTTGAAAGCAACGAGCAAAACCGCCTTCGCCAAGGAAGGTACCTCTACGATAGTCTCTGCCTGTTCTTGTTCTGACAATAGAAGGTGGAGTCTTGCATAAAGTGGAGAGCTTTTCCTTCTTCTTTCTAGCCGGTTTCTGGTCCTGTAGCTGGTTGATTTGGTGGTTTCGGGCCTGAAGGGGCTGGGGTAAGTGGTGCATTTCCTTCAAGTTTCCTCTATAGGTCTTGACTGGGGTGGTCGCTCTGGCATTGATCTGAGCATTATCGAGAGGCTGCAAGGGCTGGATCGCCTGAAATTGCGAGCGAGTGGACATGTGGAGTTGTTGAAGTTATATGCTGAATTAGGGCTAAACAGAAGGATGTCTGGTAATGATATAGTGTAACAAAGAAGACAACCGTAATGGCGATGACTAGTACAGACGGACAGGCTCACAAAGCCAGAGAGTGTAATGCACGGTGCAAATGGCCAAAAAAATGCTTAAAAGAAAATGACAAGGGCTATTCGATACGGATATGCCTGTCTTGTCAAAATGATGGCTGAATGCTGCGAAGGGCGTCAAGTAGAATCTTAGTGAAAACTTGGTCTTGGGTGCGAATCGAGCCAGATTTTGAGTACTTGGCCTAGAGGGTGAGGGCAGTAGTTGGTGAAGTCTAGATGCCCCTGGCCAATGATTGACGCTGGCGTGTGGCAGATGCTTAGGTCGCTGCTACGTGTTCAAAAATTCTTGTGTCAGTGATTCCGACTTATTTATGTAACGAATGGATCCGCTTCAATTTTATTTACAATTTGCTGCATTAGTGTTTCCTTGATATTTACAAACCTCACCAATTGAGAAGTTCGACAGATATGGTTGCGAACAATGGGGCTTAATTCCGGCATATAAGTTGCTGAAGTGGTGTATCTGTCAGTTAAGCCTGTGTACTGCCTCTTACTCCGGCATGCGAGGCTGGCGTTAGGGTGTAGAGTCGTAAAATATTGTATGAAGACACCTTACCCATTTACTGCAAAATCAAAACAGCTTTCTGTGCCCAGCTATTCAACCTTTGACAGCTTCAGCAGGGTATGGGGTGGATATTTGTAATAGGCTGTATATAAATGTGCAGTAGTCTGAGTATCCGAAGTTTTGTGAGGTGAAAGAATGCGACAACTAACAGGTGGATGGACTAGCTCTGATCCCACCTCATTCAATTAAACCCAAAGAGAAGTCTTTCCAAACACTCGTATAATTGTCAAAGCCCTTTATGAATCTGCTTAGGGCCGCAGCTGCCCTCTATAGGCATCTATTGCATCAACAAGGCTGTTATCTGAAACTTCGGCCCCGTAATATATATTACATTGCCGAAAGGGTAATCTATGAGAAATAAACATTCCTAATAATAATAAATTTTTTGCAATCGAGAGTATCGTTACGCTAGCGAGCTCATCAAGAGCGAGAGATGAAGTACTTGGAAAGAGCAGAGCTACGGTGGTTCCGACCAAGATAAGGGAAGACTGTGTCTTCACCTATTCTTGCCCCATCTAGGTCTGGCTGTTTGTCATACTTGGCTCTCGCCAATTCTCAGTGTTTCTCACTAATCATGACCAATTTTCCACTAAGTTCCACTAAATTCCACTAACTCTTGATAATCCTACAAGTTCTCCAACTCACTGAAACAGACCAACTTGAGCAACTCAACTTCGTGATCTTCCTCTTTCAACTCTGATATACCACATACCACAATTGCACGACAAAGCTAAATCACCAGTAGTGTATCTTCAGTTTCCCCAATTTCCTAAATTCGTTTCTTTGTAGGCTCCTCTAGAATCTGCAACGCTGAGCCCTAACACAATCTATATTGCGTGCGAGACTCAAAACGCGAGTAGCAATTCCTTCAAATACGTTCCTCTCACTCGACTGCTCTACACCCCAGGAACCAACTAGTGTTCACTTGTCCGTTTTGTTCTCTATTCAGCTGCAATTCAGCAAGTGCTTTGCTGTATCTAATTGTTAGCTTGGCTCCACTTTTTCAGTTTTTTTAGCAGCGGTCCACAATTATTCGATCTCTCGACCTCTTCAGGTATTCATCAAGAGCGAAATCACATCTCCTATTGTTAAGAGCACTTCAGATTCCTACGCAACACAGAAAGTATTTGCCTGCTGTATTGAATATGAGCTCAGACGACGATATCTCACTTGCAGAGATTAGCAGAAGACGAAGAAGCCCCTCGCTCGACTCCATTCCGCTCAACCAGCTCGACTCTGCCAGCTCTTCCTTGGAGTCGGATGTGCCCAAGAAAAGAAAATCTACACTGTCTACCAGCAAACGGAAGAAAACGAAAAACTACTTTGCCGACATCAAAGACGAGGACGACGAGGACATTTCCGTGATAGCAGTGGACTCTCCAAAGAAGAAGAGCAAGAAACCTAAAAAGGAAGCTAGCTCCGCCAGAAATGGGAAATCTGATCCTGTGAAGAAGGAAGAAGAAAAATCGGCCACCCCTATAGAGCAGGGAGAGGATGGGGAAAGCGAAGCCGTTTACAAATGGTGGGAGCAAGAAGACCACGACGGAGAGCAGAAATGGGAAACATTGCATCACAACGGGGTCATATTCCCCCCTCCCTATGAACCACTTCCATCGCACGTCAAACTATACTACGAGGGTAGACCAGTTAAGTTAAGCCCGGAAGCAGAAGAAGTAGCAGGGTTCTTTGGCGCCATGCTTGAGACGGATCACGCGAAAAACCCGGTTTTCCAGAAGAATTTCTTTAACGATTTCCTCGAAATAATCAAGGAAACAAATGGGAGCGATGTTGAGATCAAGGAGTTTGATAAGTGTGATTTCAGCAAGATGTACTCTTATTTTGAAGAGGAGCGTGAGAAGAAGAAGGCCATGACTAAAGACGAGAAGAAGGCCATCAAGGAAGCCAAAGACAAGTTCGAAGAACCTTACAAAACATGCTTGTTAAATGGCAGAAAAGAACAGGTTGGAAACTTCAGAATTGAGCCTCCTGGGTTATTCAGAGGTCGTGGAGCTCATCCCAAGACCGGTAAATTAAAGAGGAGAGTACATCCTGAAAACGTCACCTTGAACTTGAGCAAAGATGCAAAAATTCCCGACCCACCACCGGGCCACAAGTGGGGCGAAGTACGCCACGATAATACAGTTGCCTGGTTGGCGATGTGGAAAGAAAACATTGCCGACTCCTTCAAGTACGTGCGGTTTGCTGCGAACTCTTCCATCAAAGGAGTGTCAGATTTCAAAAAGTTTGAAACTGCAAGGAAATTGAAGTTTCACATTGAAGACATTAGAAGAGATTACATCAAGTTGCTCAAAGATGACTTGATGCAGCACCGACAATTGGCTACTGCCACCTACTTGATCGACGTTTTTGCATTGAGAGCTGGGGGTGAGAAGGGAGACGACGAGGCTGACACCGTCGGATGTTGTTCATTAAGGTTCGAACACATCACCTTGAAGCCTCCTAATGTTGTTATTTTCGATTTCTTAGGTAAGGATTCCATCAGATTTTACCAAGAAGTGGAAGTCGACAAGCAAGTGTTCAAGAACTTGAGGATATTCAAGAAGCCTCCGAAGCAGCCAGGGGACGACTTATTTGATAGAATCAACCCTCTGTTATTGAACAAGCAATTCCAGAGCTATATGAAGGGCTTAACAGCAAAGGTCTTCCGTACCTACAACGCGTCCAAGACCATGCAAGACCAAATCGATTTAATTCCGAACGAAGGTACAGTTGCTGAGAAAGTGGTCAAGTTCAATGCTGCGAACAGGACAGTTGCTATCTTGTGTAATCACCAGCGTACCGTCAGTAAAGGGCACAGCTCTCTGGTGCAAAAGATCAACGATAAACTCAAGGAGATGTTATGGCAGAAGATCAGAATGAAGAAGATGATTCTTGAGCTCGAGCCGAGCTTGAAGAAGAAGGACGCCAAGTATTTTGAGGAGATCGATGATTTGATCAAGGAAGATGAGCAGAAAGTCCACCACTTGATCATCGAAAGACAGAAGGAGCAGGCGATCAAGAAGTTCGAGAGAGACAATGAGAAATTGAAGGTTGAGGACCAGCCACCGTTGGACAAATCTGTTTTGAAGGAAAGATTGGAGAAAGTGGAGGAATTGAAGAAAGAATTTGCCAAGGAATTGAAAACAAACAAACCAGTGGTTAAGAAAAGCGATACGGTGGACAAGTTGAAGGCCCAGATTGAAAAACTCGAGCTGCGCATTCTCAATACTGAGTTCCAATTGAAAGACAAAGAAGACAATTCCGAAGTGTCGCTAGGGACATCCAAGTTGAACTATATCGATCCTAGACTCACGGTGATGTTTTCAAAGAAATACAATGTTCCCATTGAAAAATTGTTCACCAAGACTTTGCGAGAGAAGTTTCACTGGGCCATTGAGTCTGCTGACAAGGAGTGGAGATTTTGAAAAATATACAAAGGGAATGAAAAAGTGTAGAGTGCCACGTGAACAGATCTTCTCTTGATTGAGAGCAGTAGGAGCCTGTGGGAAACATCTCCTTCGTGCCACGACAGGTGCTCTTCGCGCTTCAGGAGAGAGCCTCAATTCCTTCAAAACGCGTCCCTACGCGTTTTCGTTTGTTGCTGCTTTCACCGATCGAAGGGCCAAACAAACGTGATTTCCGAGACAAATTGTTCCCAGGACTATGGTGAAACCCCGTATTACCTCCGATCGTAATAATATTGGTAATTAATATGCAATGTGGTCGCGTTGCGCAATAGAAGGATTGAAGGCACGCTAGTATATAACCAAATGAGGCTCCGTACAGAGAACCTACTATTCTTCCATAACCATGTCTGCTATAATAGACACTACTGGGGCGTATCACGCCCATCATCACCACAAAAGAAATGCATTGACCTTGGCAACAGCCACATACACACAATTGCATGAAAGGGGAGAGACAAAGACGACGACGGGAAAGACAAAGACCACCACCACCTCAAAGAGCACATCAAAGAGCACTACCAGCAAAAAGACATCGAAGTCTGCCACTGTAACCTCCAACTCTGAAATGCCGTCATTCTCAGGCTCCGTCACAGTGACCACAGTGACAGCGTCTCAATCCACAACTTCCAGCTCCTCCAGCTCCACCAGCTACTCTTATGCTGTGAGTATCCCCACACCGATTGGCACCGACCAGAAATCGACCAACCCTTACATCTCGACTCCTTCTGCACCAGACAACCTCGTATTTATCATCATTGGGGCAGTGCTAGGCTTCGTTTTCATTAGTTTCATGGTTTTCCGGGTTATAAGAAGCCTCATATCCAACAAAAGAGCCAAAACCGACGCTGAAAAGTACGAGTATAACACCAACAGCATGTACCGGTTCAACGGGCTCAACAGCTCGAGCTCGTCGCTAATGGACTTCAACTCAGAAAAGTTCTCCATTCATTCTGCATCCACACTTCATTTGATAACAAAGAACATGTCACAATCCGAGTCTCTCTCCTCGCATTCCGAAAGCTCCAGGTCGCAAGGAAAGTCGTACCTTGATGCCGTGAGCGGGAACAAAAACTTGGGGAACAGAGGCTCCATGTTCATCAGCCCGGTGCTCGAGATGAATAGAGACTACACATTGCCATTCCCCCACATGGGCGCCAATTCCTTTGGGCTAATGAGCGCAGCAGAGTCATTCGTGACTTCCTCGGTGGACAGTCCCACTTTCGGCTACGATTCCGAGACCAAGCTAATGGGATCCAGCGTCCTGGACCTGCGTGCACCCCGATCTGCCCACTCGCGTCCTCCGAGCGTGGTGCTAGACAACCTCCTTGACGGTGTGGACTTTGATGACGATTACATATGACCCCAGTGCCATAATCGCACAGGGGAGCAAAACTATAGAGATGATATTGTAACATTATACAGCACCAGCGAAATGTATGTCTGCCCAGAACTCGAAAAATCCAAAGCAATCTGCGATCTACGAGCCTGTCCACCGTAGAGCCCTGAGCTTATCATGAGCGCGCCCGAATACGGGGGTACCCCTGTGCGGACCCCGAAAAAGCGATCGGTCAGTTAATGAAACAATAGCGAGAAACATCCTCCTTCTCACCCATTGCTAGAACTATTCAGTACCAAATACCAAATGTTGTCCCGTTCATTCCCCAGAATGGCCTTTGTGGCCACGAGAAATCTCCACAAGTCGGCGCTTTTGTTGGCCAAGGGAGACAATTCCACCATTGACTCGTACAAATTGCCTTCTCAAACCTCCATTAACGAATGGGAATTCAAATATGATTTTGTTCCCAAGATGTCTGAACCAAAGATTCCCCCTGTGACCCCCGAGGCAGTCAAACAAGACATTGCTCACGAGAAGAAGAAGCAAGTTGACCACGAGATCTTCCATAAGGAGAGCACCGCCTCCATCAAAGTGGAAGCCAACAACTCCACCGTCGTTCACGGAGGAGAATCAGTTGGATCCGAACCAACTTACTTGCAAGACCAGGGATCCAAGCCCATTGACGCCACTAAGCCCAAGGTAGCACCTACTTCCGGCTCAAAGCCAACCAACAGAGCCAAATACGTTCAGAGCTCTATCAACCCGGAGATTAACGACACAAAAGTCGTCAACTTGAGCCAGGGAGAGGTGGACCACAAGACTGCGCCCGTTTCCAGCCAGTCCCAGGTCTTGGAGGACGTCGAGCAGGAGGACGTCGAGAAGCGCTCGGCAGCAAAGGAAGAGAAGTCAAAGGAGTCAAAAGAAGAGACCTCCGGAGGCATAAACTTCATATGGCCACTCGCTGGATTGGGAGTCGGCTATGCCACCTACGAGTACTTCACCTCCAGTGATAAGAAATAGAGAATGTACAGGCTTGCAATGAACATCATATTTATAGGCACGTGTAGTAGAAAAACAGGTGGCTCAATGACAAGAGAAAATAGTTCAGCTTGCCCGCTCTCTACACTCTTTACTAAAGGTATGCATTTTAGATATTTACAATAAATAGGTCCTCGCCGACGCTCAGTACTGGCGAGCGGCTTCCTGGCAAGCCTTCAACTGCTGCAAGTAGAAGTCGCAGATTTGCATGTTGCCGTTGTTCTCAGTCAAGCACCTCGTGAAGGCAGAGGCATCGGCCTCACAGGAGACAGACTGGTGCTGGTACTGGGACTGTTGCACGGCGGGGGCCACTTGCTGTTCGACAGGGGCCTCTGGTGCGGAGCTACCGCCAAACATGGAAGTCAAACCAGCACCAATAGTATGCCCGACAGCGGAACCAACAGCAACACCGGCAGCAGTAGAGGCCATCTGTCCGAACAAGCCTGGGCTTTGGGACTGGGTCTGCACTGGGTGAGCGGCAGCGGGGGCACGCTGGGCTGGGTAGCTGGGGGCCGCCGCAGTATGGGCGGACCTGGTCTGAGTTCTCAGCATGGGAGCGGATCTTCTTTGTCTGGCCATTTTTGAAAGTTTTATAAATCAAAAGAATGTGGGTTTCAAGATATGAAAAGTTATTCCTTCTGGCAAAAAGAAAAAAATGAGTTCTCAGGACGAATCAGCGATCCGCACTTATATTAGGCCCGGCGCTAGTGGCAAACGTGCGAAGGTGCTGGAAAGTGTCGCTAGATTAGCGGCTCACAGCGACTCTGTGCAGAGCCGGAAGAGTCACGGAAGCCGGGGAAAGTAGCGGAACGGGAAATCTAGGGCCATGATCCGCAGAGCTGGTTCTCGGCTTCGTAGGTCATGGCTTGTAGGTCATGGCTTATAGGTCACGGCTATATGCCTTCGCCTTTTGGGTCGTGGGTCGCTGAGGGTTTTCTGCGTGCATGAAAAGGATCCAGAATTGGAAATTTCGTTCGCTTGCCCTCGTTACTTCTTCGTGGTCAGTGTCTTGACTCAATAGGAGCGTAGCCTTGCTAGAGTGCGACAGTAGATGCTCGTGCGATCTGAAGCACTGGACCCCAGGAACCACCTCTCGCCCTCTTCTTTGTATTGCGAGTCATTGAAATTCCGTTCGTTCTTTTGCCTTGTTTATAAATGGCCTGAATTTCCCCCAGATTTAACCAATATAACATGTTCACTTTGCGACAAGTCCGATCCGGAGTTGGTTCCTCTGCCGTACGATGGTACCTGAACAACCCCCCCAATTACTACGAGATCATGGAATTACCTCATTCTGCCACCCTTAAGGAGATCAAAAAACAGTTTAAGGTGCTCAGCAAGAAATTCCACCCCGACCTCAACACCCATCTCACCGACCAGGACAAGGTCGATAACAACTCCAAGTTCGTTGAAATCGTGTCTGCCTACGACACGCTCAAGGACAAGAAGAAAAGGAAGCAGTACGATATAGAATTGAATGGAGGAACTATACCGCTCACACAACCGAGAAGGAACCTGGACTGGCATAACAAATACTATGGTGAAGCGAAGTACTATTCCAGATCAAAGTCCTCCTCCGGGCTCAACACAGATCTGCATCGCGTCTATTACAATGGCGACCACCAAGCAAACACAGCGTTTTCGGGAAGACACGTGAACTACGGCGACAGGTTTGATGTACCGCATTTCAACTACAAGGAGCATCTTTCAAAGCACTTAAAGTTCGAGCAGCGCATCTTGAACAAGAGCTTGACCAAGGAGCAACGAGAAGAAATCATCAAGCAGCTCAATAAGGAGGGAGACAAGTCCCAGGTGGACCAGGAACTCCTCACCAAGCATTTGATGCGACAAGCCAAAAGACAGCAGCTGGAACGCACTAGCCAGTTCTCCAACAAACGGACAGATGAACCAACTGCTAACGGACACCAGTACATGTATCAGGGCCCCCAAAACAGCGACTATGATAACACGTGGTTGAAGGCATTCGCATTGCTAGGCACCACCGGATCCCTTTATCTCTTGTGGCACCTATTATGACCACTTGAGATTTTGTGTGTTGAGGGAAACGCCTCTATTTTTACTTTCCCTTCTTTACTCTTATATTACACGCAACTGCACGTCACGTCCATATATATTTGTCCATCGAGAGCAGACAAAATGCAATTTATGAATACAGATGTCCATCTCCAAAGTCGATCGTAGTTTCATGGACCACAATTAGTACCATGACTATTTCCGCACGGGAAGACTTCAGTATTAGTAATTTCGATCTTTTCGTTTCCTCCTCTTAACGGTCCACCTCTCCGAACACCAAATCCATGGTACCGATGATGGCAACTGCATCGGCCAACAAGTTACCTCTGGCGATGTGGTCGAAGGCTCCCAAGTGGGCAAAACCTGGAGCTCTGATCTTGCATCTGTATGGTCTTTCAGACCCGTCAGAAACAACGTAGACGGCCATTTCACCCTTAGGTGCCTCGATAGCAGTATAGGTTTCACCCTGGGGAACAGCGTAACCCTTGGTAAACAATAAGAAGTGGTGGATCAAAGCTTCCATATCTTCTTTCATTAAAGCTCTAGGAGGAGGACTGATCTTAAAGTCCTCCACTTTAACGGGGCCAGCTGGCATGTCGTTGATACATTGCTCGATGATTCTCAAAGACTGTCTGAATTCAGACATTCTGATAAGATAACGATCGTAACAGTCACCATTTAAGCCGACTGCAATGTCAAAATCCACTTTGTCATATGCGTCGTAAGGCTGAGCCTTTCTGATATCGAAAGGAATACCCGAGCCTCTCAACATGACCCCTGACAACGAATAGTTCAAAGCATCTTCGGCGGTCACCACACCGACATCTTTCGTTCTGGCTTGCCAGATACGGTTATCAGTCAACAATTCTTCCGTCTCGTCGATTCTGTCGCCGAATTGAGTGGCCCACATATAAATATCGTCCAATAAACCAGAAGGCAAATCTTGACTCACACCACCGGGTCTAACATAAGCACTGTGCAATCTAGCCCCCGAAACTCTTTCGTAGAACTCCATCAACTTCTCTCTTTCTTCGAAACCCCAAAGGAAAGGCGTCAAGGCTCCAACATCCATAGCGTGTGATAAAACAGACATCAAATGGTTGAGGACTCTGGTGATCTCACCAAACAAAGTTCTGATATACTGACCTCTGAGAGGGACCTCAACATTCAACAACTTCTCAACTGCCAAGGCAAATACCAACTCGTTGGTCATCATAGAAACATAATCCAATCTATCGAAGTAGGGCAATGCTTGCATGTAGGTCTTAGATTCGATCAATTTTTCAGTACCTCTGTGGAGCAAACCAACATGGGGATCTGCTCTGACGATTTCTTCGCCGTGAAGCTCAAGAATCAAACGCAACACACCGTGAGCGGCAGGATGCTGAGGGCCGAAGTTGATGGTGAAGTGTCTGATTTTGGTGTTCTGAGTTGCAATGTGCTTTGGGTCATCATCCTTATTCCACACCATATCGACCGGGTCCATCACTTCGGTGAATGTGGTCTTGCCGAAAATCCCAGGCTCCGAGGAATATCTCTGGGCTGGCTGGCCCATTGCGTCGGTGAATTCCTTGACTTCATCACTGGAGTGGGAAGCAAATTGACGGTTGATGGTGCTGAACAACAGCTTCTGCTGTTTGAGAGCAAAGTTCCTGGTCGCCCCTTTTTGAAAGGCCCTTGCTATGTTCTTGCCCAACATCTCTATAGTCTAATCTTGGTGGGATAAGTTTTGGATTTCAATTGACTAGTGCTTGGCCCTGTTAGTGTTTTTTGTAGAAGTAATCAGTGAGAAAATGCTAGTGTTTCATTGGATGGATCTGTTCCTGCAAATAAGACGAGTTGAGTTTTCATTGAGCGGTCTCCGACAAGGATGGACTTTTGGACCACGTGATTGAGCCCCAAGGCTCATACATGGTTCCTCAATGATTGGAGGATTCTTGCGGGGCAATTGGATGAGGAAATTAGAGTGGGAAGTGAGGGCGGGTCACTAGAGGAACAGAGGAAAAGAGAGGAATAAAAGAGAGGTTAGCAAGTGGAAAGACGGTGAGGCCTGAACTTAGAAGTGGTGGGCATGAGAAACGTGGAAAGTTAGCGAGATATGGTGGGAAATTCGTGAGAAAGCCAGTGACAAATGGAGGCAGTAGGGTGAGAGATGGAAACAGCTACGAATGAGGATGAGAAGATCATGCCTACAGTGCTGCATCTGAGAGAATCGGGCAGATCTCCGCACACAAAGTGTGTAGGTATCCTAGGTTTTCGAGGCTATTCGGTCTCAATCCCATATCATTCTGTGCTTCAGCAGAAACCTCACTATATAATACAAGCAAGTAAGATAATTGCAAGAAAAGCACAAGTATTAAACAAAGCGCAAGCACGCAGAAAATCTACGAAAATAATGATCCTCCCCGTCTGTCGTTTCTACCCCTTTCCTATAAACGCACAGCTTTCTTCCGGATTCTTGCCAATTCTTCGCTTCCACTGGGCTTCACAGTGCAGCAGAAAAATATTCCGAGTCGTGTGCTGCTTTCCATTAATCCTACACCCGGACACCCCCGGTTCCGTATTGTTAAACTTTTTCTTTTTGGCTCATTAAGTCCGCACTCATTTGAGAGCCACCAACTGAAAGAAGCAATCGCCAGCGCTTACGCGGTATATTTCAAAAGAGGCTAGGCCCAGTTTTGTACTCTGGCTCACTGAGTCGTTTTCTTTTTTCTTTCTCTTGATTTTTTTCAGAGACTTCTTTTCTCAAGGCTAAGCTGAGGCTGCAATAGAAAAGCTGGAAAAGAAACCTCAATACCATACTTGGCCACACCACAAGCTCTGCCACAAAAGGAGCCATATTTATATATCCATAAAGGTTACACTGTAACTACCGACCGGGCGGAGAAATACACTCTGCCTTTCAGACAGTCCCAGACACAACTGATATCCGGCTCCAGCATCGCATAACGCGACAAAAATCCACCATACGCGCGCCATGAGCTCGAAAAGAAGGCTCTTCGAGAGCCAGCCAGACTCGAAAAAGGTGAGAAGTGAGGCCGAGCAACAGGCATACTCCACGTCCGAGGAATGGCCCATCTACAACCACCCTGAAGGCGGCATTGTCAAAATAACACCCTGGGGTTCCTTGAGACAGTATGTCAACCCAGTAACTGGGGAGACCGTCACAAAGTTCGAGGACATGAATTTCCAGGACCATTCCTTCAACCAAAGCGGCGACAACACGCAAAACTATTTTCCCAACACTCCCCAATCGATGTGCCCTGTGTCCTCAGACCTGCCGTCACCTTCTCCAGGCGAGAGATTGAAGCTTAGTCCTGGCGACGAAGTGGAGCAATACGTGATGGAGGGCTACACCCAAAGCAAGAACGTGGATGTGAGACAACAGCAGCAGCAGAATTTACATTTCCAATCACTGCCGCAACTCCCAGAGTTCACCTTGGGGGATTAACGAGTGAGTTGTTTGCGGTGCCATCGCGTTTCATGTATCTTAATTGTATATTACCTAGCATTCAAATAAAACCAAACGGATGAGTGTTGTAGATCTACTACCACCTCTCTTTGGTCATCATGCTGTGTATGCATATGGGCCATGCCAAAGTGCCTGCCTTCAAATAGCCAAAATACCTCGGTTACTGCACAATACTCACAAGTCCGTGCTCATGGATCAAGAACTGCCTGCATTCGCCCAAAGTATCGTCCTCTGTGGCCACTTCTTTCTTGCGAGAGAACAATTTGAACCCAAGCGAGTTATCCAAAGACGAGGCATTGATGAATATACCGTCTGTTCTTTTCCGCTTCAATTCCTTGATCTGTTTGTTGCTTAGGTACCGCTTGTAGTCAGAAACGGTCACCTTATAGCCAGTCCAGCGGTCATATGAGTTTAACTTTGGAATGCAGTTCGAGATGTACTGCTGCTCGAGGGGAGAAAAGTAACCTGACATGGAAACAAGCTTCATATCCGAGTATGTCTTCAAGTAATTGGACATCGAAACACAGGTATCGGCAGACAGTACTGACGGTCTTCTGTCAAACAAGGAGCTCTCTGAAGATGAGCTTGCCGAGTCGTAGTCGAACTTGGGGTTATCGTAGGTAACCGAAGATTTGTAGCCGCTAGGGGCAAACAAGTCCTCAGAAGACGTCATATTTGAAGTATCATGTAGAGAATTCGAGATGGAAGTGAGGAGATTCATCTCTTCTTCCGCCTGCTGTGCCGCCAACCATTCGCTATTCCACTGGCCATATCTTGGTGGGATAGTCTTCAATTTACCGAGTCTTCTGTTGTCTAGCGTCAGACTCAAATCCTTTCCATTGGATGTTTTACTGTACCACTCCACCATACCATAGAAGGACCAGAATTGGAACAAGACCTGCTTCAACTCAATACGTGCTCTCAACACGTTGGAGTACTTCACAAGCGTGGAGACATTCTTCATTTTCGAGTCTCCTGAGGCCATTTGCTTCAATGTGGGCGCCTCGCCGATATTGACATCTTGGAGAGTTAGGCAATGTAACTTCTTACCCCTGTACTTCGAGACAAATTTCTGGTACTCCACCTCCGAGGTGGTGGGCTCAAAGAGCATATTATTATCTTTCAAGTCATCGTAGTAGTCCTGCAAGTCCTTCGTTAGACTTTTGGAGAACTTGCTTCTCTGGATCTTTGTTTTGATCATGTTGGCTTTGCTCTTATGTAAACTTGCTCCGCCGCAAACGTCACCGCCGTAGGCATCACCAGCGAGCAAGTCGTCGATGAAATCAATCTGGGGCTTTCTGCTGTGCAAGATGCTATCGAGCTCCTCTTCAAGGAAATTTTCGTAGTGGTATAGCGCCAATATTAGGTCATTTAGGTTCTTGTCGACGTTGAGCTCATATATCACCAACTGAGTAGAGTTTAGCTCCAACACAACGGGAATCCAGGACCGCTTGCCGTTGTTAAAATGATAGGGCGAGGAGAACTCTGTTTTGATCAAAGAGAGGCCGTAGCAGTTCAACGTCGGCTTGTAGTCTGGGGGCAACTCGACGTCGTAGGAAGGAGGGAGGGACTCCAGCGAAGTCAGGGGGCTGTGATACTGAGATTGCGGGGGCCCACGTATGGGATCGTAGTCCGGGGGAGAGTTGTTCATGCTTTGTGGGGTTTCTTAGGGATCAAAAGAAAAAATCTTCGATATTTATAAAAAAGGACAAGAAGAAAACTTTTACAAGAGGTTTGTACACCTGCTACGTGACTAAGGCTGGGGCTGTTTAAAGCTTTGATGTTGTGACGTCTATGATTACGGGACGCGCGCGGAGCCTCCCGACAACCCCCACCCATCCCCCCTCTTTATATACAGGAAAAAATACCGTCATGAGAGCCGCTAGGATCACCAGATAATGTCAAACAGCAAGCGCCAAATTGCGGCAAAAAGTGACAGATTACCAGTGGGACCACCTTGACAGTCTCAAAAGGATGACCTATTTATGGTGGCTTCGTTTAGTTCATTTGGCATCTCGGACCATCAAGTGTCAGGCTCCCACCGTCCCTAGCATGGCCCAGTTTCTCCGACGTCGTGACGCATTTTCCCTCCTGGAACTAAGCCGCTCGCCGCTCACTTAGGAGATAATTTGATTGCCGTCCCCACCCCACACTTCAGGCTTTGTTCTTCGTTCTCAATGTAGCGCTACTGTTAACGCGCCAGGCGTCAGCCATCGGTTGAATCGGCGCAAATATCGCTCATTGCTTCGAATGACAATGATTTTGACTTGCTGGATCCAACTGTCCGACCCGTTCAAGGATCCCGAATATTTGCCCCACGATAGCAAAATTACCTCTTTTGCGATGCAACAATATTTGTTAGGCAGGACGGGCTATTTGCTGTCTTGTACATGCTTTTAGTTCTTCCCCGATCGTTACCCTCTCGTATAGTGTAACACCTTTGGTCGATGCATTAAAAGGGGCTATTCTTACATCGTCCAAGACCCACACAGCAGATTTCTACCCTATGGAAGAACACAACGCTGTGCGCCAAGCAATGCAAATTATCCCTACGGCTTAAGTGTTTTTTTCCATGCCTCGATTTTTCTTTGCCTACTTGGCAATTATCGCCCCTAAACACCCCTAGTGATCGCTGTTAAACCCTACAGGCCTAGAAGTACATTGTGTTTCGAGTAGGCGACGGACTCTTTTCAGAACTCGTTCATAATGCACTGTTCGTAGAATGGTCGTGATGCATGGAAACGAAGGGTACTCGAAATATTATATCTGTATCGCTTCGGCCAACTCTCGATCTTCTCCCCATTTTTTTTATCTATCTTTATCTATTTATCTTATCCTAGTTCGCCTGGTGACCGAAACTCAAAAATAAATTCTCCTGGGGGTGAGTCGAACACCCGATCTCAAGATTACTTGGTAACATTACAGTCTCGCGCCTTAGCCAGCTTGGCCACCAGGAGGATTTACATCAAAAATTTTGCAAGAAAACCATATATGAAAAGGTTTGTAAAAAATTGGTATCTCTCTATTGGTACTCTCTACAAATAACTGAAAACCCACGTATATTGTATCTTAATTTTCGCCATACTTTGCCTCTAAAAAGCTTTTGATATTCTCAATCATATCAGCCTTTTTTGTGGCCTTCTTGATATGGCTCCCTTTATGCTCAGAAATGAAAGTCCGGAGTTGTGCCACATTGAAGAAATTCCAAGAATCGTTCTTCCAGGCAGTCACAACATCGGCGTCAGTCAACTTCAAACTGATTTTCTGCTTTTTGGACGCATTTTCTCCACCTTGAGGTTTTTCACTGAGTTCAGTGTTTGATAGTTTATTTAAGGAGGAGTTCAAATTCTTGATCAATATACCCCTAGGCCCATTCAACTGCTTGTGATGCTCATAAATATAATTGTACACATCGATGAGTTTGTTAACGGTAACATCATTTTTGACAATCTCCTCATGGAAAGGAAGATCCTCCTCTGGGTTTTCAATCTGTAAAAGATGAATTCTCATCATCTTGTAGAAGTAATTCAATGTAGGGTTAGGATAGTCACTTGGTTTATAATTCAAGAGACCAAATTCATTGAAAATGACCTTGAATTGCTCCAAAAGATCAGAAAATTGCTCATTGTATTTCAAATCAAGCTCGTTGTTAAGATACTTTTCGTTTTTCAACACATATTCAGGAATAGACCTTATTTCCTCTATCCAGGGCATCTTGATCAAAAAGAAACCCTGAGGAAAGTCTTTCTCCAAATACGGATTGTCGATGTATTTTGAAGAATTTTGGATTCTTGTAGGGTAGAAAGTGTAGAGACTGGGGAGCGAGTTCTTCTTGGTGCAACCAAAAAGAACCCCGTACATCTTCAAAGATACGCACGACTGGTACAATGAAGAAAATGTAGTGAAGGACTTCTCAAAAAAGTTGCCATTAATCGTTCTAGACGTGTTCACAGTGACAAAGAGAGGATTGGCTAAGTTAAAATGCGGTTTGAAGTGCTCTATCTTGCGAAATCCAAGCAATTTAAGATATGGAGTCCTGGAGAAGGCGTTGGATAAAGACGGGGAATCGTCCTTATTATCTTCGTCTAAAGAGTCTCGTATTATGTCAATGTCGTCATCTTTGCTTTCAGTGAATTCATCAGGCGAATGGTCAAAAGTATAGTTCTTCAAGTAGTTCAACTGTCTCTCATTCAAGTATATGACCTTGTTTCCAATTGCATAGCCTTTTCTAACTTTAGATTCGGACTTCTGTGTCTCGTCTGCCTCATTGTCTGGCTTTTCAATCACTTCATCTGTACTCCCGTTAATATATTTGGGTTGTACCTTCACGACCTGGGGAAATTCGCTTTTGTTGTAAATGGACTTGTATCGTGAGGGTTTCTCGTGGGTGTAAATAGTATATCCCCTGATCGAACAGCCCAAATCGCCACCTATTGTTTTCTTTTCAGATCCAGGTCCTGACCCGTCCGAGAGAATGAGGTCACAGGTAAACTGGACCCTCTTTATTTCCTTCAACCTCAATATTCTTGATTTGATCGAAGTCGACAAAGTAGTCTCTTTTAGTTGCGACTCCCTATATCTGTCTCTGGAATCGTTATTTCTGAACTTTACGGTCATGTCATCTGCAGTTCTATCTTCATCCTCCTCCTGAAGGCTGTTGCTGTTCAAGAAAATGTTTTGAAACTTCGTCATATCAAATGCCACTTTCTCGTTATTTTTGAGTTTGTCCAAAAAGACAGGGGTAATGTTGATCTTGTATTCCTCAAAGTCATTGATGATCGTCCAGAGGCGCTTCTTGGTGCTCTCAGATCTGTATGGGGTGTCGTTATTGGTGAACCACATTAATCGCTTGGAGTTGTAATATGGCTTTTCATTGAATTCGTTCAAAACGGTATTCAAAACAACAGGAAGCGAGTTATCATCTATCTTCTTTTTGAAGGTGAACTCGTCCAGTAAGCTCTTAATTCCTTTGGACTCATTGGTTAAGAGATTGTTGAGCAACTTCATGTTTTTGCTGTTGATGTCATTGAGCCTGAAAATGTCACTTATACCAGAATTAGCCCTGTAAGCGTCTCCAGTTTTTTCACAGTTGTATAAGTAAATGCCAATCCCGGTATTGGGAAGCGACATTATGAGATCTGGGATCAACTCATTGATTGAAGTGAGAATCTCCTGAAACTGGGACCTGAAGTTGAGCTGCTCTAGTGGCTGGAATATGTCTGGCGACAACTCTATTAGAAAAGAGATCCCTTCACGGATTTCGTACTGCTTGTAGGAAAGTTCCTGGTCTTGCGGGGGCATGGTAAGGTGCTGGAGCAACTGAGTGAAAATAGGGCCAGGCTGGTGAAAGACTGCTTAACACTGCCTTAACAAGATTCGAGGCCAGCGACAAATTTGGAACGCTTTTTGACCAGTATGTGGTGTCTTGCAGCACGGGATAAGAGAAAGCTTGTGGGTAGTACACCAGGTGCGAGCTCAGATTCGCACTACACTTCAGATCACAGTCAAGAGACCCAACGGCAGAGCTACCAAACCAAGCCTATGGGCAAGCGAGAGCCATCTTAGCGAGCGGAAAAGTTAACGTCACTCTACAGGCACTTCCACATCAGCTGTCTGAAATGGCAATACAGTTCATTCTCATCCTCAACAGACAGGGCAAGACGAGGCTTGTCAAGTGGTTTAACAGCTCCTACAAGGAGGACCAGAAGAACCATCTTATTTCAGAAGTACATCGTTTGATAGCGTCGCGAGACCTGAAGAACCAATCCAACTTTCTAGAATACCAGCTGAACAGATTGGTGTATCGAAGATATGCTGGACTTTTCTTCATCACTGCAATAAACCTATTTGACAATGAGCTCAGCTACTTGGAGAGCTTACACTTCTTTGTGGAGATCTTGGACGTATACTTCAACGAGGTGTGTGAGCTCGACCTTGTGTTCAATTTCTACAAGTTGTACACGATTCTAGATGAAATCTATTTGGGAGGAGAGATCCAGGAGATCCTGAAGTCCCAAATCTTGAACAGATTGGCCGAATTGGACAAACTTGACTAGCTATATGAACGTTTCGATGGCTTTCGTTGTAGATCCTAGCGCCCCCTTTTCCTCTAACAGACGCCATATCAATGCTTCCACGTCTTCTATGCTCTGTTTGTTCACGTCTAGAAACGTCACAGGATTCGAGTTGATAGCAAATGCCTCTTCAAAGCACAGCTTCACCACTTTCTGAAAGGACTCTTGCTCGTAACGCTCCTCTCCCCAGCCCTTTCTGTCACCCAATTCTTTCAAATCGATTGTCAAAAACAACGTCACGTCAGGCCTGGGTAACCCCTTATCTGGAGAGTATAACCAGTCCACATTACTCATTTCAGGCCCCGAAGTTGAGTTGGCTACTCTCAGCTTTGCTAACGAGTAGGCTATTCCAGAATAGATGTATCTGTCCATGATAACGTGCTTTCCAGCATTCAAATCATCCACTATTGACAGGGACAACTCCCATCGATTGGCCAGAAACAAAAGATGTGCAGACTGGTCCGATAGTTGGAACTTTACATCAGTAAGGTAGTTGTTGATAATGGAGCCTATCCTGGTCTCTCTGCAAGGGAACTTAACTAACGTTGCGTTGAGTTTGTCGGCCAAAAGCTGAGCTTGAGTAGACTTTCCCGACCGATCAAGGCCCTCTATGAGGATGAGCTGGCCTCTATGGGGGTTCATGTTGTGTGGAGATGGCGCTTTGTATGAGATATGATCCAGGACGCGTAATAGGGCGCGCCACGGAGGACCATAACAAAGGTCCTTGGTACACCAAAGAGAGACGAGTTAAGCCTGAGATGACTGGTGGCGAGCAGCGATAGAGAGCATTATAATTAAGGACTTATGGGCAAATCGAAGGACACTAAGGGGAGCCATGGTCCTGTGCGGAGCTGGTACAGGGTTGGCTTCTCGCTGCATCACTAGCCAAAATATTGCCCTCTAGCGCGATTCCGTGCTCACTCCCCCGCCATAATCAGCAGAGGCTACATTAATTTGTGTGTCACCCGTTAGCACAAATACTGGAACCAACGGGAACTGTTTACCTAACTCACGCCCACATGCTCTTACCTATACATTAAGCCTTAACCAGAAGCGGTAATTCTTGGGCCGCCAGGGCCGCGCACCATCGGGGTTTGGGATCGGAACTTGCGGAAAATTCCGTAGAGACCCTGAAATAGTGCAACCTCCTCAGTAAATCGCCGTTACTGCGCCCCGATGAATAGAGCAACTGGTGCACAGGGAGCTGGCTATGGACATAGGAACGCTTTTACGGGACTACGTTTGCTGACCACTCAGCAGAGAAGTTGCCAGTTATTTGTCGTCCCATCGTATAGCAATACTCATCGCTTCCGCTAGCGAGCGAATTTGGGTGCGATAGTGACTGAGTGATAACGGGGGTGGTGCCTGGGATGGTGATTGGGATGCGGGCCCAGGTTACGACCGGGATGGAGGCCAGGCTCCTCTGGAGGGGAGAAAGAACCTACAAAGACCGTTGTGCAATGTAGGGACCCCTAGCGTTACACAACTTCGAGGTACAATAACTCAGCACTGTCCACAGCATGGCTTAGCGTTGTCTACCAGTGTGCGCGCCTGAGGACCCAGTGTCTGGCGGCAATAAGAAGCACTGGCCTTTACTACTCCAGCGCTCTATTAAGGAGATCCCAAATCCATTCGGTTCCTGATACGTTGAGTTGGACTCTACATTCTCTTCCCCATTTTTGAATTTCTCGTCATTCTCTCGTAGCGGTGCGGTCTCCTGCCTGTCTCAGTAGTGCGTTCTTAACATGTCACGTTCACAATCTGTACGCCTTATTTTTGTATCTTTTTTTTTCTATCCAGAGCACTGCCCCTACTACTGTAACGTTTGATCTACAGCAGTTAGCTAACGACTCTTTTCTCACAGCTTTTAACTTCGTGACTACCAGTTCGTGTGAGACATCAGCTGGAATTTTGTCAAGTTTTGCCTCGGGATCACTTTGCTCTGATCCTTTGTTGATTCCTGCAACCGAGTGTTTGTAAACTTTGTCTTCACCCACCAGTTTCACCATGTCCGAGTTCCAAGTCTTAGTTGGTATGTACAGAGCTGCTCAGCGACCAGAACTGTTCTGATTTCATCAGTTTAGTGATCTTTGCCTTTTTCCATGTTTTCTTTCTTCCTTCGGTCGTTATTTCAATCTTCCTTTGATAGGCCTTGATCTATGTTATTTTGAGCTTTACTAACCCCCAGTCGGATCGAATCCAAACATAAACTTCTACGCATGGAGGTTGCAGCATACCAGATCATGCAGTGTCACTTTGGTCGATAGAGACTTGCCCCCTGACCAGCCCATCAAATGGGACTCTTCGGTCTTTGGTCTGGACTCTTTCAAACCTAAGTTCGCCTTTAACTCGGTGAAGCAATTGCAGAATTTGCAGATAAAATACGATGCTATAGTCCTCAGCAGCACCTCGTTGAAAGAATTCCACGCTTTGAGTCAGAGCTTGATTCCCTACTTAAACCCAGACACCACCATCATAATTGAAAGTACAGGATTTATCAACCTTGAGCCTTTCATATCTCTAAGCTTACCAAATTTGAAGGGATTGTCCATATGTTCCATCATGAATGAGTTTGACATCAAATATTTAGGTTCTGGCAAATTTTTACATAAAATAAGAGGAACCGAGTCCAGATTATATTTGGGAAATGATGCCAACAACAACAGCAAGAAGAGTAAGTCCAGCGGGTCTACTTATAAGAAGTTCATAAAACTTTTGGAACTAGTTCAGGAAGATTCAGGTAATAAGATCAATTTGTTGATTGCAAATAATCCAAAGGAATTTATGACGTACCAATGGAAGTTGGCTTTACCAAGAATTATATTTAATCCCTTATCAATTATATTTGAGACAGAGTTTCCCTCTCGATTAGGGGATCAAATCTTGTGCAAACCATTGATTTCTGGCCTTATTACTGAGATATTCAAGATCATCAAGAAAATGGATTGCAAATTGGTGAAAGGGTCAGAAAACGAAGCTAATTTGAGCAAAAACTGGAGAAATTTGTACCCCGAATCTTCCACAAATGAAGGGTATTTGGAATCACCACCTCTATTCTATAATTATTTCAAACAGTTTAGTTTAGACATTGATTTGTTGTTGTTACAGCCGATCTTATTGGCCGATGACCATGGTATCAGAACACCTTATTTGGAGAACTTATACTCCATTATGTGCCAGTATATCAGAATCAATGACAACTCAAACAAGCTGATTTTTTTCAAAAGAAGAAGATTCATTAATGATGAATTTGACGAAGAGAAAATGAAACAGGTTACTTCAGAGCTTAGTTCTAAAAACACCCAGTTAACCCTTGTTAACAAGAGTCTTGACCAATCTGAAATGAAATTGAAATCCTTGAGTATCAGTTTTGAAGATAAGGAGAACGCCAAAAAGCAGCTTGAAGCTCAAATTTTACAGCAACAAGAGCTTTTAAATAACTTGAACTTGTCCATCCAAGACAAGCAAGCTCACGTCAACGGTTTGAGCAGAGACATTGATCTTAGAAATGCGGAGTTGAGCCAGATCACCGCCAATATTGTGAATCAGAATGCGGCTAGAGAACTGATTGAGCCAAATGAGGCAGCTTCAACAGGTACTACCGCAAATGTGGCTGCAGTATCTAAAGAAGCCATCAATAATTCACAATCTAACCCTGCGAGACAGTCAATCCTTTCCAGTCCTAGGGCTCTCCAAGAAATGTCCACCATTGCATTGTATGGAGCTGAATTGAACGGTGAGATCATCAACAGACCTGACAACGAATTCATTCAAGAAAATGGAAGTACAAACGGGAACTTGAACGCTGATAACCGACCTTTGGAGCATGCCTCTGAGCAATTTCAAGCCAACGGGCAATACAAGTCTACTCCTGAAGGGCTTCGTGTTGACACAAATAACGTTCCCCAGCAGCCAAAGCCTTTTTTCAACGAACAGGGTCAACAATTCCAGCCGTATCAGCAACCACAGCAGCAGTTTCCACCAGGGTCAAGGCAATTTCAGCAGTTCTCGCACCCGCCGTCGCAGCACCTTCAGCAGCAGCAACCGCAGCAACACATGTACAATAATTATCAATACAACCAGCAGAACCCTCATCAGCAGCAGTATTACAATCAGCAGAATGGGCCCAATTCCTATGTTCCTCAATACATGGACCAGCAACCACCTCACGGGTTGCCAACGAATGGCTTGCCAGCCAACAACATACCCCAGATGTTTGGAAGCAACTCCATGACCTCAATGTCGATGAACAACAGATACCAGCCTCATAACGGGTACCCTCCCAAGCAAAGAATGAGTTCTTTCCCATCTCAGTCCCACTATGATTTAGGAAGCCAGAATGGTTATGGGGGAGTTAATGGCGGAAACAATGGCGCAAAGCGAAATGCTCGTCGTTCAATGATGCCCCAGGGCCCTGATAGCTCGTTGCAGGGCTTAGATATGGGCGGGAGAGGCGGCATGCCGATGCCCACGGGACCCACCGGCGAGAGACCTTCATCCAAAAACAGAGCCTCGATGAGCTTAGCGAGCGGCAATCAGCGCAAGTCTGAGATTCCTGGTGCCCCCTACCAGAGTCGTAGGGACTTACAGATCCCCCCACAGCAGCCCCAGCCTACTCACCTACAGATCCCCAACGCGAACTCCAACTCATCCAGCGTCTCAGCCAAGACCGACGAGACCCCCAACACTTTGAAGGACAATGAGACTCTGATTCAAGTCCCCATGATGACGGAGGTCAATGCCAAGCCCTTGGGCGGTATCAAGACGGAAGAGGCTCCTAAAAAGAAGAAAGGGATGTTTGGCAGAAAGAAGTGAGGTCAGATATCGGGCCTAAGAAAAATTGGCGGACTAACTAGTAATGTTTCTTACGTTCAATTGACATTTTCCTGTTAAATTCTGTAGAGGTATAGACCAGAGGAGCTCGGGGAGTATTGCAGCCAATAGCAGATATCGCAGCAGTTTATGTACAGGAAGCATGTTAGTAGATTTGAGCTGAACTCAGCCAACGACGATTCCCTAACATTAGTTAGCAGCTTATCAGGATGGGCAAACGTGATTTTTATGTCAACGACGATCTGATAGTGAACAAACCTGGGTTCAATGCCGAGATTCCATCAGATTTAAAGGAGAAGGAGGGCGCTCACGGGGAGGTTACCTTCATTGAGGGTATGAGTGTGAGAAGTGCACCATTCTTGGAGGAATATGCCAATAATGCCAGACACTTCCTACACGACAGATTTTCATACTACGGCGCTGAGTTGAACACCCAGAAGTCAGCATTCAAAAATGAGGTGGACTACCTTTCGTACAAAGTACGCGCCCACGTTCACGAACCAGTATTGCCTAACCTTATTTATATATTGACGGGATCTCTCACAGGGTCGATTCTTGTGAACAAAAGAGCATTACCTATCAGATTTATCACTCCAATAATTTTTGGAGGAGCTTCTCTTTCCTACTTTATGCCAGAAACATTCGGCTCTATTTCCAGAAGTGTTACCGATTATGAAAAGGAAAAGATTCCCGATGTGTACCTGTCACAAGAAAACTTCAAGAAGTCGCTTTGTGAGTTCAAAGCAGAAGCAGCCGTTCAGAACCGCCAATTCAGAGAGACCCTCACCCAGACAGTGCATGACGCCAGAATCTACGTGATAAGTCTATTTTCTAGGAACAAGTGATAGACGTATACTAGAGGTATCCAAATTCGATATATTCAGCCAAATAAGATCTGATATGTAGTATAAACGAATGCAAATGCTCCGATAACAACCAAGAAATAATCCACGATTCCAAGCCAGTATCTTTTGAGCTTCTCCTTGTTCAGAATTCCGTACTGCTGATAATTGCAACAGCTCTTTAAATGTAAAATGGGAGGATACATGTACACCAAAGGAATACAGGCAAAACAGCCCACAAGGGAAACAAAGCGGTCCAAATTCTGTCTTCCAAATATGGCGACTGTAGCTGTGAATAAGACAAACGTAAAGCGGAACAAGTTCTTCTGCCATTTGACAATCAATGAGGTCTTTCCGGTTCTTTTAAACATCTTCAGTTCAAGTAATCGAATCGCTGGGAAGAGCTGCAATGGAGTGGAAAGAAGAATGGCCGATGCGTATAACAATTGAATAGAAATAACCATGGGAGACGTCTGGGGTAAATTCAAAAGAATAACTGTTTCAACCTTGCTTCCATATGTAAGATAGCCGACAGTACCAATTCCAATGAAAATGATTGAGATAGTAAGTATGACTTGAAATAAGACTTTTGGAAAATGGTTGGGATAGATCATTGACTGCTCAATTGGAATAATCAACCCAATACCCTCAAATGCAAATATGGCCACGCCGATGAATAAAGAGAACAGGTTTTCATTGAAGTAAAACTCAATCCCCGATGCAAACTGTGCTTGGTTCTGAACAACTAGTTCGTCAAAAATGTAGTATAAGATTGTTGCCAAACCAATGAAAATAAATGCGTTGGCCAAGAGTGCCAGTAATGATAATTTAGTGATGTCTCTGATCAATGAAAGTGGCAAAAAAACAATCAACTGCACCACAATGAACCACAAGATGTTCAAATCAGTTGGGTCTATGTTGAAAATGTTTGAGTAAAAAGCCCTTAGGTTTTCAGAGGTAAAGACAATATAAGCTGCAACGAATCCAATCTGAGACAACACTATAGAAATCAAGATTAGTTGCTGCAACCACTTTCCGTAAAGCTTCAACCCGATCTCACCAAAACTGGACACTTTGGTGGCGGTTTTGGCGTAAACAAGAATGAGATAACACCAGTATGATAACATGCCAAAAAAGAACAAAGTAAAGATAGAAAACAATAATCCTCCGTTGGAAAAGGCCTTGGGTAAAAATAAGACGCCAGTCCCAATAAAGGCCTTTAACAACAAAAAGTAAGCCTTTCTATCTGTGGCAGAGCCCTTTTTATTGATCTTGTTGTACCCTGCAGATTCAGGAATCAATGCAGAAGTCTCTAAATCGTCAAAAATAGGAACAAATGGTTTGTAGTGGCATGCAATTAAGTCCTCTTCGTCTTCAAGATCCTCACCGGCAAAGTGACCATATATACTCAAGAATTCAACAAAATTTCTGGTCAAAAAGTTCGGTTCCCGGGTCTGGAATTTATTATATTGTTTGGTCAAATAGTCCCTCCTGAAGCCTCCAGGAACATTAAGAGAACTTGCAAATGAGCTTCTTCTGCTGTGCGATTCTTCCACCGAAGAAAAACTCTTGGAACGCTTAAGCTGGGGCTGCTCGCTAGCAAGAATGTATATGTCTCTCGTGATATCTCCGCCATTTAAACTGAGTTGAGCATTTGTAGGCAAGTGTTTCTGGGCTTTGGCGATGTAGTCCGGATTATTGATTCCGTGAGAGAAGTTACCAGGCTTCGGAGTTTCAGCTGCAGACCCGTTCGATGAATTTTCATCATCAGATTTCATGAAGGGGGAACTGGAGACCGGATCATCTGCTTTTAAGGGAGTCTTAAGGAAGGCCTGAGAAAAAGAGTTGGGGCGGGAGCCGAATCTGGGAGAAGGAGAGATGATCGGTGAGGACGAAAGCGGTGATCGGGTGAGCTTCGCGATGGACTTCTTCCGGTCCGAAGAAGTTTCGATGCTCTTTGGCAGACTCATGTCTGTAGCAAAGCAAGGAGAGGATAGCAAGCAGGGCTCGGGCTGTAGATCTCGAAGTATACAAGAGAAGGGCTGTTATCTTTGGCACATAACATGCAGGAGCACGTGGTGAGGGTTTATGCCTTGGTATGTAGGGCACGACATGGAAACCCTTGCCGGGTGTGCCCTCAACAGTGAGGCACCAAACGGCCGAGCTGGAATCTCGAGACGAGCTAAGCCTTGAGCATTCTACTTTTTACTCAATTTTATAATAATTAATGATCCTATAAGCTGATGGAGTGGGTCACTACCATGGACAGAGCCTACCACTGAGGAGTCTCCACAAGTGAGCCCTAAAATGCAATTGTTATGCTGCCAGCTCCAGGCCACCCAACTACTCGCTCAATTGCGGGCTGTCCGCCTCGTACAGATCGAGCTGGTAGTCGCCAGGCTGCTGACCGTAGCCCAAACGCTCGCCAGCCTCTCGGTGGCCGAGCTCGTAGGCGCGTTGGAAGAAGTGGGTGGCCGGCTCGGAGCCCAAGCCCTGCTCTGCCAATAACCCACGTGCAAAAAAGGCGTCTGGTGTGTTGAACGCGAGCGCCCGGTCACACCAGATGAGTGCCTTCTGGGGGTCTGGGTAGGGAACCACCCGATTGGTACCCTCGGTGCCCCGCAAGTACCAGCGAGACAAGCCCAACATCGCGTCGGGGTGCCTCTTGTGCTCGACGGGGGATGTGACGGCCTTGAGGTACCACTGGATCGACTTGTTTGCATTCTGCTGGCGGTTCAATTCCCCGTTCTCGTACACCTGGCCTAGCTTCACCTGGCCAAGTAGATGCTGGAGTTTGGCTGATTTGTTGTAGTAGGCCAATGCCTTGCTGTAGTTGACTGGAGCCATCTGGAGGCCCTTTTTCACAAAAGGACTGTCCGCAGTGAGGTCCCCAGGGTAGAGGCCCTCGTAGATTTTGCCCATCTGGAACGCAGCAGCACCTACCAACTCATCAAGCTCGGCACGGTCCTCTTCTTCTTCCAAATGAATGTCGCTAGAGGTGGTGTCGATGTTCGACAATTCGCTCAAATATTTGATGCACCGAGGCGAGCGGTGCGCTGGGTCCTGAAGGTAAAGCATGGCCACCCGCAAGATGGCCTTGTTGTAGCCATACTGGGCCGATTTCTTGTAGAAACCCAAAGCCCGCTCCACCAACTCTTCGTGGGGAACAAAGTGCGCCGCCTCCGCGTCATCGCCTGCTCCCCCTTCCACAAGTACTTCGTCCAACTCAAACTCGTGCATCTCCCCCAACTTGTAGAACGTCCGGAAGTTGTTCCCTCTGGCCTCAATAGACTGCTCGAAGTACCGGAGAGCTTCGAGTACATTCTTTTCCATGCCAAATGTCTCGCCAAACCTCTCCACGTGGTCCTGCTTTAAAAGACACCCATAGATGTAGCATACCTCAGAGTAGATCTCCTCTTGGCCGGGCTTTCTCTCGCATTCCTTCAACAAACGAAGCGTGTGGGTAAGCGCAGATTTCACGTACTGCGCCCTGTTCTGGGGCACCATCTCGGGGCCCACCGGTTCGCCCTTGATGTTTATCAACGTGTACAACTTCGCGTTGGTGGAGCTGATCAACATCTTCGCCCACCGAAGGCGGTACTCCAACGATTTGTTGCCCGCGGCAATCAAGTTGCGTAGCGCAATGTAAGCTTCCACTTTTGCCACCAACGCGGGATCCAACGGCCGGCCGCCCGGGCCCATAAACTGGCGCACTGGTGAGGAGCTGCGACTGTGGTACCCACCAAGCGGCATAGGCATCTGGAACGGCATAGGCTGCATGCCTTGGACCATAGGCATCTGCAGACCCATCATCGGGCCCATCCCCATCGGCATTCCTGGCACCATCTGCTGGTAGCCGTAGGGGAACTGCTGTATCATGCTGCGCCTCTGGATGTCTGCAAGGGCCATGCTTTGTCTTTTGGCCGCGGCAGACCCCTGGTACTCGCTGTAGCCTCCGTGCAAGCTCGCGGAACTTCCCCACGGGTCAGTGGGCATCTGTTTCTCCTGAGCCAAGAAGCTGGTGCTGGATGCACTGCGCGAGTGCTGGGCACCCATCGCTCCCATTGACCGGTGCTTCGAAAGCAAAACGTCATCCGTCTTCAGCTTGCGCAACTTGGACCTCGTTTGCTCGGTGATTTTGTTGGAAAAAGACTGGATCCGCTCGATTCTCTCCTGGGTAGAACTCACCTTGAACTTTCCTGAGTCTCCACGCTCGATGGAGTTGTACGACTTCGAAGAAATAGAGGAGGAACGTGAGAGAGATTCTCCTTGGGGTTCTACCGTTGTGTCTGCTGGAGGAGTCTCGTCTTCTGACTCGAAGAAATACTTGTCGTAGTCGGAAATGTAGCGGTACTTTGCAGGGTTCAAGCTCAACTCCAGGAGGCTTGGGGCCACAGAGGCAGCGGACGGCTGGCGAGAGTGCTCCTTCACAGGGGGGCTTCCTTCACGCATATGGCCCATGTCCAAAGATGCAGTCCTGAGCTTTGCTTGTTTGGACTCCAAGATTGAGCTGGGCACCGTGGATACCCGCGACTTGATGGTGTCTCTTCTGCTTAGAGGTTCTTGGTTCGCCAGAACAGTCTGCCCGTAGACAGAATTGACCTGCGGAACCTGGGAGTACCCTTGGAACCCCTGGGGGTATCCCTGGTATCCCTGGGAATATCCGGCAAATCCTTGCTGATACCCTTGGGCATTTCCCTGCGGATACTCCTGGGGGTACTGCGGCCCATAGCCCTGCTGGAGGTACTGAGGGGCAGCATTTTGGTACCCGAGCTCCTGGTTAGCACTAGGCGCAGCCTCAGCCGGCGGTTTGGCAAAAAACTGCCTCTGGTTGTTCAAGGTTGCGTCTTTTTCAGAGCGGAAAGAGGAGTCTAAATCGTCGTCGCTGGACGTGGTAAGCTCCGACTCACTCACGGTGCTTGCTGTGATATTCACAGAGGAGTTACTGACGGTTCGAAGCGAGGGTGACTGGGAGATGGCACGAGCCGGTGGCTTGAAGGCAACGGTGGCGTTCTCCACAGATGACCTCACCGACTGCACGGGTCCCCGACCCTGAAGTTCTGGTGAAGTCTGGCGGCTCAATGGGCTCTTGGAGTAACCCGGGGAGCGACCATACAACTGGCTGCTTCGTGGGGACTGGCCTCTGAGCTTCTGCGACGAGAGTGGGACGTGCATTTCTCTCTGGGGATGCCCTGGGGAAGGGACCTGAGCAGGGGCTTGGGCCGCAGGAGGCACATGAAACCCAACGGGAGGCAAGTCACTGGAGGCAGTGTTTCTTTCCACATCATGAGGCGGTCGTCTTGTGGGAGAGGTCCTGCCGTCAGCTATGCCCTGTGCCGGGTACGGGACACTCTTTCTGTGCGATGCAAAATTTGTCTCTGCGGAGGAATGAGAAGAATCGGAGGCGGCAGCCAGAAACTCGCTACCATTGAAGGAGCTGGAGGAAGTCTCGGACCGCTGGTGGCCCCGTCTTAGGTTTTTGTCAGACCTGAATTTGGATAAAAGGCCCATGGATGAGATGCGAGGCTTAGACTATGTAGCGATGGGACTCTTGAAATCTCCAGACAGTGCCAACGAGAGGCTTGAAATCCGGTGGGATGAGTCAAAGATGAAGAATTGGAACGAGCCAGGAACAGTGCACAGATGTGGCCCTGGAGATCGAGGCAAATTTTTTTATTTTCTGGTAAGCGATCAGAGAGAGACAAAGCAGGGGACACTGTTGGTGTGTGAAGGTTGGCGAAAAAAAACAAAGGCAGATGGAGTGTGACCCCTTGAACTTGACGCTACGCTATACTACCGGATAACTGTGGAAGTGTCAGAAGTAACTCATTAACCTTCTAGTGGCTACAACTATTAATAAGTGTCGTATTTATCGAGAAGAGTGCCTTTTTCGGCTCGATTAAAAATACTGGCCCCTCATGCAGGAGATGGCTAAAGAAGGCTTTTGGGAGGCTTTGGTCAGAGAAGAATCGGCACCAGGGAGCGACGTCAGGGGATCAGCAAGAGGGAGATCCATTGCAAAATCGAGTCCTATTGCTGCAATTTGCGATACAGGGCATTTTAGCTTTGGCAGAGGTTGAGGCAGAGTTTCTTGAGGCATCACAGGACAGCAATTGTGCTGAGGGCGAAGTCTGGATCTATTGTAGTATGTCCCCTTCGCGCTAGAGCCTATGCTGGCAGGGACTTGGCTCTTGGCCCGCCTGGGCATTGGGCTTCGTTGCTCTAATTTCATCAGTGAACCGTGGCCCACCATGTCGTCATTCTGCTCGGTGCTCGCCCCAATGGCGACGTTTCAACAATAAACTCGCACTGTGCCTTTGGTGCCTCGGGCCCGAAATCAGCGGCTCGCTTAAATTGCCAATTGGTCCGTGCGAGAGGCACACGCGCAAAACAAGAAGCAAGAACAAGCTACAATAGTGCTGGATATACTGGAGCGATTTGGGTCAGTAGGGTATTGTCTTTCAGGATACTACCATTTTACCTTCTCCTCGGGGCACTTCGACAGCTCAGATGTGAGCCCGAGCCCAAGGCCCTGTGATGCGCACCTGCTGAGCACTTGCGGGGCTCGAGCCCAAGCCCAAGGTGTGTGCCATTCCTAGCACAGACACACCCGAAACCCCATGTAAAATCAGGTGGTTCTGAATTACACACTAATACCATACTGTATCGTCCTGGCTACTGTCGCGTCTTTTGACCTCTGGGAAGATGATCCAATCGATGTTCTCTTTTCCTCTTTCTTTTTTTCTCTCTTCCTCACTCTCCCTGACACTCCGCTCCCGCTCTCCCGCTTCTCCCTTCTCTACACTAATCCGCCAATAAAATAAATTCTCCGCTATTTATGGGAAGGACCAAAATCAAGCCAATTCCAGTTGTTTGCTTTCGAGTCCCCATCGATTAAAATTTCATCATTAGCTCCCATATCACCGATGTTGTTGATATCATACATGCCGTTTTCACCGCCCATGTCGCTACCCCCAATGGTGAAGGACTCGGACTGAAAAAGGTTAGTGTTGAGAAGCTTGTCGATCTCATCAGGCGCAGAGTCCTGCTTAGGTACAGTGCCGGAAAACACGTCTATATTCGCCACATCTGCCTCCTCCGCATCCGCATTCTGGAAGTATTGATGATGCGATATTATATGTGGAGAAATAGGCCCGCTTGTTTCGGGTTTTCCAGAAACATCCTCTTTCATGTAGTTGAACAAATTCATATTGTTATTCATAATAGTTCTATCATTAACTCTCTTAGAGCCCGTCTCGAGGCCCACATTCGAGCTGTTGCCGGTCGAAAAAGCCCCCATGTTTTGCGCTGACGAATTGCTCATTGTGGGCGAGGTTTTACTACTGCCCGAGGAATTGATTGTGCTGGTAGTTCCCGTGGAGGAGAGAGGTCGTAACACTCCGTGGAGCTTGTAGAAAAGACCACAGGCGTTGCAAAGCAAGTCCCCAGCGGTAGACTTGCGCCAAAGTGGTGTGGTGCGTGTGTGGCAATTTGTGCACTGGAGGGCCTTCTTTTTGGAGTTGAGGCTGGCGCTGGGAGCTAAAACAGTGCTCTGGTCACCAATGTTTGAATAAGTGGGTGAGAGCTTCAGCTTCAGCTTCGGTGGTGAGTCCGAGGTGCTCACCTTATAGTCCTGCTGAAGCGAAGTCTCGAGCGAGTTGATGTACGACGACAAGAAGTTTGTGTCGGGTTTATTGGAGACGGTGGAGGAGCGGAGGCTGTTAGAGAATACCGAGGAGGACTGGGAGGTGAGAGAGTTAGAATTGGAGTCTGGCGAGTTGTACGCAGCTGCCCTGGCTGGCTGAACTTGCATGGGGGCTGTGGACAGTCGGTCCGGTTGGGCTTCTCTTGTGTGGGCCTGGTCTTGGTACTCGCCTTGTCTCTGCTGGGGCACCTGGCCCGGCTTCACGGCACCGTACTCTTCCTGGCTGATTCTTCGAATATGCGCCACGTAATCGAACTCATCGAGATTGGGGTCGTTCAAGTTCTCAATACCCAGATTAAGAGAGCGAGGAGCGTTTTTGAGGACTTCATCTTGGTACTGCGCCTGCGATTTTTGTTTTTGTTGCTGCTTCTGTTTGATGGCCAACTTTCGGTTCTGAATTCGCCAGGCAATATTGGTGATTCTCTCTGACTGGGGCAAATAACTTTTGCGTTGGTACATCTTAAAGATTGATAACGAGGAATTATCCTGGTCGGAAATCAACTGAGAAGATGTGAGATTAGATTTGGAAGGGATGGAATGGGGTTTGTCCCTCCTTTTGCTCATTGCAGGATGCCTGTCAGTTTTAATACTTCTAGCAGTCAGGCCGTGGGTATACATGGACTTTTCTTATTTTGGTAGTAGCGGGGCAGTAGTTGGAGGACACAAAAAAGATAGTGACCTAAAAAAAAATAAAAGAAAGGCAAAACTATCGCCGAATGAACTGTGGAGGGGTGGAAAGGCACTGAAACCGGAGACTAGGTGGCAGACGAGATGGATGCGACTGTCGCTGGATACTGGGAAAGATTGAAGTTGGGAATGTTGGATTAGGAAGACTTTCGGAGGAGTTTGGTGGCTGATCCCTACGATTCGATCGATTGGAGAATTGGCAAAGTTGCGAAGGACACGCCGGAAACGCCCTGTGACTAAGCGAACTGCGGGCCTGTACGCCGGTAAATGACGGGAGTGGTAGTTTACGCTGGTAGTTTTGAGGGGTTGTATTGTTACCACACATTCTATTGACTACGGAGGGGAGCCTACAGGGTCGAAGCTTGCTTTTGAACGGTAATCTTCTGACATTTTGCCTTCAGCTCAGTTCATGGGCTTGCCACGTTGAGCATCGAGTCTTTACGATGCAGCGAGTGGCAGCGCTCCCAGTTATCAGCAGTGCGGGACTTGCTACAGATAAGGGCGAAGTGCAGGAGCAGGCGAGCGGGAATTTTCACTTCGTTCTATGGCCCCTTGGTTTGGACTATTCAAGCGAGGAGGGCCTTCTTAATCTATGGCTAATATCGAGAAAAGAGTAGCGATTTCCATAACTCGCTATTGGATGCAGTAAAAATATCGCTGTGGGGTCGGGGTGTTGGGTTTGAGAGGAGAAAGCTGTTAGACATTGTTCCAATGCATGGGTGTATGGGTGGATGGCTCAGAAAAATATTCGTTAGGAACCGCTGGTCGCGGGGCCCAAGCCGTCGGCGCAATTGTGGGGTCTTTCTGGACTTCTCTCCAGAACCCCGATGTTCGGAAGAAGGTCCGACTTCGAAATACTGTTGTTCCAATTGTGCGATGGGCTACGTTTCAAAAGCTCGAATCCTTAGGGTCTTGCCCCAATACTCCAATGGACGCCGCAACACCTCAATGTTGCGACGCCCAATGTCTCGATATCGATGTTCCTCCGGTAGCTTCTTCCTTAATCTCTGTCCAAAATCCTTTAAGACCTTCTCTTAATTCTGCCGCAATACTTGCGATCCGTAGCTGTCCGGGCCTCAGTGAAACCGCCGCTGAACCCCACAAGCTCAACGGCGTACTCTTCGCGGCATTTCGTCCGAAATACTATTGTGGGGTTCCACCCTGGCATGTGTATATAATAGGTGTCAGTACGAGGCTCGGCGAAGTGGGGTCTAAGGGGCGTGATTGTCAGTGTGGCCTCTAGCGTGTCCATTCCTTCAGCGTGTCTCCACTGTGCACATTCCGTGGTGCCTCCAGCCTCCTTCAGTCGACCATTAAGCAGGCGCGACGGCCGCTAGCTCCTAGATTTCTCCCACTCCACCAACGCAGTCAAAGCACACTATAAGTACCAATGAAAACAGCAGAACTTGACAGTCCTTTCAAAATCATGCTTGCTCATGTAGAATAGTATCGGCACCGACTAATTCAATGCTTGTTAGTCATCTCTGGCCGGTGATGCCGCCATGCTTTCGCGCCATCTTCTTCGCTCGGCTCTTCTCACTCTCTCCACGAGCTTCCTTCTCACTCTTCAACCCTCTTCTCTCTCAGTCAACTCTCTTCCCACTACGTTGCCTCAGCATGGCTGATAAGGTACGTGAAGCGCAACAGTATGCACATCTCAAGTCAAAATATATCGGTCTAGGGGATGCCGATACCTCCAGAGAGGAGTTCATCACCAACATCCACAGAGACACCTACGCCTCCATGGCTCTCCATGACAACTTACTCTTATATAACTCGCTAGCCTTGAATGAGCCTATAGAGCTTTTGAGAGTCAAGACGATCAAAAAGATGGTACAACCACTACAAAACGAGAAGCCCAGCGATTGACTTCCTCAAGCAGACATTACAGGCATATAATCGCTTCACGGATATATTCATATTCATACAAACTACAGAATACTGATTCAAAAATGGCATTCAAGTGTTGAGTTTCAAATAACTAAGTAGCTGAATGCTTTAACCCTGCAATAATGGAGCGCTCTCCGTATCCGCAGAGCGTTCATTCAGTGTTAATCCTCCAGTTGCGGCGCCGATAACACTTAAAACAAACAAAATACCTGCAATGGTAAAAGCAAAGATCCACTGCAAGGCAAAAACCTTGGTGAAAAGTTGGCCCAATCCTAAACCGAAAACGAGGATACTGGACGAAAATCCCACGCCGTAATCATTGAACACGAACAACAAAAAGGCCGGCACAAGCAAGAAGTCCCAGATTAAGACGTTGGCAATAATTCTGCCCACAAATTTGTGCACGTGGAACAACACAGCACCGTTCCAGAAAATGGCGTACATTAACCAGGAAAGCGGGAAAGCAGCCGTGGGCAAATGGATCAAGGACCAATTGGAGAGGGGCTTAATTGCATAGGTCTTGTGGGTAAAATAAAGCGACACGATGTTCAAAAAATTGATGAGAAGGATAATTTCTGACAAGAACCAGTGCTTCCTGGCGAAAAGAAGTGACCAAAGGAAGGATAAAAAGTTGAAGATGGTGAAGTGCCAGCCGACCAACGATGTAACCTCGCTACGTGAGACGTTGCCTGTCAAGGCAGGGCCTCCTGTGTTCTCAGCAGAAGGGAAGAAAATTTGAATGACAAACGAAATCTGTAGGCAGTATAAAATGGCCCAGAAGATCAAATTGACTAAAATGTTGCCGGTGAACGGGGTATGGTCCACATGGAAGCCGGAATGGTGATCATAGGGCGAGCGGCCCACTAGGTAACGGACATTACCGTAGATTGACAAGATGAGCGATACAGTGGTCGCAACCTTCTGGTTGTTTAAATTTGAAGAAGCCATTGGGAGTAGCAGGTGAATTAATGTTAGAGAATATCCAAGCTAATTTGGCCCTGTTTTAAGTCACTATTGCTCTCGGAGCCGCGCCCGATATATATTGTTGGCGCGGCGCGGGGGGTAGCAATCGATGCTATCACGCAAACCCTGCCGGTGATTAGTGGCGACAAAGCTGGAACCGAGTGATGAAGGACCTGACGCTAGAAGGGGAAGATCAGAGACATCTATTGCATGCGTTTTAGTGCCATTGGTCCATTTTGTAGTTGTTTCCTATCATTGAGTCTCGCAAACGGCTAGGATTGGGTGAAGTGTTTTGGGGCAATGCGTTTCATGTAGGAGTAAAGGATTTGTGGAAAAGACTTACGCCATGTGGCAAAAAACTTATGACTTCACGAGACAAGCCCGTGGTAGGCAAACCTCTAAACTTTAGCCGAAATTGACTGTAGCCAGACGGCTGAGCAGAATTTACTCTTAGTGTAAGCTATGGCTCTACAATAGCTCTATTGCAGGTTACAGAGAACCAACAGTCGTTGCAGGCTACGGTGAATTGTGTAGTATCAAAGCACTGTAATCTCAAATAACGATAGCACTATAATATCAGCAAGCTCCTCTGTAGGACTTCTTTTCCTTCAAGTTGTCGTCATCTTGCTCCTTGGCTTCGGTGTATTGAGCGTTTTTGATGTCCTGAACTCCACCGCTGGCAATCGACAACAACAACTCGTAGATAAGTGCGTGATCTTGTTCAACAGTGTTGGCTTTCTTGGCCACAATGTCTCTGACAGATTCACACGACTTGATCAAAAGCTCAATGGATTCGATACAGTCCTGAATCAACTTGTCCAACAAGTTCAAGGTCAATGAGGGTCTGACAACGACTCTCAAGATCTCTTTCTCGTTCTCACTAGGACTCAAGTGGTAGTTAGGCACGATGAAACCTTTGTTTCTCAAAAGCAATGAGTAGATGGACTGAGGTAATTCGGGGTACTTTTCACGCACCTCGGACGAGAATCTGAACGCAACAACGGGCAAACCAGGCTCGAAGTCTTCATTAATGGTCTCGACCTCCTTGTGATCTCTCGTTCTTTCTCTGGTGTAGGTGGCGGCCTTTCCAGCAGCATCAAGGGGCTTGTGGATCACAGACAAGACTTCGAAGAAGCCAGACTTTTCCAAAACGTTGGACAATAATCTGGCATTCTGGATACAGGTGTTGAAGATCTTCGCGTATCCCTCTCTTCCATAGTGAAGGAAGTTGAAGTACTGATGAATCACGGGGAAACCGGGCCTAGAGAAGTTCAAGCCAAAGGTCTCTTCAATACCGCCAAGGTAGTCGAGCTTGAATCTCAAGCTCTGTGGCAAGTACTTAACATCCTTCCAGATGACCCAACCCAAACCCACGGTGGTCAAACCAAATTTGTGGCCCGAGGTGTTGATGGAAACAACTCTGTCAACGGCAAAGTCCCACTTCAAGTGAGGGTAGACGAAAGGAGCAACAAATGCACCACTGGCTCCATCCACATGGATCTTAACATCGAGGCCAGTCTCCTCCTGGACCTCATCCAAGAGCTTGGCGATCTTGTCGACAGGCTCAAAAGCACCGGTAAAGGTGGAGCCCACGATGACGTAGATACCAATGGTGTTCTCATCGATGTTCTCCTTGATCTTGGAGAGATCAATCAAATGGCCAGATTCTTCGGTAATGTTGATCAATCTGTTCTCCACATCAAAATAGTTAGCGAATTTCTCTAAAGCCACCTGAGCACAGGAGGCCATGATGATGTTTGGGGTGTAGAAGGACTTGCCTTCGGCTTTGCGCCTCTCCTGCCACGACTTCTTCAAGGCTAAACCCGCCAACATGACAGCCTCGGAGGAGCCGGTGGTAGCGGTTCCGACTGTGTTGACTACCAGGTGGCCATTCTCATCCTTTGCCTTAGGAGCGTGCCAAAGGTTCGACAAGATACTGATACATCTATCCTGGCACGAGATCAACGAAGGATATTCGTCATTGTCGGCTAAGTTCTTGACAAGGTTGTCATTGATCAATTTCACCACTGTCTCGGTGGTGTCAGTGTTGACAAAAGAAGCAAGGTTGAGGGTGGGGATACCGTCAAGAGATAAGCCTTCTGAAAGGTACTTGTAGACCTGCTCAGCATCACTTGATTCCTCAGGAATTTTTTTCTTGGGAACGAGGTCGTTGGCCGAGTACTTGAAGATGTAGTCCTCGTGGTTGTTCAAGGTGGTCTTGGCAGTAGAGCGCAAGAGTCTTGTCTCGAGCTCTTCAGTGTTAATGTGCTTGGAGAGGGTCATTGCGTAGGTAAATTGACAATATGGGCGAGGAGAAGAGGAAAAAGGACAATTGCTTCTAATTAAATACTAAGAAAAGGGGTTACGAAAGGAGGGGAGGATGCCACGGAGATCTCTGACATGGGCTCCAATGGTTAAGCCCCCCCATTTCAGTCTACGAGAGAAATCTGTCATAGAAAATATTTGAAATTGTGCACCATGTGGCAGCTCTTGACCAGTAGGTTGTTGGAGCACATCTCTACATCAATGGCTCGGCACTGGGCGAGCTAGTAATAGATACGTTGGACAGCAACTGAAGGCATGGAGGGGCGAAGCATGAGGTCCCTATTGAAGGCCGCAATCGAGGACTAGGGAAGAGGGAAAAGGGCAGTGCAGTTGGGCCGCTCGGCGGCCGCCAGAGCCGGTCCAGTTGCTCTGATCCGTCTGGTTATAACCGCGAGACCAATTGATCCAGAAATGCTCTGTATTTTACTAGCGATGTACATTCATAACCAGTTTTGGCAATTGTTTTAGCGTACAGCATAACCCAACCTCTTCAAGCTTTTCGTCCGTTTGAGCTGATCGAAGACGGTTCCTCGTTCCCCGGTACGTAGATAATAATATTATACTGACACACCAAGTTAAACTATAATAGAGCCAAGGGCTCAAATCAATGTCAAGGTTGGCACTTCGGCCCCTACGCCTTGTAAGCCGAAGCCTATTGAGGCAGCCCGTAATTTGGAGCAAGCTGTCGCACAATTCCTCACTCTCCACAATTGGCGCTTGGGATCTCCAGCCAACAAGTGCAAGCCCGACGTCGCCTTGTTGCACCTTGGTGCTTCCAGAGCATCAGTCCGGTGTCCGCAGCTATACTTTGGTACAGGACGCTTCGTGAGATCAAATCTTGGCTAACAACTACTCACAGCTAGCCCAGCCTTCGTAACCTCTCTTAGTCAACATCCTCTCGTAACTCTGCTTGGCCATCATGCCACATGTTATTTTTAAATGATTTTGCCGCCAAGCGCCAAGTGCTCAATTACACTTGATCCTCTTCCGGCCTTAGCCAGAAATAACAGTACCACGCAGTGATATATGGCAAGCTCTTGCCTAATTCCGAAACCAGCGGAAAATCTGCCAGCCTAGCGCGGTCTTGAGGCGCTTCCGAAGTTTGTACGGACCAAGAGGGATCTTCAGCCAACATGTGAGGGTCTCTCACGGGAGAACAGTCCCACCCCTACTCTACAGCTATTCCCTCTTCTCATGAACATGCACAAAACTATACATATATATAGCCATAACTGAAACAGAAAGCTTCGTTATGGCATAGTCTTTGGTGTGATTTCTCTACTCAACTTCTTCGTCGAACTTTTCACCTTCAATCAAGTCTGGTATGTCCTCACCGCCAGTGGCAGCAGGAACGGCTCCATCCAATGGAGTCTTACCAGCCTGGAGTTGCTCGGCCAACTGTCTTAAGATCTCCAAGTTTTCAGCTCCTAATTGGGGCAAAATCTGGGGGATTAATTGAGTAACGTCCTTCTCCTGTGGGTAACCGGTGAAGGCGAAAGTGTTGTGCTGGGCAGCACCCTGGACACCAACTCTGTTGAAATGTAAGACCTTTCCGTCTTCTCTGAAGAAGTTGGCTTCCTCAACACCGTCAATTCTCTGAGCGTTGATCTTCTGCAAAGCAGAAAGCAATTTGGTGTCGTCTTGTTCAGACTTACCAGCCTTCTTGGCCTTGACTCTGGTACCACCAACCTTCTTAGAGGTACCCTTCTGCAACTTAGCTAACTTTTCTGGATCAACTGGCATTCTGTTCTTATTAAGTTCTGCTACTAAGAAATAAAGATCTTATCACTCGGATTTTGCACACTGGGGAAGTGAAAAATCGTCGACAAACTTTGTCGAGCTTTGCCAGTATGGCGCGCCGTTTTGTGACCTTTTGAGCATTGCCATACATTTTGTGCACGACCTTTCCTCCAGCATCTCAGAGCGAGAGGCTTTAGATGGTGAATCCTGGCAATGGAGATCTGACGGAGTTGTCTCGCCCATGAAGTAATTCAAAAAAGATTCTAAACATTTTATAGCACAGATTAGAGAGTAAGAGATTTGTTTTAAATTTCAGTTCGAGACACATGGTGGGCGGAATACTGTACTTTACAATATTTTAGGGCATGGTTGCGAAAGAGGGCCAAATTTACCAAGAGCAAGTCCAACCTCTACCTAAAATAACTTTTCTCCAGAACTAAACCCAAGTAGCTGTTCCATTTAACTACAACCTTCTTTTTTACACATTGTGGTCTTTAACTATAGCATGTCCCACCTGGTCGTTTGTGACACAAAACCAACTATCTGAGTGCAGCATCGCTTAGCCATAACCAGATGAACAACATCTTTTCAAGGCCATGAGTAAACGTCCGATTTCCGTTGAGGAACTACTAAAGAGCCAAAGCGGCGATAAGCTACAAAAGCCTCGTTTTTTGTCCAAGAAAGAGCGGCAAAATCTCAAGAAACAACAGTCCACCCAGGTCCTCACAACGAAACCAGCACCCAAGCACAGAGCACAAATAGATCATAAAGAAGAACAGGGCTTTGGAACCGCGGCTAAACTTCAAAAAACCCAAAAGACATCATCGAAAAAGTTTAATTTTGAATGGGGCGCTGAAGATGACACCTCTGCCGATTACCAGCCCCTGGTATCCTACAATCAAGAGCACCAGAGTTCTATCGGCCTCGAGGAGGGCCATTGGTCCGAAAAACCTCTCGATAAAATGACCTCAAGAGACTGGAGAATATTTCGTGAAGACTATAACATCACGTCAAAGGGAGGAAATATTGCCAATCCTTTGAGATGCTGGCAAGAATCCCAGATACCACAGCGAATAGTCGATTTGCTCACTCATAAATTCAACTACATAGAGCCGACACCGATCCAAAGAGCCACTGTTCCAATTGCATTGGCTCAAAGAGATGTTCTAGGCATAGCAGAAACAGGTTCGGGTAAGACGTTGGCATTCTTAATCCCTCTCTTGTCATATCTACTAAACATCAACGACAATTACATGAATTTCGAACACAATCAACATGAAAGCAATTCAAACAAGCCTTTGGGCCTTGTATTGGCGCCTACCAGAGAATTAGCTCTTCAGATAAGCCAAGAGGCTACCAAATTTGGCAAGGAACTAGGCTTTAATGTGGTGACAATCATTGGAGGCCACCAGTATGAAGAGACGATTCATTCCCTTAGAAACGGTGTGCACATCGTGGTGGCAACACCTGGACGACTCATCGACTCTATTGAACGATCACTCATAGACATCAGCAAGTGCTTCTACCTCATCATGGATGAGGCAGACAAAATGATCGATATGGGTTTCGAGAAATCACTCCAGTCGGTTTTATCGTTTCTTCCTAGACCAGACGAGTTAAAGGAACAACTGAATTTGCATTTCAACATTTCTAAAAGAATCACGTTGATGTTTACCGCAACGATATCACCAGAAATCGAGAAATTAACCAAAAATTACCTCGATCTGCCCGCATATCTTTTCATAGGGAACGTCGGCGAAGCAATTGACAACATTGACCAGCAATTCGAGTACCTTGGCAGCGGCGAATCGAAGCATGGTATTAATGACTTAAATCCAGTACGAAGCTCAAAATTGATAGCTTACTTGAAGACACATTCGAGAACAACCAGAGGGCAATTTTCTGCTATTATTTTCACCAACTACAAAAAGACCTGTGAGAGCCTACTTCAGTATTTGGAATCTAACGGATTCACTAAAAATGTTGTCATCCATGGCTCCAAGACCCAGGAATACCGTGAAAGGGCCATATCAAACTTCCGCTCCGGGAAAGCCAATATATTGATCGCCACCGACGTTGCAGCGAGAGGCATTGATATTCCCAATGTTTCGCTAGTGGTGAACTACCAAATGTCCAAGAAATTTGACGAATACATCCACCGAATCGGGAGAACAGGGAGAGCCGGAAACTATGGCACGAGTTACACCTTTGTGGATGACGATGACGCTGAGGTGTTCTCTGAGTTGAAAAGGTTTCTTGTTCGGGGCAAAAAGAAGTGCCCGGATTGGTTGTTGAGACACGATGCCACGAGATTGCAGATATTGAGGGATTGAATAGTCGTGCTCATTCCTCGTCACTGGAGTATCCCAATAATGCATTAATATCTTTTTGTGGAGCAGCGATCGGAATAGCGGTCGGAACAGATGTCTTTTCTCGGGCCTGAGAAAGCCTCTTGAGCTGCGCCAAGGTGGAGTTGTCGAATATAGAAGACAGTTGTTCCTCCGGTTGCGTTGGCTCCAAGAGCTTCTGCTTTTTTGGGGACGGCGGCTTCTCATCCTCTGGCTCCACCACTTGCGGTCTTTTTGGCTGCTTATCCACCTGCTCCACAAGTCTGCGAACAGTCTCCATGGCTCTATCCTCTAGTCTCTTCTTCTCCATGCGCTGTGCATGCGGGTTGGGGTCTTCGCTGGCCCAGCGGATATATAAAATCTCGTTATCGTCTAGCGACTGACTCTGCATGGCCTCCTTCGCAAATTGTGCCTCCTCCTCTGTTTTGTACGAAATGAACGCACATCCCTTCAGATGCAACACTCGTATCTTGTCGATAGATCCGAACTCCAGAAAGTGTTTGGTGAGAGTAGTTTCAATCTTATCCACCAGATGGAGCCCGCCAACGTAGAGGGTGCGGTTGTACCTGTTGAAAGAGCCCACACCATCCATGTCGTCCTTGTAGTCTGCGGTCTTGGACCGTCCAAAGCAGTCCTCAGTGGGTATAACGTAGTCGGCCGAGCTTGGCAAACGGTGCTTGTAGGGACATTTTTTGCCTTTATAACAGCACCCTCGGGCAAAGAAAAGACATATCAGCGACCTGGAAGTCGCTTGTGTATATCCGGAGTCTCTTTTGATGTCTACCCTGAACTTCAGCTTGTTGTACTTCTGAGACGACGAGTCACCACCGGCCCACTTAAGGAACCAGATGTTGAATGTTGTACCTGTCTGGGGAGGTTTATCGTCCGCATCTATCAGTTCTGGATCTACCTGGAGCCGAGCTGGCCTGTCTTCTACCTGTAAAGCGACCATTGCATAGGGAGCGTTGCAACAGATGAGCGGAGCAGAAGGCTTTCTAGGAAATCTATATACAGGCGCACTATAAAATGCAACTGCCGATCCCTACAGCGTCATATTTCAGTCAATGCTACACCTAAACAATAGTAGATAGTACAATCACTTAATTTTAAGTCCCTAAATAGATTTCCTGAGCGTTCCCAAATCCCGAACGATCTCACATGATGTTCACCAAGAAGCTGCAGCCAACAATCGCTGCAACACCCGCCGCCTTCTTCCAGGATCCACCCTCATAGACAGCGTTAGCGCTCGATTTGGATGTAGAAGTGGAAGTCGACGAGGAGGAGGTGGACGAAGCCGTGGAGGAAGCTGCCTCGGAAGTCTCAGACTTAGCGGCGGTGGATGCACCAGAAGCGATAGAGCTCAAGACTGAGTCGGTGGCAGACGATTGCAGCGCAGAAGCTGAAGAAGCCACCCCCGAGGTGAGGGACTCTGCTCCACTGGTGGCAGTACTGGCGCCACCAACGACCTTGGACTTGGCAGTGTCGTAAGCACCCACGGCGCCAGAAGTGGCGGTATTGTAAGCACCCACGGCCCCAGAGGTGACGGTATCGTAAGCACCGACAGCACCGGAAGTGACGGTACCAATAATGCCTTCGACAGCACTGGCAGCATCAGAAACGGCGAATTCCACTGCGTTGACACCCATTTTAGTTGTGTGATGTATCGAAAAGTTGGGGGAAGATAGAGAGTAAAAGCTTTCTTACTCGATAAAAGTCTGGTTAAACTTGATAGAAAACCAGATTCGGCAATGGCGATGACAGCGCTCTTATATACCGCAGGAGGTGTCAACACATGGCTTGACCTCGAGTCACAGCTATAGCAATGCAGAAATGTGCAGCATAACCATGGCGCCGCAACTTTCATCAGTACACCGGCGGAGTGGTACAATGTGCACCAGCCATTTGGAGGGAAAAACAAAAATAGATCAGGGGCTGATTCGCTGGTCGGTTCGCTTGTTGATCTAAAAGCAAGGGGCATCGGTTAGAAACCCTCGCTTGCCCTTTTTTTAGTCGCATGAAACTTATTGTAAAATTCTTTGCCATATTGAGTGAGTTTGATAACCTGGAGCTGGTTCTCAGAGCTGGTGCGAAGATTAGTAGGCAGCTGTCGCGATCTCCGGCCATTTCAGGCGAAATACATTTGGAGCACGAAAAGTCACCCCTAGGCGCCGTGAAACGGCACCTAATGTTTCACAATGCCTCGTGCATTGAACCATGACCCAATCGTTCCATCACCGTGGCAATATTGCTTCACAGTGGCGCCTTGGTCGAGCAAACCCTCTAGGCGGAGTTGCGGGGGCGCAGACCTATAGATGTTTCACGTGACGCTATGTTATTGTTCCTCTGCAAGGGAGCCCTGAAAATCCCCTCCCACAACCAGCCCTGCCCTCTTGGAGTGCAGTTCTGACACACTGCGGAACACAACTGGTGGCTGGGCCTGTAGACCTGCCCGAGTTCTTTAGATACACCAAGCTTACTCAGTAAGTTCACTCTTTTGGCCCTTCAAATATTCAGCAATTCGTCATTCAGATATGCAGCTTTCTCTTCAATTAGTGTGCCTACTTCTTTGCGGCACATCCGTTCTCACACTTCTTGTTCAACCAGCCTAATTCCTTTTACTCTTCACTATCCCTCACTTATTATGAGCAAATTCTCTATCTTCCATCGGTGCTCAGCTCTTCTGACCTTCCGCGCTAACTCTCGATCCGCCGAGCTTCTTCTTTGGGTCGATCCGCTTATCAGTCGCTAATGGATTCCTGATTAGGCTACTGGATCCGTGCTTCACTGGGGTATATAGCTCGACTCATCACCGCATCTATTGCGTTTTTCTCCCCATATTAGCTCTGCTTATCATCAAATACACACACTCATAGCCAAAATGTGCGGCAAAAACTCTACTACGTCTACCTCAACATCGTCATCTTCCTCCACCAAGGCCTGCTGCGGAGCCTCCTGCAAATGTGGCTCCGGATGCCAATGTCCTTCATGTAACACCACCAAGTTATAGGCCATAAGAGCTCATTGATATCCCACCCACTTAATCATATATACACATACAACCTACTTTCAGTCACCTGTAGCCAATTAATTTGATTAAACTTATATACTATGTCAACTTAGTTCCTTGGCGACAACTTCAAGGTTTCTTCCTTGATGGCTGCACCTAAGTCTGGGTGTACCTTACCAAAGTACTTGAAAACTCTGTCTTGGATTTCTGGGTTAGCAGCTTGAACATGGACCGAAACGTTGTGGGCCAAGTTCTTCTGTTGGTTAGGATATTTGGCCAAGACCTTGTACAAGTTGGTAGCTTGCTCAAAGTCCTTGTCAGTCGCCTTCCAGTGGAATGGGCAAGCCGAGCCTTCCCAAACTTCCTGGTCTTCCTGCAACTTGAAGTTGGTCTGGAATTCGATTGGCTCAGAGGTAGCCAAGTAGTTGGGGTGCGAGCCCAAGTTACCGTTGACATTCATAGCACCATCTCTCATGTGTGGGTTGAAGACCCTTCCGGTGACGGGACAGTTAACAGGGATCTGGGTGTAGTTTGGTCCCAATCTGTGTCTGTGGGTGTCAGCGTAAGAGAACAATCTCGATTGCAACACTGGGTCAGCAGAAGGCTCCATGAATGGAACAGTGTGGGCTGGGGAGAAGGCCGCCTGTTCAACTTCAGCGAAGTAGTTCTTTGGGTTCTCGTTCAAAGTGAACTTACCAAATCTTCTCATGGGGTAGTCCTTGTGAGGCCAGACCTTGGTCAAGTCAAAGACAGAGAATGGTGCCTGCTTGGCTTGTTCTTGAGTCATGGTCTGAACATAAGCGGTCCACGATGGTCCATTACCTGCTGCAATATTTTTGAACAAGTCTTCCTGGGCATGATCTGGGTTAGAGCCAGCCAATTCACCAGCCTCCTCGTTGTTGAAAGTGCGGATACCCTGGTTGGAGATGAAGTGAACCTGCACGTAGAACCATTCGCCCTTCTTGTTGGACCACTTGTAAGTGTGACCAGAGTAACCGTTCATTTCTCTGTAGGAAGCAGGGGTACCACGGTCAGAGAAAAGAATCATGACCTGGTGAATCGATTCCTCGTTCGAAGTCAAGTAGTCCCAGAACATGTTGGCATCTTTCAAGTGAGTTTCTGGGTTTCTCTTCTGGGTGTGGATGAAGTGGGGGAACTTCGAGGGGTCTCTAATGAAGAAAACGGGGGTGTTGTTGTAGACAAGATCCAAGTTACCTTCTTCGGTGTAGAACTTGGTAGAGAAACCTCTGGGGTCTCTGGCGGTGTCAGCCGAACCCAGTTCACCACCGACGGTGGAGAAACGGGTAAAGATTCTGGTCTTCTTGCCGACGTGTTCAAGGAATTTGGCACCGCAAATATCGGTTATGTCGTCGGTGACCTCGAAGACGCCAAAAGCACCGGAACCCTTAGCGTGAACTACTCTTTCTGGGATTCTTTCACGATCAAAATGAGCAAGAGAGTCGATCAAGTTGAAGTCCTGTAATAACAAAGGACCGTGCTTGCCGATTCTCTGGGTTGCAAAAGGTTCGTTGATGGGGCAACCATTGGAATTAGTGTAGACTGGAGCCATTTTGTAATGAGTTATCAATAAAATGTGAGAAAGTCCTTAGATATTAAAAACCTTCAAACGCTGCTGGTAGGGATTGAAACAAGGAATCTAACCCTTATATATATAGTGACGTCTTCTAACCGCGGAGGGGATAGGCGGGGATTCACGTAGGCGGGACCACAATTGAAATTGCCTATAATAGCCACCGATTTGCTCGCATAAAGTCATCCTATGTGGGAAAAAATCCGGGTTCAACTTACCCTGTGGGGCATATGCGCTATCTGATTTTTTTTTTGGTGTCAGGGGCCGCAGCTGACAAAGTTGTTCCCTATGATTGGGCCGAGACTCGTTGCTCTGATGTCAGCCACTTTGAAAGGTGGAATTCCGATTTCTGGGATGGCTTATAATATTAGTAAGAACAGCAAGCCTAGCCAGTTTGAGGGAACGTGGCCAAATTTTTGACCAGTTAATTGGTGTTTTGCCGGATTTTTGCCAAAGCACATGGCAATCTTTGAAAGGTGGGGGTGGTTTTGTGTGCTTTCGGGCGATACATCCGAAGCCGAGGATTTGCAAGTCGATTCTGGGGTAAAGTGCGCGCATCGCGAATTAGTAATGGTGGGCGTATCTAGACCACATCCTGGATTGTATTGTAAGACAAGTGAGTCGAGATCTAATAAAGTTGGCCAATTGGAAGGGAGGTATTGAACATAGTCTGTGGATTGTGAGCTGCTGGTAGGATCACGTCATCCGTTCGGAACTGCGACCGTCTATAGGAGTGATGGTGTTTCGGACCCTGGCTGAGAGTAGTTGTACACAGGAGGTGGCGGAAGAGTAGAGAGATAGAAGGGAGACGGAAGGAGGTAAGAGCGTGGTGTGAGAGACGTAGGAGGTAGTAAAAAGAGAGGTCACGGGATCTGGGTCCTAAGTCAGAATTTAGCTGCATTTAACGGCCCCAAGTCGTGGCGAGAGTAGCCCTGTTCTGCAAGCCTTCGCCCTTCTGTCAACATCGGCTACGGCTACGACCGGCTCCTAGTTACAGCCCGATCCCAGCTACAGACCGCTCCCGGCTACAGCGCGCTCCCAGCTACAGCCGCCCCGAGCAGCTGTAACTTGCACATTCTACTGATGGCTCTCTTTCGTTTCCTAAGTCTTAATACGTAGTCTCTTTGCTTGGCTCAGTCTCTCGCGCCATGTAGCCAAGCTTTAGAGCGGGTGTTGGAATTCCTGGCTACGCCGCACTTCTGGGCCGATGGGTAGACATGGGGCTGAATCGGTGAAATTTTCATGTCATAGCCGGACACAAGATCAGGCTGCCCTGATGCTCCTACAGTACAACAGCTGAAACCTTTTTTTCCCTACAGAATCCAGAAACCGAAAGCAGTACGAAATTTGTTTCAACCTTCAAAACTTTGTCTCAGACACACGCCGTCAAAATTTGTCCATGTCGATGCAAGTCGCTTATGCTTCCTCCGATGCAGCGGCCGCTATTTCCTCCTTGCCGTCCTGGAGCGACTGTCTCCACTCTCGGAACTCCTCGCTGATTATGTGATCTCTAACCTTCTTACTCTCTACTATTTCCGACAAGGTGAACGAACTGGTGCTTGGATCGTAGCTGAGCCTCCAAGCGCCACCGCCATCTTTAGGGATCTGCTCCACAATCCACTCCAACACCGCACCGTACCATTTGAGCGCGTTCATTGCCACCATTTTGGGCTTATTTTCGGTCACTGGGTTGTTCTTGATAAGCAACGGGATCTCCTCTGTTTGATACACCTCCACGGTTCTGAGGATCAATTTCTCGTCTCGAAACCCGTAAACTATTCTTCGTATACCCAAAAGAAAACACTGGGCCCAGGTTCTGAACAACTTCTTCTCGAAATTGACAACCTGCCCGGGATGCTCCAACACCGACGAAGTCTTCAATTCTGCATAGTGAGGCAAAACATCCTTTCCTTCAGGAATGTAATCCCATATGCAATCTACCTCGCCCGCTAATAACAATTTGACCTTGCCTATGCCTGTTTTCACCACTGAAATGTACTGCTCGTAGTTGTTGACAATTTTGCTGGACCTCTTATCGATCTCAGCTCTAGAGCACTGGGCCCAAGGTTTTGGCAACGTGGCGATTGTCTCAAACTTGTAGCCCGAAAACTGACATCTTTCAGCAAAATCTGGCCTTTTGTTATTATTGCCCTGCTCCTTCTTCTTTTGTTCCTTGCGCCGTCTCAACTCAGTCTCTGCATCTGCCTCCATAAACAAATTCTCATCAAAGGCGACGATATTGAAATCAAAGGGATCCTTCAAGTTGTATGGTAATGTCAAGATTTTCGTCATAAGCCCACGGAAGGTGATGATGTCGGTACGTATCTTCGTGTTGTTGCGCTGCTCATAGGCCATCACCGCTCGGAGCAAGGCATGGAAATCTCCCAAATTCTTTTCCTCTGGAATAGCCTTAAACTTCTGGAACCCTGAACCCAAATCTACCTGCCGATCAATCGCAGAGTCTGGTAAGTAGTAGTACAGCAGGTGCTCTTCTTTCACCTTCTCCTCATCGTAGACATAGGACCCTTCCAAGTCTCTCGCAAAGGTAAAAATCTCCTTGGGCTGCTTCAATGCGGTAGTCTTAGCCCGCGAGTTCAACGGGAACGATTTCATCATCTTGGGTGGGCTATGGGGAGCTAGTGCTTCGAAGTGATGAGTGTTTCCGAAGTTTTTTGAGTTCAAATGTTCGCACCACAACGAACAGAGAACGAACTCAGCTCCCTAACCAAAACCTTCGGATTACGAAGGGCGCCAGGGCGGTTCAGTATTCGAGGATCATCGTGACTCTTATGCATTTGGCCAGACTTTGGCGACGGCTGGGGTGGCTAGCGGTGTGCTGCTTGGTCCAGTGTGCGGCCCAGTCCAGCTCAGTTTCACCCGTATCGGCATCCCCACACACCGACGCCCTTTCGTCCCTTAAAGCTACTGATTTGTGCGGCAGCTGCACTGCATCCACCTCAGTGTTTCATTTAGAGCGGTCTATTACCCACTGCTCTACTTGCACCGCACAGTACACTGCTCCAGGCACGCCTGAGGCCCCATGCATCCTGCCGGAGACCACTTCCCTGGCCCCGGAAACACACTTGGAAGCTGGTACTTCCTCCATAGAGCTCACGTCTGGGACCCTTCATGTGGCGCCAATTGCTACAGATACCCCAGCTCACACAGGGACCTCAGATGTAGACTCATTTGAAGCTAATCTTCAATTCGACCAATCTCATCTCCAAGTCGACCCTTTTCCGCAAAATGCCAACGATTCGGGAATCAACGAGTACAGGTCCGTAAACGGGTCCAATGGTACCGAAGAACTCTTTCTTTCGTTTGAGGAATGGAAAAAATTGAAGGAAATTGACGCAGCAGCAGCGTCAGCAGCTTCGGCAGCTTCTGCTTCCGTTTCCTCTGCGTCTCCTTCGGCGTCATCTGATGCCTCAGCATTTCAAGCATCTGTGTCTACGCTGATTAGTACCCCAGCGACACCCCCTGTGCATCCAACTGGCTCTCCATCTTCAAGCACATTCATTTCTCTGAGCAACTCCACCGAGACACCTGTCAAGAATAAGTCTCCTGAAGAAGAAGGAAAGATCTACAAGGACAAGTTCAACTACGCCTCCAACGACTGTGCGGCTACCGTAGTCAAGACAAACAGTAAAGCAAAAGGGGCAGCTGCTATTTTGGTTGAGAATAAGGATAGTTATCTCTTGAACCAGTGCTCAGTACCAAACAAATTTGTGGTTATAGAGTTGTGCCAGGACATATTAGTAGAGTCTGTCGTGGTCGGAAATTTTGAATTCTTCAGTTCCATGTTCAAGGATATCAGGATAAGTGTTTCGGACCGGTTTCCAACAAACCAGTGGAAGCTTTTGGGAGAGTTTGAGGCACGGAATGTGAGAGATATTCAAGAGTTCCCTATAGAGAACCCTTTGATATGGGCGAGATACTTGAGGATAGAAATTGTCTCACATTACGGGAACGAATTTTACTGCCCCATCTCGGTGGTGAGAGTTCACGGCAAGACAATGATGGATGAATTCAAGGAGGAAGAGCAAATTCAGGATAATGATCAGCCCGAGGCCCAGGGCATAAAAATTGAAAATAACCTCAATTCGACCACCCTCGCTAATATCTCCAGTCTCGAGACCCCCAACACCAGCACAGAGTGCGCTGTGGTTTTGCCTCACCTAGGTCTCTTGGAGTTTCTTAAAGATAAAAACTCCACCGACGCTCTTGATTATTGCGAGATTGAAGAACCTCTGCATGTCTCCCAGGCCCCAGAAACTATCATACCGACACAAGAATCCATCTACAAGAATATAATGAAGAGACTCACCCTATTGGAGTCCAATGCCAATTTGTCACTACTCTACATTGAGGAGCAGAGCAAATTACTTTCCAGTGCCTTTACAAAGTTGGAGCGAAGGCAGGCAAACAACTTCGATTCTTTAGTAGAATCTTTCAATCGAACCATGAACAACCAATTGAACTACTTCAAACAAGCATACTTTGATATGCAAATAGAGGCGACCAACATTCTTAAGTTTCAGGAGAAGGCTAATAAGGACTTTGTCAAGGAATCAAAAGATAACTTGGCGAGACTAGGAAACGAGCTCCGGTTTCAAAAACGGGTGGCTCTTTTCAATTCTATTATAATCATTATCTTATTGGTATATGTTGTGGTTACAAGGGAGGTAAACTTAGAGCCCGAGGCTCAGAACGTGAGAAGTATGCCACGGAAAGCCGTTCAAGATACAAAAAGGTTGTTCAAAATCAGGAAGCAGAATTAAGCGGAAATACAAAGCATGTCTCTATGAGTATGAGTTCGATATATATAAGTGTAAATTTGTATGTACAAGATCCATTCGTGAAATGCCTTCACCCATAAAAACAGTTGAAATTGTCCCTGAACAAAAATAAAAGGCCACAGGCCGTGCCACATCTAGTAAGAATCATCGTTCCTCTTGAATCCACGTTCAAAAGAGCTCCGGCCCTTGGAAGAACCCTTGTAATCATTACCACGTGAATTAAAGGAACCCCTGCCTTCAAAGGACCTACTCTTGCCCTCATATGAACTTCGTCCATATCCACCACTGGACCTCAGTCCTCTCCTATCCGAATATCTATCATTTCTGTCATTCCTTTGGTAGTAGCTGTTACTGGATCTATCATTGTCCCTGAAATTATCGAAACTTTGTTCAAATTCGAAAACATGGGACATCCTTCTTGGATCCATACCCAAAATCTTGGAAACCCAACGTTGGTCGGCAGACAACTTCGCTTCCGAATCACCGACTAAAGCTTTATTCAAGTCGGCAATTTGTTCCACCATGGCCAGAAGATTCAAGTTGTATCTTGACTTGACAATGCTTTGATACGTAATTAATGTTCTGCAGAAATCAGAAACATCCAAGTCATTTTGCTCCACAACTCTTGCCAAGTCTTCAAGGATGCTATCATTTCTTTCATATTCATAAACGTTTGCAAACTTCACTTTCCTTTCCTTGGCTAAAGCCCGCGCATAGTTGCTTTCCGCTTGGGATAAGAATAACAAGGCATTTCCAGACTTACCTGCTCTGGCAGTCCTTCCAATTTTGTGAATGTAATCCGCAGGTGCTGAGCTTGCTCCCACCTGAATGACATCAGTGATGTCTTTAAAATCGAGACCTCTGGCTCCCACATCAGTGGTAACCAAAACTCCGCAACTTTGAGGTCGCGTGTAGTTTCTCACCGTGGCATCTCTCTTGGACTGCAGCATCTTTCCGTGTAATTTCTGAACTCTACCACGATGAAATCTTTCCTCGGAATAATTCCTTAGGTACTCATTGAGAAGAGAGTGAGTGAAATCGACGGCAGTGGTGGATGGTAAGAATAAAATGCCCTTGAAATCAGGGTTCTTGAGATTCTCAATGAGATAGTTCACGGCTCCAAGATAAGAGTCGCTATACGACTTTGTCTTGATTAAAGACTGGTTGACTTTGGCAATTGCTTCGGATTCACCCTTGGTTACGCAATCAATGAACTCATAATCGGTATCCAAAACATTTCTGGCAAAGTCTTGCACCTTGTCATCAACAGTGGCACTGAACAACAAGGAGTTGAAGGAAGCATCAGCTTCTTTTTGGGCCGCTTTCAATTTGTCATCAATAGAATACAATTCCTCGGTAAAACCGGCTTCAAGCAACCGATCAGCTTCGTCATAGACTCTAAACTTCAAGTCGCTGAAAGCTTCGCTGAGGGCGCGCCTGTTAAGGTTGTCATTCAATCTTCCTGGAGTAGCAACCAAAATGTCTGGAAATCTTCTGAGGTCATTGCGCTTTGTTCCTCCAACGTAGGTATCCAAGGTCACTGACTTTGACTTGGGCAAATGTTTTACAATTTTTTGAAGCTCATTATAAATCTGGATGGCCAAGTCCCTGGTAGGAGTGATAATCAACGATCTGATCTTTTTGGACTCAGCTCTGGGTGCTGTGTACGCATATTGGATGGAGGGAATACCGAAGGCCAACGTCTTACCAGTACCAGTACGAGCACGGCAAACAAGTCCAGATTCTGTGTGTAAGGCGGGACCAATAGTTTTCTCCTGGACCGGAGTAAAACTTTTAAAACCGGCTTTCAAAAGAGCAGCTCCAATGTCCTTATGAAGAGTCTTGCTCTCAACGAGCGCTTCGATGGTGGTGCCTTGAGCTACTTCCTTCTTCTCATCAGCCAACTCTTGTTCGATCTCTTTGAGATCGGTCTCAGCAATCTTGACCTTTCTGAGCTCTTGCTGAAGATCATGCTTCAATTCAGAAAAATGTTCCTTGGTAGCTTGGACGGCCTCATCTTCAAGTCTTATCAGCTCGGACTCTGAGAGTTCAGGAGCATCTTTTGAAAGGAATGCGGAGGCATGGAGACATCTTGCGGTTCTCGAAACTTGCAACAAGACTAATCGTCTATTGCAAAGAGTAACTCGCGCAATCTGCGATACTGATACCCCTTTTCGAAACATCTTGGTAGGAACTATCAATAGAGTAGATAGTAGTACATCTCTAGACGAAAAATTTTGCTGCTTAGGAAGAACTGCATATGGGCCTTTATCAAAACGGTGCCACAAAGTGCGATAATCTCTACACGGCAACTAAGGCACAAGAGACTTCACTCTACTCGCCCAAACGCTACATAATGACCTCAGAAAACGGCGAACTGAGAAACTTGTTGTCCAAGATCAAGTTTTCGTCGAAGTTTTCCAATTTGTCGCTTTCTAGCCTGAATTCCATCGAGGTCGATGGTCCCACCGCAAACGACACCTTGATCCACAATGCTTTCGTGGAGTATTTCGACGAAAAGGGCGAGGAATACCCCCCATGGCTAGGAGCCAAGCCCAAGCTGTCCAGCGATTCTTCAAGGTCAGGCTATAGGGCGAATGGCCAGGAATTCCGCCCCACTTACCGCCCGATCAGCCAACCAGAGCTTTCGCTGAATAAAAACAGTAACCCCTCAGTGAATTCGCTTCCTCGACAAACCTCCATCTCTGGCTCAACTTACACTCCCAGATCGTCCAGCAGGCTTCAGGACATGTATAACAAATCCAGACAGCACTCGGTACCCGGTGCAGGCTATAATTCACAGGTTCAGCCCAGTCTTGGCCGGACAAACAGCTCCACTACAGGTGCCCGTCTAAGAGAAAAGATGCTCAACGACAATTATGTGCAGTCAGGAACAGCACATTCAGAGCACTCAGCGGGGCCAGGTGCCCGGTCTACATGGGGACATTGAAGGAAGGCCAGGCTCTTCGTTCAGTATGCAATTATTGACTATTCAACATGCGGAAGTTCGCCTCCCAACAGTCTCTGTTCTTAACGAACCAAAATGGGAGCTTGTCATCTGGAGGTAGTCTTATCTTAATAACGTTCACATTCTCATATTGGATGGGGTATTTGTGGAGGTTTTTGTAAAACTTATAATCATACTTATCTCGAATTCGTTGGGCCTCCGTTGTCGATAAGTCCTGCTTTTCGCCTGTAGATTCTCTTCTCTTTTTAGTCTCCGAAAGTCTTCGTAGCCCAGGGAAATTACTGCTATCGAAAGAAGAGTAGCTCGCTATGCCTGCGTTGCTCGAGCTCCGGAATCGCGAGCTGCTGCTCACAGGAGTCGAACGGAGCTTGATGTCCTGTGACGACTTTCTACGTCCTATTGGGACGGTGTAAAAACCTTCACCGGAAACGCTGCCTCTATTGAGTCTTGATAGCTGATTTGGTGAGCTCCCTGGCGTGACTCTGGGCTTGTCTTCGTCGATCAGATTAGAACGGAGCTTTTCCTGTTTTCTCTTCTCCACTAGGCGCAAAAGATTAGCGGGGATCTGAGGTGATGCTGAAAGAAGATCGTCATCGGTGTCTGAGTCGTTGGCGTCGTTATTGTCGAAGCTAGGGTTCTCCGCGTCCTTTTCATCCAAGTTCTCGTCGTCTTCATCATCAATGTCCGCGAACGTGGGAGCATATTCGTCCAGTAGTTTCATTGGCAGAGCCTGGACATTCACACGGCTGGATCTGAGGTTGATACTGGGCCTTCTGATATTCTCAGCTGACGGAGAGGGCGTTTGCGACGGCAGTGGGGTCTTAATGGAGAATTTGGCAAGCCCTGTCAAGAGTTTGTTGTTCAAATGGTCGATTTCGCTGGGAATCAACTCGGTCTGCACTAGCTCAAGAAAATTCTCCGCATAGTAATTGTTTTTGGAAGTAACACCGGTGTAGATTCTGTACTCGTTGACTATTGAATTGAAGTTCCATTTCTGGATCTTGCGCAATATTCCCACCAACGTCAGGGTAGAGTCCACAAGGAGAATATTGTGGCTGTTGACATCTAGAAGGATTTCAAAAGCCTTGTGTATGAGGTTCTTTTCGATGAGCATCCATTGGTCGCTTTTCTTCTTTTGTGTGGATAGGTCGATATCGAGCAATTCTATCTCGTTGTGGGTTCTGCGGTCTGAGGGGGTGTCTACATCCTTGCTGGTCTCTCCGGTGTGGTGATGGTTGGAAATCTTCAAGCCTCCCAAATTGTACAACTCGACCTTGTTGGACTCTAGAAACGATTGCAAGAGCCTGGGTGGCTTCTCGGCATCTAGCATCATGAGTGACTTGAGCTTCAATGTCTCAAGGAAAGGGAAGTGCTCGGACTCCAACTTAGAACATCGGTAGATGCCTGTTTCCACAAGCCCAAAATTGTCTGGGGGGACAAGCATCGGAATGGCTCGTTAGTTACTCCGGTGTAGTGGGAGAAATGGAGTTCGGTGGAGGATGGTGTATGTGTTCACACGTTGTGTGCCACGCGCACTGGAGTTTAGTATAAGCCTAAGCGCCGCTGTGCTGGGCCGCTCCGCGCTAATCTCTAACGGGATCACCAACACTACGACAATCTACTCAGCGCTTACTCTCTGCCCTCTACAAAATTGTAATATCTCTAATTCACTCTAATTTCCTACTTGTATCCTCATTTCTAACCTCTGATCAACAAATCATCAGGAATCCCCTCGTACTCACCGTATCCTAATGCAAGATTAATGTTCTGTAAGCATTGGGTGGAGGCACCCTTCAACAAGTTGTCAATGGTGGCAACAACGACCACTCTATCCAGCTTTGAGCTCACAGCAAAACCTCCAATGACAATTCCGTGCTTTCCACTGATATCCTTGACCAAAGGAGCCTCGCCACTGATTGAAATCAACTGCTCGCCGGCGTATCTCTCCTGGAAAATGTTACGAACTTCTCTTGAAGACAACGAGTTTGGCTTGATTGGAATCGAAATAGTGTGCGAAATACCTTGGAACCACTGGGCAACATGCGGGGTGAATGCAACATCAAGACCCAACTGGGAGCTGATTTCCTTCTCGTGAATGTGGTCAGTCAATGAATAAGGAATAAGATTGTTCTCCAAAATTTTGATATCGTTTTTAGGCGAAGGCTTGGTTCCGGCTCCGGAGTACCCAGAAACACCGAAAATTGTGGGCTTTCCATTGATGTACTCTTTCAATGGGGCAATGGCGCACTGAGCTGCAGTGGCATAACACCCTGGGTTGGAAATCTTTCTAGCCTTTGCAATAACAGCACGATCGTTCAATTCAGGCAATCCATAGATCCACTCACCGGTAGTGTCAAATCTGAAATCGGCAGACAAATCGATTATTTTAGACTCGTTTTTGCCAATAGACTCAATGGCGTCCACGAATGGCTTGCATACCCCGTTTGGTAATGCCATGACCCACACATCAACGTCTCCGTCCTGCTCCAACTTTTTGATGTCCTCAACCTGCAAGTTGGAGTAAATGATATTGCTCTTGTTGTAGCCATGCAATTTCTGGCCGCTCAATTCACGAGAAGAAACATGGGACAACTCCAAGTACGGATGCTGGTCGATTATAGAAATCAAGTTCTGTCCAGTATACCCTCTGGCCCCAATTAAAGCGACCTTGGCCTTCTTGGTGTTCAAACCCTTACGTATAGGAGGGTTTGGGTTGGAAGAAGTTAAGGTACGTCTTTGCTGAGCAAAGGCGGTCTTGAAGGTTTTGGTGAAGGTGTGGAGTCCTCTCTTCTGGACCGGGCTGCTGAAAACCCCTGATTCAGTAGATGAGGATAAAGAGGAAGGATTGGAAGAGTCAAATGCTTTGATCAATTCTGAGGCATCGTTGGTATTCAAGCCATACCAAAACAAAATCTCGCCGTTCTTTGCAAAAGAACCCTCAGACTTAGAGAAGTACCACGATAAGTTGGCGTCATTCTCATTGACAATCCAGTACAAGGACTTGAAGTCCTTCTTAATTGAGTTGAAGATGTTATCGGTGACATTGTTCAACCACCCAGTTCTGGAGGACAAAAATTTGTCCAATTTTGGAACTGCGCTCTCGTTGTTGAGGACAATAGCCAACACCTCCAAAGGCTCGTCTCCATAAGACTTGAAAGACGTCGTCTCCAAGGTCTTCAAATAAGAGGCAGCGGATAACTTGCCCGATTTAATGGCCGGGTCTCTCAATAAGGCAGCTCTCAACAAATCAGGGTTTCCGAATTCCTTCAAAGAGTTGCGGTTGATCAACTTGTAACCTCTTCTAATTAAAGTACCAGCTCCAGAATCGGTGAATAACTCCTTTTGTAAATCGTCAACATCAATGATTGCCACAGACGAAGACCTAGGCAAGTGCTGCAATAAGTCATGGATTTCCTTGATCTTCAATTTGGTACCATACTTGACCCAGCTTTCCTTCAACAAATCTTCGTACTCTTCGTCAAGGTTGATAACACTGACCTTTTCCCCGGTGTTACCGTTGATAATGCCACCTTTTTCGTTCAAGTAAACAATCTTCAAGGGCTCAAACTCTCTGGCCAACTCTCCGGCGGCCACGTCTGCGTTCACGTTCAACAACTGGCCGGAAGGAGTCTCGGCCAAAGAGGTCAAAATAGGCAAGTAACCAGCCTCAATAGCTGCCTCAATAGGCGCCTTGTTGACAGAATTGACCTTACCCACCAACTGGTACTTGTCTTTGTCCAAGTACTCGGCTCCAAACACCCCTGCGGTGATAGGTCTGGCATGCACTCCCATCTTCTCAAGAGCAGTCACCAATCTAAGATTCTGCTCGAGAAAGCACTTTCTGACCACCTCCATGGTCTTTGGGTTTGTGATTCTGATTCCGTCGATGTACTCAGGCTCGACACCCTCTGTCTCCAACAACTCGTTGATCTGGGGACCAGTGCCATGGAGAACGATTGGGTACAAACCCACATGGTAGAGGAAAGCAAGACACGAGGCTAATTCAGGCAACTGCTGTGTGATAATAGCACCTCCCACCTTGATCACCGCAAACTGCTGCTGGGAGACAGAGGTGAAGTACTTAAGATACTGCTCCACTTCCCTCTTGGACCCGATGTTATTGAGCAACTGAACCACAGTAGATCTGGTGGAGTACGTTCTGGAAGTAGAGGAGTTCTCACGCTTGCTGGCGAGGAAACTTTGTCCCTTCACCACCAACGCATTGCTGACCGTTTTGCACTTGGATAAGTGCTGAAGGGCCCGACGAGAAGATCTGTTGATTCTCAACATAGCTCTAATTAGTTCGTTTCTATAGATGGTAAAGCTGGGAGCCGGCGCGTGTCAGCTGCTAGTCTCCAGAAGGCCGAAAAACTCTTTAGAAGGGAATAAAAACCTTTCAGACAGAATTTTCACCCAAGATGCTTTCTTTTTTCACTGGTAGAGGAGGGTGGGTACTGGGGTCGTGCACGAAGGGCCTGCGTTCCACATTAGTGCTTACATGCAGTGATCACATCATTTTGTGCTCGAATTGGCGGCCCATTTCATGAGTCAGAGTGTTATCAGCCAATAGGCGGCCCGAAACAAGTAAGAAAATGGCTAAGCGCGGTATAAGATCAGCTCAAGATAATAACGATGGTTGCAGCCATACTTCGTGAGCGGGCTAAAGATTACAAGGACACTGATGCCCGATATTTGCACTTCTGCATCTACCTCATCGTTCGAGAATTTGGTATCATCTTCCAAGCACTTGGCCGAGTTCTTGGTCTCATCCTTGGAGCACTTGGCCGCTTGGCGGAAAAATTTGCACCATCTCATGACTCTGTTTATTGCAAATTTTCCCTGCGATGCAATTTGTAATTTGTCAAGGCGGCCACTTGAGCCTGTCGAAATTAGCCGCTAGTGCTAACCTGGCAGCTCTACATAACTTTAAAATATCCATGTATCGCATAGCCATTCCTGTTGCTCCGTTTAATATCCCCACCATCCATTCTAGTACTTAACCTTCGTATTAATCCCTGTTCTTCCTACTTCCCGAACCACTCCTGATTGCGTGCCGCTACGTACTGCGGCTGCCCAGCGTCCTCATATATCCAGTCTAGTATCGGCTGATATACCTTGTAGAACGACCTGAAAAATTCATCAACCGTAGCTCCGAGGTCTTCTGTATGCTTCTCAAGAAAACGAAAATTGCCCCTTATTAACTTTTGCTTGCCTGTATCGTTGCTCGTCAACCCCAATAAAACTTGGAAAAGCTTCTTAGTGATGGTGTTCCTTACTAGATTTGAGCTCTTTGGCGAGAGAACGTTGCTCAAATATCTGAAAGTAAACTCCCTGTGACCATTTCTGGGTGCAAAACGGAGCACAATTTTGCGCCATAGAATCTCAGGATTCTGGTGTAGCTGGAAACTTTCTTTCACCATTCGGTAAATATCGTTCGGCACTTCGGGGCCAAACTCAATCCGTCGTTCACTCGCATATGCCTCCATAATCGGCACAATGGTCGCAGCCACCACAAGCGTCCGTACCAGAACTAACAACAGCTGCAATTCCACGCTAAATAAATTGGTTAGTTCATTTATGCCAAATCCTCCATCCAATTTGTCACTGACCAGCTTGTCAAAGTCCCAAATAAGAAAAGAGACGAACACATTTGAAAAATATGTGTAGCTGCTGCCGTTTCTCGCCCCAAGAAAGTCTGTTGTTCTAGGCAATCTGGTCATAGATTTAAACACACACGCTAAACTGTGGGAAATACTGTGGCCAAAATCACAGTCGTGGGCTTCTAGGAACTCATAAAATCTCAGAAATCTCATCTGGGGAGAACTGGTACCTCTGGTAAAACTGTAGACCTTGCGGTTGTACGTCGAGGACAAACACATGCGGAGCTCAAATTGTAGAATATTGTCAAAGCCCATGTAGCATTTGTTGAGCCACATGTTATGGACAATTACTTCTGTCCCTTGGTAGAATAAGGCCATTTCTGTAACAATTTCGTTGGTCAACTGCTTGTCGTCTTTCAAAGAGTCCAAGGTGGCAAGGAAATCGCCACCGCGGTTGATCAAAAACTCAAAAGAGCTCGGGCCCGAGATACCCAAGTTCATAAAGCATTTAAAGTGCAACTTGAAAAACTCTATGACGGCTGTGGATGTTTCTGATCGATTGAAAATGTGGGGTTCCGCAGATATAAAACTGTCAATCTCCTCGAGACTTTCCTTAAAAAAATCAAGCTGTTTGGGTTCCAGAATATACTCGAATTGAATACAGAACTCAAATATAAGCTCCAAAGAGTTCCTCAATAGAACATGTAGTGTGTGAAAAATATATCTGTCATTGTTTGTGGCCATGTTTCTGACGAAACATCCCACCTTTTCATAAATTGTGGGCATTCTCAAGCTCTTGAGAACGCTTTGAATGTGAAGGGACTGGTGGACCGAGAGATTGCTGTGGGAACCATGAGGGTTTCCTAATTCTAGAGCTCCTAGACATTTTCCGGACCGGATCAGCTTTGGAATCCCATATTCAAGTCGCTTGCGGTCTTGAGTGAGATCACTATTAACGAACTCTCTGACGAGATACCTCCGCCATTGATTCACACTCAAAAAAGGCGGAAAAACGTACTTAATGCCTTCCACGGCAAGTTGGTGAGTTTCAAAAGTCAAGGGAGGAGAACTTGCATATTGGAGTTGTAGTAGATGAAGAGTTCTGAAACTGGCTGAGAGGTTCAAAATAAGCATGGAGTCAAGGCCCTTATACCGATCCACCGAGGAAGCGCTCATGAAGTCTTTTGCGTAGCCTCTAATATGTCCACAAACGCCCTCTTCATTCACAGGGTCGCTGATACAAGCCCAAGCCATATCAACCTTGCTTATATCTCCACGCGCTGATACTGCTGTAAGACGGCTATGCTCTTTAGAAAGCCACGCAGTCTGCCTTTCAAAAATCTGATTCAATTCCATATTGTCATCGTCTGGAACTGCCTCCACAAAGCTCCTTTCTGTCTCGAGAAGGTCCTGGATGCTCTGTGATACCCTCAAGAGCTTGCTCAAATGATCCTTTTTGAAAATTGCAAAAAAGTAGCAGTACTTCCGCCAACACTTTGCAAATTTGAGCCTCGCAAGACTTATTGGGTTAGTTACCACCACTGCAGGCAGCATAAGAAGGGCCACAAGAGATTTAACGAGGAAAAAAGCATGCTTGTATAGCATCACTGAGAGCACTATGGACACTGCGTCATCAAAGAGAAGCTTTCGTTCATGTCCATCCTTTTTTGCCTGCTCCAGCGTACTCCCCAAAGTATCGCTTTTTGAGTTCACTGAGTAGTTATTTCTAGAGAATATGTTGGTGTTGTAGCCAGGGTGAACGTTGCTCTCTACCGAGTCCCTGAACTCAGCAAGCAAAATAAACGAGTAAGCAAGTGCTCGTGAAGAGCCTGGAACTCCCATGAGGTGAAAAATGTTTGCTAGGCTTTGATAGGTAGTATTCGAGGGCAGGAGAATCTGGTGAAGATCCTCGTACGATGCTCTAAGTAGCCCTCCCAATATCCCAGAGGCTCGGAAATGCTCAATTTCCACCAGGAGAAGCTTGCGTCTTATGAGCCTTTGTATTTTGGAGATTTTGACCAAGGCTCCAGCGCTGTACTGCTGCTGTCTCTCTAATTGATACGAGTGACTTCTTGACACATAGCGAGTACCAGCTTGCTCATCCAGGAAGTCGAACGGTACAGATTGGGAATGGTGGTAGAGAACGCCCTGTAGCTTTCTTGCACTGTGTCGCCTACTGTCGATGTAGGCATTTCTCCTGTCTGCTGCCAACTGAAGGTTGTGTGCCAATCCATATCTGAGGCTTTGCGCAAGGGTTTTCCGTTTGAACTTGACTTCTGAAACCTTGGAGTTGATACGACAGGCCCGTCGATGGAGCTTCTCACTACGGGCATTCAATAGTTCTTTCTTCCGCTGTTGGTGTTTGGTTGTAGGACTCTTGGGTGTTTCTGGCAGTGAGTCATCGATGAAACAAGGGAGCACTGACTCCCCAGGGGAACCAGTATCTGAGTCCATGATTGTGGCTGCGAACGGACCAGGAGTGAAAGGAGTCCAGGTGGTCTATATAATTGTCAAAAGGGGTGCTTTCTTAATATGAGTACCTTAGACCGGACAGGAGAAGATGAACAATCTTGAAGACCAATAAAGCAGCATGCAAGAGGCTTGGGGTTCCCTCATAATATTAACAGGCAGATCATACCCCAGAAGCCCCTTATCATCATGTGACCTGATGTATGTTGAGGTGGGCTGGCTGTTTCCTGGAGCGCCATCAAGTGATGCGCACTGGGGAGCATGAGAAGCGAAAGGACCTATTGAAGACCCCACAAGACCGAAATGAGAGGGAAAAAGTAAGGGAAAGCACATCCCAGCAGGGGAGCAAAAAAGAGGCAATAGGCCAATTTGCGGCCAATATCTACGTAGTTATAGCAAAAGCCAGAAACAGGCTACAATCGGGCATCTGACGTAAGTAGTTCTATGCATGCTTATGTATTGCTATGGGTAATATCTACGACTTCCTGCTTCTCCATCTTTTCACAAATTTCTTTTTGCTTACCTCGTCGGACGAGAGCGACACTGCCGGGGGAGTGGTAGACGTCGCGGTATCCTCGAGAATGGGACTAGAGACCAACGACTGTGTCTGTAAGTTCGAGCTGGTGGAGCCACTGGAGCCGATTTTGAGGTGGCCAAGGAATGCGGAGATGGATGATGGCGACGATGAAGCAGATGACGACGCAGTGATGGGCGAAGATAACTGTCTGAAGCGGCCCAGAGACTTGCTTTTAGCTTTTGGGTTTGTAACTGAATTTGAGGGAATGGGCGTCAAGGTGGGCGAGGCGTTGGTAGACGATACTGGCGATCTTCCTACGTCAAGAGAAGCAAGAGAAATTGCTGATTTCTTGGTGCTGGAGTGGGCCTTGGGCGAGGCCATGAATTTGGGCAGTTTGGCGACTGGATGCGTTTGTAATGCGAGGGGACTCATTCTGCCAAGCGAGCTCGTTGCTGAACCGCTCTTGAGAGATTCGGGCCCCGTCTTGTCTGATAAACCAAGGGCGCTGTATCTCTGCGAGGGGGAATTTGTCAGCATGATCTTGCTGAAGGTAAGGTAGGCGTTCTCCTTGATCAACTGAAGCACCTCATTCTTGGCGTTCCACAAAAAATTGGGCGAGTGCACCGGGGTCTGAACTAGAGGTGTCGAGTCCTCGTCCATAATCTTTTTGTACGCCTTGTTCGAGAGGTTGATCTGTTCTGGAGCGTCATGGAGCACATAGTCTCTGATGATAAGGCGCCACTGCTGGTGTATTTCTTTAAATTCATCATCCTCGCAGTCAGCGGACATTAAAAGGTCTGTATTCCGTGTTGGCGGGTCACAGAATGATGTAGACACCGAGCCCCCGTCCACGGAGTCATTGATCTCACGTTCCATGAAATCGTCCCATATCAGCGCAGAGGCACCTTTGTAGGCCCTTGTGATGTCCTCAGGTTGGTCTATATCGTCAACTTGAAATACTGACACGGGCTCGGTGTCGGAGAGACACAAAGAGTTGAGACTGGCCGTGTTGGAAGGCGGCTGGGCCTTGACGTACAGACTCTTGCTGGCGGCGGCACCGCAGTTGCAGGACTTGCAAAGAGACTGTAAGCCATTTTCCCCAATGGGGCATTTGAAAGAGGGAGAAGGGGTGTTGAGACGGAGATTGTCGTTGTTTGGGAAAAGAGAGTCGCAGAGGTGTTCATACTTGAAGATCTCAAGAAGAAAGCGTAAGTTCTCTTCACAATGCAAGCTGGAAACAAACTTCTCAAACTGAAATATAAGTAATTCGTCGGAGGAGCACTTGTGCTCATTAAAGTCTGGATTGGCGTTTAGAGGAAACTGAGGGTAGAGGATGTGAGCCTTGAAGCACAAATCCACCAACTCCTCGAGATTCGGGATTTTATAGGGGCTTTCATCGGAATGAGTTTTGCTGACTGGAGTGGAAGTGAAGGAGGAGTTTCTTGTGGAGGAAGCGGTCGAATTTTGTTGTATTGAGGGCAATTCATAGGATCGGGTTGGAATAGGCGAAACAAAGTTACCAGCCGATGACATTGAGTATCCGCATACAGGGGGGGTAAGGAAAATGAGGGACTTTGGAGTATATGAGATTGAAAGAACCACAAAGTGTCGGACCGATATTTATTCAGTTTCTTCACCCAGCAGGGAGATGGCGGAGGTTTTATTGCAATTGCTGGCCCGAGTGCCTAAAAAAATTACTCGCAAAAAAAAAAGATCAGAGAAAATATTCGAAAACCTTAACGGTTTTTAAGGGCCGAACGGCCAATATCTGTGGTACGGGTCATGCTTCAACTCCAATTTTTTCTTGCTCTTTGAGATTTGCTTTTTGTAGCAAGTATATTTTTTTTTCGGAGTCGACCTACAAAATTACTGGGCAACTTGTAAGCTGATGGGCTAATTTTCTCTAACGTCGGCACATTTGAAGCCGCTGTTGTGCACTCCACTTTCATGGAAGCCGGCCCCATCACGCAAAAAAGGGCTGAAAAAATATGGCGAGACAATGCGGCGATTGAAAAAGAAACTTCACTTATGTATGGAAGCATCTATTTTCTTCCAGGGCAGATGGACCTGTTGGTGAAAAGGTTGGATAGGGTCTAGTTTGAGATGTCCTAGACGTAGACTCTCGTGTAACGTAGTTATACATCGTAGCCTATTATACAGCAAAGCTGCAAGTGAAAATGCACCTTGGACGAATTCGCCGACCAGTAGCCGATCACCTCAACATTCTTTGCAACTCCCGCCCGGTTGCATTGTCTGAGTTCAACCCTGCTTTTTGTCACCGTTACATGTTGCAAGGCCCAAAATTTGCTCTGGGTGGGACCTGTTAGGGGCCCTCGGGGCTGCTCGTTTCACATTGTGGGTTGTGTGACTCTGAATGGCCACATTTTAAATTTCCAGGGATCTCGTTTTGAGCCATGAGCCAGATGCTCGAAAGTTGTGAACATTCAGAAAGTTGCGAGCTCGTCTCCCCATGGGGACTTCTGGCTCGGCTCATGTCTTGAGCTCAGAACTGACAAGCCATCCCCTTCATGCCGTGTAGTCTCGTGACAGTTCTTCATTCACATCTTACGACTCGCGCTCGCATAGTTCCAATGCGCATCATCCTCGACGGCCAATCGCCTTGTACGCAAGCGATGGACTTATTTCGCCGAACAATAGGCCCGCGAACGGGCGAATTTACATAATAGCGATACGAGAAGCCGAAGGTGGCAAAAAAGGGGACAAAATGGGTCGGACTTCCAGCCCTTCGGAGCGAACCGTCTGCAAGGCGAGAATTTTTCAGTGTGGAGAGATACGATCAGAAGGGCCTGGTGCCACATAAGTGGACGGAATGCCGCAGAGCGGAACTGTAGAATCCCACTGTAAAACGTAATTGTGGGTACGCCCGGCTGGTGTTATGTGACCCGCTCCTTCGTTCCGAAACTCCATATCTCGTACCATTCCTGATGGAGCGCCCTTTCTAGCGCCAGATTGAGCAATATAGAGCCAGCCGCGAGACCTTTATACTGATTATTGACTCGCGTGCTCTGGCATATTTCATATTGCCCCTGTTCCACTCACAATCCCTCTTTGAATCGCCTTTGTGGCTTTCCGCAATTTAGCTCTCTCTCTCTCTCATGTTACTACCGCGTTCGGCAGTCATAGCACATGACCGATAGCGGATCATATATCCCCTTATTATCTCAAACTATTATCCTAATTATTGATATCAAAGCAACTCTAAATTGCCCAAAGCCACTTGTATCCACTCACATCAGAGCGTACATTTTGCCCTGCTCCTTCAATTACGCAGGCTTTGGAACTAGCTTCACTGGGGGCCCTTATCTCCCTCTGTGATAGCATCGTTTCTTCCCCAGACGTGTTGCACTATGTCCGTTCTCAAGTGGTACTGGAAGCTGGTGGCTTCGTACATCACCGTTGTGGAGACATCATCCCGTGGAGCCTTTTCTGTGCGTTCTTTGGCCCACATTCCCGCTCCAGTCATCATATCCCTGGTCCTGTCCTCGCTCATTGCAAGGCGTTTTGCCACCTCCGCTGGAAATGATGATGAAGAGTTCGAGATCGATTTGATATCGATGAAGAGGACCCCAAAAGTTAGCAAAACATCACCTGCAGAGCCTAGCCCTAAAGCTGTGAAATTGTTTTCTGAAGAAGATCACAATTCGTTTATCTCTTTTATAACTCGCTACAGAGACGAATTGCGGGCATTCTTGCAGTTTATCGAACAACAATCCAATGGCGAAGTCAATTCTTTTGGCAAATTATCTCCGGCGGAACTCCAGGAGTCTTTACGCAATTTCAAGAGGGCTTACTCAATTGGAAAGCTTCCTAAGCTTGTCACGCCTTACTCTTTACCTTCTTTTGACCTCATGACCAAGGAGTTAGATAACTATTTGTCGTTTTACAAAGATACACCTGCTTTGTTGGACCAAGTACATTCAAAGGAAGTCCTTAAAGATGATGCGTACCGCAGATGGCGTGCCTCGAGGTTTCTTCCTGAGTTGAAAAACGTCTCAAAATTTGCAGATTTCGAAAGAGCTGATGCCAAGGCCATCAGTGCTGCCCTTTCGCAAGAGTTAAAGAAATACCATGATTCAGGGATTGACGATTTGGACGGCACTATCAGCTCCCAGTATTTCAAGGTGTTGCTTCAAGTTAAGAGGTACGAGGCGTTGAGAGATCTTTTAAAGGAGATGGATGGTATCCCCATTGGATTATCCTACATTTCTAACGACCCTATGGCTGAAAAGATTGAATCTGCACTTTTTGAGAAAGAAGGTTTCAATCGGATTTTTGAGAGACATCATTTGAACGAAGAGGAGTTGACACACGCCCGTGACCTTTTAAGATCTGCTTTTGCAGACAAGTCCATCCTGGATATTTTAAGCACTTTGTACAACGCAAAGGTCAATGATACCGATGATGATCTTGCATATGCAATTTTTGTCAAACTTTATGACTTGTACGGATCCGGTATCATCCCCAAAAATAACACCGCTATTTTGGATGCGATTTTGGAGTCTGAATCTGAAATCAACAAGCAGACTCAACAAGAGGTTGAGGAGAGTCAGAAGCTTGAAAGACGTACTGAGTCATATCGGCAGATTCCGATCGTCTTGAAATCTTCTAAGGTAGTTACTTTGCTTGAAAGCTTCCGGAAGGAGGTATTATTAGGCAAATCATTTGAGGAGTTCTCCTCCGAAGAAGTTATCAAGAAATTGAAATTATACATTCATTACCTCAAGGAATTTGAGCCTGAATTTTCTACTGTTCCAAATAGCAGAATTTTGGGCTATATTGAATTGGTTGGAAGGTTGTCGGAATTTTTCGAGAACAATGGGCATACTTTTGACTTGGATTCCCTTATTGATTGGCAGCCAGTCAAATCAGACGAAACTTACTATCAAATTCCTGACAACGTGGAGCTACACAAGTTTGCCAAGGAAATTGCAACCATTGCTAAGAGAATCGGGCCCTTGGGAAATGTGGATGCAGAAACGGTCTTGGCAGAAGTTTCTACGGAATGGCAATCGTTGAAGGAAAAGAACGATAACTCATATTTCAACTTTGAAAAGCTCTACTACACATTGGATGCATTATTCAAAATTAATGGTAGCCACACTGAAGTTCTTGACACGCTACTTCTTAATGTGAGCGCCTTTGACAAATTCGAAAAAGATTTGGAGACAAAGAAAAAATGGGAAGGCAATGACACCGTTGGTGAAGAGACCTATCACCAGGTTCCAGACTATTTCAAATTGGAGGAGTACTTTTTGGAGTTGCACGAGCTCAAAAAGAAACTACATGTGAAGACATTTGGTCTGCTTGACTGTCCGTACATTTTGAAAACATTGAACGAGATGGCGAATTCTGAAAAGTATTCTCCTGAGAAGAGAATTTTGTTCAGCAAACTTCATGGAAATCTCTTATTCTTGTTCAAGCATAACAATAACCATTCGTTTGTTCTTGACAATGTCATGAAAAACGGTGAGATATTTGCGGAATTTGAAATTGACAATTCTGCCAAGAAGATTCAAGAATCTTTATGTCCTGTGAACCAAGATGTGTTGCAGATCAAGTCACTTTTGCACAATAATAAAAAGGAATTGAGCAAGATTTTTTCAATTAATGGCTGGACCAACTTACATGAAAATGACTTTGAGAACATCTCAAAAAGCGAATTCGATGATGCATTAACGTTAAGTCTTCAGTCTTTAGAGCTTCTGGACAAGTACCAGCTTCCAACTTTTAGATATCTTATTGGTGAATTGAAGAAATTGAACGCCAGAATTGACAATTTTCCTTTGATTCTCTATCTTTCCGAGCATGCCTCCAGAAATCACAAGGATTCACAGATTCCTGACAGTGTCATTGAAGACATTATTCAATTAGCAGCTCCTCGCAATGTGTCAAATGATTCAGAAGTGAAATTTGAGTCAATGAGCCCCGTGAAGGAGGTAAAGGCGGATAACGCGAAGCGTACCTTAAGAACAGCTGACGACATATCCAAGGAAAACAAATTTACTATTAGCGATTTTAGAGACGCCAAAGCAGCTAAAATCACAGAAGGGAGTAAGGAATCTTCTAATGATGACTTCAAGAAAAGGGCTAAGATTGATTCCAAATCTATGCCTTACAATGATTCTGCGGAGCTCCTTTCAGCATTGAGCAGGAAAGGTGGAGCTTCTGGCTTTGACAAGAATCTGCTTTCACACCATGATGATGCGTTGAGGTCAAAATATGCCAACATACGCAAGGGACCCACTGTTGAGTCCATCAGAAAAGGATGTATGTCTCATAAGCAGCATGAACCGTCGTTGAAGAAGTTAGAAGGATTCTTAAAAGAGGCAAAGAAAGAAAAAGAATTGAACAACGAAAAGGTCTTCCGTGAAAGTAATGCTTTTGACTGGAGCACAAGCATGTACAAGTCACATAGGTCATTAGAATCCAAAAATTTTTTCAGTCCCATCAATTCATTTAGTGGACATGCGTCAAATTTTTCTTCTAATGGTATCACAACTTCTAGAAGCAGGCAGTATTTACTTGTTTCTCCTGATGGAGAGATCATCAGATCCAGGGTTAACCCTTTGGGTTCGTCCCACGTTGCTGAAGACATGTTCACCGTTTTGAATAAGTTCCCGAAGGACGAGTTGCACAAGCATATCAAGCAAGTCAAGAAGTTACAAAAAAGAAAGTGGAGACTTATTGGTGGTGGTGGTAAAGATCAAATGCTTGTATTTGCACGTGATGGTCACCGTCGTGGACATTGGTTTGCTCGTACGTTGAAATCCGTTTTGGCTACTACCGGGGTTGTGTTCTTGTCTCTTTTAGGTCTCAACTGGGCATTAGAGGAAAAGAAAGTTCCTGTGGAAGTAGTGTCTGTTGACCAGATTCAACCGATTTCAAACGTGGTTGCACCAGAGGACGAGACAAGGGTGAGGAGAGAGTTGGAAGAAGCAGTGATATCTCAGGAAGAGACACCAGTTGTGCCAGAGTTACCCAGATCCTCTTGGAAGAGCTTACTTTGGAGCACCAAATAAGTTGCTTATGGTTTGCTTATGATGTTAGGTTAGGCTATGGTGACAGACATGGAGCAGTTACTGAGAACTGAGCTCCTTGGGAAAAGTTGGATTTCTTACATTTTGCAGACACGTGTGTATGTATTGTCTTCTAGCGAATATATTCTTTATGTTTATTGAAGTTTCCATGGAAGAATTTTACTCTAGCATCTGTGAGTCAGTGGTGGGAAGTTCAGTCATGCTCTTGGACACATGTACAAATTTCATCACAGTAGTGCCACCCGTAGAACCAGTCCACAGTCTCAACCTCTCCACTGTGTCCTTTTCGGTTATGTTCGGCACTCTGTAGCCGGTTTCATATAATTTCTGGTCATGCTTGACGATCGCCTCCAACCTTTCCTGTCTTCCAGATGCCGGTCTTCCGCGTCTTCTCTCACTCCTCAACTGGTTCAACTCTTCATCGTGTCTAGAGATGTAGCTTTCTATAAAAAGCTTTATGTCTTCAACAGTGAATACCTCTGACTCACTTCTGTTGTTTATTGCCTCCTGTATAAATTTGACAATCGTGAGCTCTTTATCTCTGAGTTCCTGACTCTTCGCCTTTCTAGTATTGAGTTTCTGATCTCTCAAGGTGGCTCGGTTCAACTGCTTGAATTTGCGCCCTTTTATGTGCAACTGCCCTTTGGACTTGATGCTTTTCGACACTTTTTGTAAACTATGGGCTAATGGCATTTTATCGACACTGTCTGGATCACCCACCCGTTTAAGCCGCTAAGTAGTAACTCATCTAGGTCCTGTGTACAGCGAAAGTTGATTTTTCGAGCCACTTGCTCGCAGTTTGGGTCCCGTGATGTGTCGTGTGCACGTCAAGCCGATGCAAAAAATGCTTTCTCCAACACACATCATTAACCCACGCTAACGTGTTCACTACGGAGAAATTCATACAAAGCGATTCAAGATGGTCAAATATACAGAAGAACAATTGATTGAGGTTCAGGCCGAGGCGTACGTGCCTCAGCCACAGATATTGGAGGCGTTCAACAAAATGGTGGAGCAGGTCAAAGAGCATGCTGCTGCTGAATATGAAAAACACAAGAACATCAAATGGGGAAATGGGGACACCTATCTCGATGAACGTGGGAACGAGAGACCCTACCACCACTTAAATAGAAGAAGACCGTCGCGCACCGGCACGAAGCCCAACTTGAGAAAGAAGAGTGTCGATGCAGTCCATGTTGATGAAGACGGTTGGGCCACTATGACCAAGCCTAAGAAGTCTTTCGGCCACGAAGAGGACTTTGAGGAGAGGAACAAGTTCAGAGATAGTGTGAAGGAGAGCCAAATCAAGATCAAGCCAAACAATAAGAATTTAGGTTCTTCCAAAGCCGTGGATCCTAGAGAGGTCATTGCTGAGAAGCAGACCGTTTCCTTTAACGCTTTCGAAGCCTTGGGTGATGATGATGACAGTGACGAATAATTATATACGATGGGCAGTTCAGCAGCCTGAACTCTCTATTTTTTTTTCTTTTTTTTTTGATTTTGGGTACGGACCTTGGTATCAGAAACAATCAAGGCATTCATAGCTTCAATGTAGCTCACGTTAAAATGGCACACTACGAGAAATCTCTACTATGTAACGCTGGATTGACAAATATTATGAGACCTCATATATACGATCAAACCACTATCTTGGAGTCAAAGTCCAAATCCAATCCTTCAATGATGGCAGATACATCGGAATGAACCAAATCCTTCGACAACACCGACTTCGAACCTTTTTCGTATTTCTCGTCAAAAGTAATTTTTGGGATTCGAAAGCTCCTATGTGAGACAACTTCCCGTAAATCAGACACCTTGGGCGCGTTAAAATGTTGATCGCTGAGAATAGACCCGTCGGCATCAACATTGCGTGAGTGGAAGGTGTGACCATGGTGGAGAATATCAGACTGGATGGATGTGATATCCCCAGCGGTGCCCAACCCCAACCCTAAAGTATGACGATTGCTGTGGCTGAGGTCGAGCTCATAGGAGGCTTCATCAGAAGAGGCACTGTAGTCATAGCTATGACGAGGTTTCTTGGATTGCTTGTTGTATTGCACCCTAGCTCCCGCCACAGATCTGTGCGTATCCAAAGCTAACAGACTATACGGATTTATCAACGAGGAGATCCAGTCATTGTTGCTGATAAATTGTTGGAGACTTTTCTTGCTCACAATAAAAGAATCCTTCTTATAACCCTGGCTTGAATTACCAGTTGTGTCAAGTTCCGCTTCCCATACTCCTGCCTCGATTCTGCTGGCAATGTTCAGCTCAAGTGCCTTGTAAAATTCCGAGCTGGAGCAATAATTCAGCCCAAGGTATGACTGGTAATTCTCGTCCAACAAGAATAGCGTATACTTCATTAATAAATAAGCAACGGTGTCCCTTGCTCTTGCAAAAGGGTCCTTCCTTAACTTTTCGTAATCAAAAGATACTTGTCCATTTGCGGCTCCTTCAGAGGTATTAGAACTGGTCAAAGAACAAACCCAGTGGAAGAAAAATGGAATGAAATTGCTAAAGAAGTTGATGCCCAAAACTGACGCAAAATCTTTGAGCGTTTCCAAAATTGATTGAAACAACTGCATATTTGGTTCCCGGTCTTTCTTATGGAATATTTTATCCAAGTGGGCTAGGAAGTGGGTGATGAAATTATCAGGACTGGAGATATATTTGTTGATGTCTGGTATTAAGTACGCAGAGGAACTATTCTCTGTTCCATTGGAGAAATCACTAACCTCATTAAGTCCATCTTCATTGGAAAACAACTCGTTACTCAAAAAGTTTCGAAGAATCTTGAAGTACTTGATTTGAATGTCACATAACAAATCAGGAGTTAAAATGGACAGATCAAATCCTTCAAATTCGGTCTCTGGCGATAACAAAGCAAGACTGGCTTCCCAATGTTCCATCTGAACATGGTTTCGGGAAATGGAGCTTGGTTTCTTCCTTAAGATGCTGAAAATTGTGGAGATATTTCCCAAAAGGGTTAATATGAGCTTGTGCAATTTACCGCCATCAACAGTGGTAAAACTAACAGCTGCAGAAACGGTCGACGAGTTGATATTGAGAGGCTCGAAACCACGAATTCCCAGTGAGCCGGTACCATTCAGTTTAGGTGCTGGGTTTTCAACGGACATTAGAGTAATATTACCTGCCGTGAGGTTTGCCGCCGAATCGTTGGAAAATGAGCGGCTGATAACTGAATCAATTTTAAATAAGATTTCCTTGATTGCATCTGGGATCTGGTCAAAATAGTAAACGTGAGTTGAAAGATAACACAAGCAATTTGAGTACACTGTGAGAAGGTCATCTACCTGAGATTCACTCAAAAAATGAGATTGGTTCAAGGCAACTTTCGACTGAAGTAGGAGGAATTGTTGAATCACATCAGACACTGAAAGCCCGATCATATTGACATCAGAAGAAACAAGACCGGAAATGTAGTTTGCGACCTGTATTTGGGACTTGAAATTAGGTTGGTCAATGGATGCCTCATTCAGAACGGAAAACAATCTATTTATCAACGTCGAAAGAGAGACGAATCGTAACTGAACAGGAACCCAGATAGTGCATATTTGTAAAAGAATTATTCCCCATTGGTCGTCCTTGTAGTTCGAGCAATGTTTTACAGTGACTCTTGTACTTTCGGATATTTGGCTGAGGGAAGTTGTGTCAAAAAACAGCTTTAATGCAATAAATGATACCTCATCCACATCGTCGTTGGTCAAGACATTTTCAGAATCGAAGTCAAACTCTTCCTTGATCTTTTTGACTTGTGATGTAACTGGAGCTGCCTTGTTAGCAGCTCCCTTCGATATTTCCGTGGTATCGTGAGCTGATAACCTCATCGCGAGTCTGTCACTGTCATTATTGGCTTTTATTGTTTCAATGATCAAAGGGAGACAGAGGGAAGTTATGTACTTCGCCAACTTGGAGTTATAACCGATACATTTGGAAACATGCGTACAGGCCATCACTGAGATTATTTTCCAATCCAACCTGTCAGGGGCATTTTTTGGAGCTTCCCGGTCAATGATTAATAAAGATTTGGACAATGTTGTGAAAGAATCGACAAATAATTTGTCACCGGAAAACAAGCCTCCGTCCAACTTTTGGCAAAAGACACCGTAGGTTTTAAGGACGCTTTTGTAAAGAGCAACATCTTTGATTCGAAGAATCAATTGCAAGATGACACACACTTCGGAGGCGAAAACGTTCAAGTTGTCAGAACATTTCTCAATAAGAGACGCTATTATGGATAGGGTAACTTGGAGGTTCCCAGCCTTTGTTCTGCTCACATCAGAAGTGGTTTTTCTGTGGAGAAATGTCACCACCTTCTCCAATTTGACCCTTCTGGTCGATGCATAGTAAAGAAGGTATGACAACTCAGACGGGTTAGGCTTCTTGTCTATAGCACTACCAGGGGGATAACACTGAAGGATAAGTTTCTGATGTTTAGAGTGGAAAAGCCTCATGTTTTCTCTCTGTATACCTGTGTATCTATGCTGGTGTCTATAGTTAGCTACTTGAGCTGCTAGTTGCCTATGAGGCCGGTAGTGTGGCGCTTGCTAGCACTCAGATGCTCCTGGTAAGCCACTGACTGACTCTCGGCTGCACACCCTGGTTTTGAATGAAAGTCGCTGAGATGCCGACTCTAATTGAATCCAACGATAGTCTTCTCTATCGATGTGGGGAATAGATTCTTTGTTCTTTGGGTCAATTTATTTTTTTTGTTGCGCTCGTGAAATTGACTTTCCTTGGGTAATCAACAGATTGTATACACCATCTATGCCACGCTACTGGGTGATCGGCGCGCACTCAGATCCACAACTATCCGGGGATAATTGACAAAGAAGCTCGGATCGTAATAGTTCGAAAGGTTGCCCGATCAGGTAATGAATCTTTCAGTTGAGTTACCGATATCTTGTGAAATCGAGCCCATGGTTGGCGAATTCGTAGGTTTCCATGTGCTCGGTGCGATGTCCACATGCAGTCCACCAACTGTAGCTCATGGCGAAAGCCAAGATGGCCCCTTAGCTCTTCTATCTATCGGTATCCATCATGCCTCCGATTTACGTAAAAGGAGGCGTGTGGACTAATGTTGAGGACCAAATCCTCAAGGCCGCAGTTTCAAAATATGGCTTAAATCAGTGGGCAAGGGTCTCGTCCTTGCTTGTGAAGAAGACTGCCAAACAGGCCAAGGCGAGATGGAATGAATATCTCAGTCCCGCCGTGAATAAATCGGTTTGGTCCAGAGAGGAAGATGAAAAGCTTTTGAGATTGGCCAAGCTTGTGCCCAACCAATGGAGAAGTATCGCCCCCATAATGGGGCGGACTGCTGCCGATTGCGTGGATCGATATCAGAAGCTTCTTGATGACGCTAGTGGCTTGGGCGACAAGGAAATGGAGGATATAACTCCCGTCCACGGCATAGAAACACTACCGGGGGCAGGACCAAGCGTCAACCAGGTGGGTGACGCTAACCTCAATGCTGAGAGCAAGCCATCACGGCCAGACCAGGAGGAGATGGATGAGGAGGAACAAGAGATGCTCGCGGAAGCGAAGGCTAGATTGGCCAACACGCAGGGCAAAAAGGCCAAACGAAAAGCAAGAGAGCGGATGTTGGAAGAAACCAGGCGTATTTCTCAACTCCAGAAGAGAAGAGAGCTCAAGGCTGCCGGGATCAATGCCTCGCTACAGTCCAAGAACAAGAAGAAGCGCAAAGAGTTTGATTACGTGTCAGACATTCCACATGAAATGGTACCACTGGCTGGACTATACGATGTTTCTGAGGAATTGCATGAGAACTTGTTGGAGAAGCAGAAGTTCAACAAGGGCGTGAGTGAGTCTGGAATCAGTTTGGAATCTAAAGACAAAACAGCCCGAAAGGAGAGCATGCAAGATAGAAAAGAGCCCTCGGGAGATCATGAAGCCATCGGTATTGAGTCCGATGCCCAGTTGCTTGAACTGAAGGGGCACAAAAGACAGAAGTTGAATCTTCCGGAACCCGGTGCTGCGGCGCAGGCAGAACAAGAAGACGACATCGACCTGAGAATTCACAAGGCCACCCTCGAGCTCAAAGCTTCTCAACAGACTCAGTCAAGCTTGTTAGCTGAAGCCACCGACTTTGCTGATAAAAAGGCCTCAAAGGCCACCAAGAGAACCTCTAAACCACAGAGCAAAGGCATTGCCTTACGTAGCATTTTGATCGACCTCTTTGCCAAACTACCGCAGCCTGTCAGTAATCCTGTCATCATTCTTCCTAGGGTTGTTACCGAGGAGGAGGCGTCAACAGAAGAGATCGAGATGGAAAATCTAGATGTCGGGGAGCGCAGAAGAAGAACAGAACTTGCGCAGAAGGAAGAAGAATTACAGGCGCTAGAGAGACGCTCTTCGGCTGTGCAACGAGGTCTTCCTATTCCGCACCCCAGCCAATTAAAAATGGAAGGATTGCGACTTGAGGGGGTTGACAAGTTGATTGTTGCGGAGCTTCAGAAACTCCTCAAGTCAGATTATGCCAGGTTTGTGGATCCCACTTACGAAGGCCCCATCATAGAAGATCTCACAAAGGAGGAGCATAAAAAGGTACACCAGGAGATCCAGTCCCACCTAGAAAAGCGAGAAAGAGCCAATTTGGACGATTCATTTGATGGACTTGAAAGAACATTTGAGCAAGCCGAGCGCATAATAGAGCAACTCCATGTTTTTTCACGGGAGGCACAGGTACTTGAATCAGAGATCTCCAATGCTACACAGTTTTTGCAGTATGAAGACGAAATCAGAAATTTGCATGATGAAATAGACCATCACTTTAACGAGATTTCTGGGGATGAAATATCATTGAAAATGTACAAACAATTGCAGCAAGAGGAAGAAAACGCTATAGAAACAAGGACTTCTAAGTTGCAAAACATGGTGGATGGGTTAGTGAAGGAGGAGGCCAAGGCCAGCGGCATTTTACGGGAAAAGCGGAGAGTACTCCACAAGGAGAAGTAGGCATATAATAGAAAGGAACGGTAGAGTTTGTAGATTTTTAGTGATGTTAGGGAGGTATATGACAACTTGGCCGCGATCTTGGCAATTCGCAACGCATGGGAGCTGGGGTCGCACCCTGATCCTCCCTTACACATCTCTTCTACACCTCAATACACATTGAGATGAACTCAAACCTCCTTCACATTCCCTTGAGACAGACCTCGTCCATTGATCTTGGGGCACAACTATCCGAGATCATCCAGCGAGATTTTTTTCAGACAGTGGCGTCCTTCAAGAAGGATACTACGTATCTCAAAGACCTCAGAGATCAAATATCGGCACTTCGTGAGAGCAATGTCGATAAAAACGCCATCAATTTGTTGCTGGAGTACTATGTGCAAATTGAAGGACTTTCTAGGAAATTTCCTGACGGCTCTGTTGTCTTTCCATGGTACGGTGCTCTCGGATACAAGCTTCTGGGCCCCTATGAGTTCCACACTTTTGAGTTGGAGAAACTCAATATCGTATACCAATTGGCTTCAGTCTACTCAATTTTGGCCTTGAAGGAGTCTCATTTCTCCGACAATGGTTTGAAAAACATGTGCTCATATTTTCAGCTGGCTGCAGGGTGTTTAGACTTCCTTTTGAACGTTGACGATAGCATCTTGCCCGCTGACTTCCAGACCAATACCATTTCCGCTCTCCGCTACGTTATGGAGGCTCAAGCTCAGGAAGTTTTATGGCAAAAGGCGGTTTCTAATGAATTGAGACTGTCCGTAATAGCCAAATTGTCCATGAAGACAGCGGAATTGTATGAGCAAGCATTGCCGTTCGCTAATAAATCGGACGTGTTAACATTGCAATGGGTCAATCATATCAACATTAAGAAGTTTCATTTTACGGCCGCTTCATATTTCCGAATGGCCACCATTTCCTTGGATCTGTTCAATTATGGTGAACAGGTGTCATATCTAAGAGAAGCTAAATTACAGTGTCAAAAAGCGTCCAAGTTCAAAAAGTACGTAAATAAAATGGTTCTTGAAGACTTTGAGGGTTTGAATGAAAGCGTAATTTCTAGTTTGAATACGGCTGAGCGAGAAAACGACCTAGTCTACCTCAAGCCCGTGCCAAAGTTTGAGTCGTTAAAGCCTATTACCAGTGTCTCCATGGTGAAGCCTGCTGTTCCCGAGGTGCTAACGCAGCCTTTAGAGGCTAGCGGCTCAACCTTGATGTTTGGAGAGCTTCTTCCATTCATGCTCATTCAGGTGGCCCAGGCGTATCGAGAGAGGTTAGATGCTTTCATTCAGGAACAGTTGGTCAAGCCAATAGAAGCTTTGAATAACTCTCTTCGGAAATTCACTGGAGAAAGAAACTTGCCAGCCTCTATTGACTCTATTCAGAAGCCTGAGAGCATCCCTGACTCGATAGTTGAGCACTCTCAGGAGATCATATCTCAGGGAGATATTCAGTATTGTGAAAAATCATTTTTTGACTTAGAACAGTTGCAATTACGAGCAGAAAAGATATTGCAGGGCGGGCTTGACAGGTTGAGACTTGAACAGACGGAGGATGAGATGTTGAGGCAATGTCATGGGTCCCAGAATTGGAACAGGAAGAGCTCCTCAGAAGCGTCCGGTGAGCTCCGCGAAAAGCTCAAAAAAATGGATTTATATTTGAGGCAGGCGAAAGAGGGCGACGAGTACATAAAATCAAGATACTTTCAGCTCAAACCGTATATTGAGCTCTACTGCGGTGGCTACGAGACGCTATCGCGGTTTATTCCGAATTCCAGCCATGTGCAACTTGATTCAGCGGTTAATCGCATTGTCATTGACCTAAGAAAACTCATAGAAGACGGCTCCAAAATGATGAGTGATCGAAACAAGTTTATCAGATCGTTGGAGATCAAGTCAAGAGACAACAATATTCTCCAGAAAATTATCGAGGAATACAAGACAAATCACCAGAAGCCGCACGGCAAGTTCGAACCCATTTCAGAGACCACCTTTGAGGGCCCTTTCAGGGAATATTTGAGCATGTATAACAAGGATCTTGGCTACATAGACGAGCAAAAGGAGGTACAAGATTTGTTGGAAAGTGAAATTGATAAGTTAAACCGCATTTTCGTTGAGCTGGTGGGCAGCACCGATGCCCAGAACAGGCGGAAAGAGGCCTTGCAGACGTTGGAGTCGACATATTCGAGCTACTTGGATCTTCTTTCGAATTTGAACGAGGGCCACAAGTTCTACACAGATTTTATTGCCAAGGGCAATGAAGTCTTGCGCCAATGTGACGACTACGTTTACGGGCGCAGAATGGAGGGTCGTGACTTAGAGAACGCCTTATCCGCAATGAAGAGTCCTCCACCGACTGCAGCACTGGAGCAAGTAAGGGATTCACCGGCCCAGTTGGTAGCTCCACAACTGGTTCCTGGTGTCTGGGACCCCTCTAAGGGGATCAACTTTGGATAGGTAGTAGAGAAAACAGACCCTAGCTGAGGTGGGTGCAAATACTGAATTCCTGTATACTGGGCGAAGAGTAAATCGAGTAAGGAGATGCTGCAACAGAGACAACAACACCGTAGATGCTAGGCCGCTTCAGGTACTGGAAAAGCTTGTTAATGACCGCATCCAAGAAGAATATTATAACAGTGGTGGGCACTACTGGTGTTGGCAAGTCACAAGTAAGTGCACTAGTTTCTGCAATTATGAACAATTACTAACGAGCAGTTTAGCATAGACTTGGCCAAGGCTGTTAACGGCGAAATCATCAATGCAGACTCCATGCAGATGTACAAGGGCCTAGATCTCATAACAAACAAACACCCCATTGAGGAGCGAATGGGGGTAGCCCATCATGTGATGAACCATATCGACTGGGGTGATGAGTACCACATTCACCGTTTTGCGAAGGAGGCTAACAGCATCATCGAGGACATACACAGCCGAAATAAAGTGCCGATTGTGGTGGGAGGCACTCATTATTATTTGCAGAATTTACTTTTTAACAATAAAACCATGGATTACCCGAAAGGCAAGTGTGTTCCTTTGTCCCAAGAACAACAAGAGCTCCTTGACGGGCCTGTTGAGGTTATTTTCAACGAGCTAAAACGCGTGGATCCAAAGGTAGCAGGAAAATTCCATCCTGAAGACAAGCGAAAGTTGAAGAGGGCTTTACAGATATACTATGAGACCAATAAGAGAACATCGGACATCTACCACGATCAGAAGATTGAGGAACTACAAGAGTCATCGCTCCGGTTCAACACTTTGGTGTTCTGGGTGTATTCGGATACAGATACTTTGCAGCCGCGGCTTGATACTAGAGTGGACAAAATGATGCTGGAGGGAGCTATTCGAGAAATTCAAGCACTCTATGAGTTTTACAGGTCACAGAGTCTGCCTCCGGATTTGGACCGCGGAATATGGCAAGTGATAGGATTCAAAGAGTTTTTGCAGTGGCTCGAGACAAACCAAGATTGCGATTTTACGGAAGGGGTGGAGAGAATGAAGATACGAACTCGGCAATATGCTCGTAGCCAAATCAAGTGGATCAGAAAGCTACTTGCTACAGAATTGAATAAGGAGGCCCGCTTTGGGTTCAAGTATGGCGGTAAGATGTACCTCCTAGATGCCACCGACTTAAGTCTTTGGCACAACAATGTGCCAGAAAGAGGTATAAACATAGCCACTGAATTTTTAAATTTGGGACCCAAAGCGGTGACTTATCCACAGATGCCCGAAAGACTATCTAGCATCTTTCCCAGCGAAGAGTCCTTGGCCGCAATGAAAAGCAACAAAGTGCTAGGGTCCGAGGTGAACTGGGAGCACTTTCAGTGCGATTTCTGCAAAGACAAGAAGGGTAATCCTTTTGTTGCCGTGGGCGAGGCGAATTTCAAGATTCATACTCAGAGCAGACGCCACAAGCGCAACATAGGAGCTGAAGCTCGCAAGCTGAAACACCAGGAATACATGGAAATGAAGAAACGAAGTGGGATATACAAACGAGAAGGGCTGAAAACCGAGGACTGACGTGCAGTTGATCAAGAGAACACTATGAGCTCTGAATGACCATAACAAAGCATTTGTGAGTTTTCTCTGGTGGTTGCAAGAGGTACCATCAGTACACATCAATAAAGCTCCTGTATATACGCATTTTATATTTTGTGTAACCTTCTCTCTATAAAAGGACTCCTACTCAAGATGGCTCTAGTTGATCTTTTCTTCTTTGATACGAAAGCTTCCTATTCACTGCACCATTCTCGAAATGAATGACTGGAGGGGAAAAGGAAAGCGAGAAAAACGCAAGAAACACCTCATACTGGACCTGTTTACGAAAATAGCAGGATCCGGATTCTGGTTTCTTGGTACATCTGAAAAGTTTTCTTATTCGAAGAATTGCCATTGAAGGGTCTAAGCTGTAGCAGATGTTTTTCTTAGATGATAAGAAGTATCTTAACTTTATTTGCCGGTGCCAATAAGCTTTTGCTGGTAATTGTAGAATGTTCAAAGTTGTACGAATCACCCATGTCAGATGAGCATCAAATTTGCGTTCGTAACCTGTCACTATGCAAGGCCATCTGGTAAGGGCAGAGCTATGCTTTGGCAAACAGCTGCGGGCTGCAGTTTGAGCGGTACTAGGACATTAAAAAACTCGAAAGTATAAAGAAGCAGCGCCAAAAGTTCAAGTCCTTGCGTCTACAATAAGTAAATTTAGTAGTAGCTATCCATTATAGCTATACTCCCAGTATTTATAAAAATCTATAACTCTTTTATGAGATGAAAAAAATGTGTTCCCCTGTATCCTGTAATATAATAAGCACCGATTGCCTGAGAGATAAGATAAAAAAGTCTCATTGGTTAATGAGAGGGTATCGTGGAGTTTCGTAATGATCGTAGAAGTGGGTGGATGATGCACCCTTTGATTTTCGTCTGATTGCACTCCGCTATCATTCGCGAAGGTCAGGGAAGGAGAAACATCTGTTTTCAAGAACTTTGAGCGATGGGCTCGAAATAGCTTCAGGCTCAGCATGCTTGCTTGTTGAAACTTTATTTGGTTTGTTCGTAGATTCGTTGAACAATGACATGTTGAATTCATTATTGAATCTCTCCCTGATATGAAGCAATTTGTTGTCGAGTTGGCACAACGAAGTGTCTTCCTGGAGCTGTAAATTATTGAGATCGTGCTCTGAGCACCATCCTGATTCCTTCAACCTTTGTCTTGTTGTAGAAAACGCATTTATCACTGTCAGCTTCTGTTCCTTCAAAAACATAAAGTAGTCAATCAACTCACTGGGTTTTGTCAATTCAGAAACAGAGCTGATGGTAGTGTTTGTGTGCTCTTTCTCGTCGTTTTCTTCAGCTTTAGACTGTGAAGTAGAAGAATTGGTGGAGTTTGCATTCAATTTAGCTTGGTTTATAGTATCGAAATACGTGTGCTCAATGTTGAGCAATGATTTCTTTGAGTTTTGCAAGTTCTCCGATAATGTGATCACTGGTGAGGCAAAAGGGGGCGTGACTGGTGTCAACTCGGCACCAGAAGGAGCTCTGCTGCGCTTAGAGCTTGAAATAGACGGAATAGCTAAGCCTCCCTTGTCATAAGCACTCATTATGTTCTCGGGGTTCAGTAACTGGTCGCTGCCGCTATCCTGGCTGGACCGCTTGGAAGTGGTTTGTATGGGCGAGAGTATGGGTTTAGTTGGGAGAACTGGGGTGGATGATGTTGTCACAGGAGCTGACTTGCTGGAGAGGGAGAGCTTTCTAATGCCACTTTTCAAGCTCTTCAACCTCTTCAAAGGCAGCGTGCTCGTTTGGGTGGGCTCTTTAGCGGGGGTACTGATGGAAGGGAAAATGCGGTACGGGACTGTGTCCATGTTCAAGTTTGGAGAGTGAAGCTCATAGGAAGATAAGCAGGTGTTCAGAAGCAACTCACTATAGTCGGAGCCTCTGGTGGAGTCGTCAAATGACTCGTAATGGAAGTGGTCTGAGTTGGAAAACGGCGAGTTGAAGCCTGAGGCAGTCTTATTTTCATTCACAATACTTGAGGCGACGGAATGCAATTTTAGGTTCATGTCTTCATCGGGCAAAGGAGGAAGTAAGATTTCAGAGCAGGCTTCTGACGAGACATTTTCGTACTCCTTATCTCTGTCCAGAAGCTCGATTCGAGAATCTAGTTTGCCACTTAGAATGGGCTCTTTCTCTTCCAATAGTATCCCCAAGCCGTTGAAATCTGACATTGTGACACTGGTCGAGTAAGAAGAGACTGTTATTTTCGATGGACAGCTGTCAGCAGCGGGAAGAGTAGTGCGAGTTTTTTGCAAGCCTTCTATAAGTTGAGAGCTTGGATTGTAGCACTTTCTTCAGCGTAATGGCAATGTTTAAGGGAGTAATAAGGTACCACACAGGCTTGCTGATAAATATCCAGTGGGTATCGCGCTGGGAAGGATGGATATGGCTTTATTTTTTGTTCGATGGTGAGCTTTACCACTGTTTCAATTTTGTTGGTGAGCTGGCGAATTATTTTCTGTAGCCAAGCGCCTATCAAAATATCTTTCAAGAGTTAACCGATAGATTGTGTACCTCGAAACTATTGGTAACGCTTGTGAAAAGCAAGTTTGACAACAGGAGTTAATTCAGTGGTATGGATATCGTCTACCTGTGCTCTATCTGATTCTCGAATTTGTAGGTTAAACAGCTTGTGATACGCAGACGGACGGAACTTTGATCCTTCACTAGGCAGGAAAAATAGGAATCCTAGATGAAAGGAAATGTAAAAGCAGGAAGAGAAGAAAAGATAAATTTGGCCAGGTTTCGTGCCTAGAATACAATGATACCTAGAGGGAGTATAAATGGAGGAAGTGAAAAATTCAAAGCCAAAAAAACAATTCTAGAGGCCCGGCAGATCTTGCACCAAAGAGGCGGTACAGGGGCGACAGCAGCGGGAATGGGAAGGCAAAACGGATCCCCGAACGCAAAAAAAAAAGAAAATGAAAAATAATAATTGATAAGAACGGAAATTTACAAAAAAAGAGGAATGAAATACAATTGGACCAGTTACGCAAGAGGAGGATTGTTGTAGCCAGTAAAGTTCAGGAGCCCAGTAGCGAGCTATGGGCCTAGCGAAACCTAATTCGGTGGTGTCGCAGAGACTTCAGGCACTGTACGTCAGGAACGGCTCAGCATTGAATGAGCAGAGCAACGATCACTGGTTTGAAGCAAGAGTAGTGTCTATCGCCTGCTATTCTTATTCTTGCGTTACCCCGGTCTGCAATGCTTCAGATCTGTTGCAATTCAATCACTACCTACGGTCTCCCGATACTTTATTTTTCAGTCATTTTTATTTCGCAGTGGTTCACCGCTCGAACAAAGACAAACAAGTGGCTCAGCTGAAAATTTTCATCGTGCATACGTCTCTAGACATAGCTCTTACTGGTTAACTAGTATTATTATGCACAAAATTGAAGTGGCTCGGGCCAAACCGAATAGGCATCTGGCTAATGCCAAACACATTTTTAATAGCCGAAAAGAAAATAATGTTAACATTCTTCGAATCGATGGCACCGGTATGGAGGAAGTTTCCGCGCCATTCGAGTCCTCCTTGAGTAATTGGTTGCTCTCTATATTTGGTAATGGGCTCTGTACTGGCTTTAGCAAAAGACGGAATTAATAGCCTAAAAAGAATACCCTCTACTGCAGAATTAAAGTGTCCTTTTAGCGCCTCGCCAGATCTATTGCATCTTCTTTGTTTGTGCCCCAATTGAGTAGTATCTTTCCCTGCAAGCTTAATATTATATTGGAGAATGTGAGCCACATAAGCTAATTAAACCCGACTGAACCCCTTTTCCTCGATTGCCGGAACCTAATTAGCGCTTCGGCTTATTACTTTGCTCTTCCCCACTGGTTTTTTTGGCATAGCTCATGTGCTTTCTACGTGAAATATAACGTTTTTTTTTGAGAACAACGTGACATTTACTAGGCGAACAATAGCCTCCAGTCGTGCTAGAATAGAACTGAACAATTAAAAACAGGGCCGCACGCATATAATAGATCTGGCTCCAGTGCCTCTATAGCGAATCTAGCCCTTTAGTAGCTACTGTGCCCTGGGCTTTTCCAAATCACGTTCATCAGCAAAAAATAGCGGACTGAGCATGGAATGGTGGCTACGGGCGGGGGACCCCGAGCCCCTAAAGCTTGTGACTTTGGCTATAGCGAGTAACTATAGCGAGTAATGTAGTAGCTTTCGAGTAGTTTCTCGGTGGCATTTTCAATTTCATAGAAGATAGTTTCAGGTGTGAAACGATGCAGCTTTGCCAGTCTTCGAGGCCTTGGCTACGAGAGTCTTGACTCGCTTAACTTGCCTCATACTGACGCTCTCTCCACCTGCAAGATTGGGCTTAACTATCTGAACTGGGCTTAAAGTATATCAATAAGCATTTGGCTCGCCTGGGCCGTGATTATTATTGTGTCGGTCCAATTATAATGTAAGCTACGACTGTAGATGTTATTTTTTATGTCATTTCGAGTACTCAGTACTCGAGAGTGAACTAGGGGGTGCCCAGTAAATTGGCACTACTTCGAAGTTCCCCTATTATGATGGCATGAAGCTCGTTACACTTCTTAATTACTTCTGTGCGCATATAGCCTGAAATTGCGCCAAAGATACGGAATGCCTTCCCTATTGTTTTAGTTAGAATAAGGCTTATTCTGCCAACTTTGTTGCAAATGCCTATAGGTAACTGGGGTTCGCTTTCTTCTTCATCCTTATTCTTGCCTACCGTGCTCACACTAAGGGGTAATGGCAATACCTAAAATAGAATATTATCAATGTTGATATCTTCAAATAGGCAATACAACTTTCTTTGACACATTAAATCCAATTTCAAACTTTACGAGCTTGAACGGTCGGGCAACTTTTGGCCTTTCAGCATGAGAAATGAGCTTCTCAAGCCTCCTGAACTGCTCTCAATACCTTACTTTTTTCGTATGCCCAGTAATTCCTGCGAATCGGGTCATATTTGTTCTCTAAAAGGCCGTATACCTTGGCCGCAGATTCGTATTTCTTCTCCTCCAAATAGCCTTTCGCTAGCACTTCCAAGGCAACCGTCGAGCTGATTATGAGGTCTTCCGAACCCCCATCTAAGCCATCAACGTCTGCAAATTGAGAGCAAAATTGTTGGAGGCCATTGAATTGGAGCAGAAACTTTCGGTAGATCCCAATCAAATAATTCCACGATGATGCGTTCTGAGGCGATTTTTTTATGGCCCTCTTGGTGTATTCGATCTCGGAGTCGATATATGCCTGACCAGGCACAAAAGATTCATCTCCAAATTTGATGAAGAAGCGGTGTGACCATGCTGAGTTGTTAAGCAAGTCTTCCTTTATGCAATCGTCAACAAAAGAAACCTCTCGCTGATCTCTGTGAAGAGCAAACCGCTCCACTAGCCATTTGCGGTAGGACCACACGTGATGGTTCTTGCTGTCCTGCTGTAGCATAGCATCAAGAATAGGGTACTCATGGTAAGGTACAAATTTCTTATTCTGTGTGTCCTCATCCAGCTCCCTGGCTCTGTTGTCTGTCTCCATCTTGCGCTCCTCCTCAAGTTGCAAGATTCGTTCGATGATCAACTGCCTGTAGTTCCAGATCTGGTAGTTTTTTTCGTTCTCCAATGCTAGCTCTTCACACCAATCGAGTTCTTCGAAAAGATCCTTCTTCAAATGCACAAGAATGTTGTAGCGGTAGTTCCAGAGTGTGTAGTGAGAGGCTAACAACTCAATGGCCTCCTCTGTTAGCCGCAAAGCTCTCTCCGAGTACTCCTTCTTAGTTAGGAGAGCTAGCACATAGCCCATGGTAGTTCTGTAGTCATCATCGTATAGAATCTTGCACAACTGGGGCTCTTCCTCGTTGAGTTGCACCGGGGTGATGTCCAGAAATTCACTGAAAGGCATGGTGGAAAATTAAGTTTTGGCGCCGATATTCTGGTAGGCTGGTTTGCCAAGGCAATGGGTCAGCAGAACTTCCAGCTTCTCAGCGGCAGACCTACAGCTTATATATCGAGGGCTGCTCCTTGGTGTATCAATGAGTTACCGCTTTGGTTATGGCAATGGGTGCGTATGCCGGACCAGCATTCTTTACGTCAGGAGATAGGAGCAGATCTCCAGAGATGCAACACACGACAGGCTCCCAGCGGTGTCAGCGCAACAGACCCGCTCCATGCGTCCTCGACCTTCCCCAGTGTGTGACAGAGATATCTTCTTGATCATTGCAGTGCTCTGCCCTATTCTCTACTACCTCATTTCGGTTGCATTTAGCCCTAGAGCGTCGTTGCTTACGGTGGTGTTTCTAGGAAGCAACATGTTTTCAAGAACACAATTCTTTGGGAACCTTATCCTGAGAGCCGAACCAACCATTGGCAGAATTTTGGCCAATCTTATGCTTCCAGCTTTGACCAACTCTAAGGAAGTGGCCCAGCCCAACTCTAAATTCAATCAGCTTTCGAAAACCTCAAAGTTGGAGCTACTTACAGCCATTAGGTCCCTACAGGCGTACTCCAGCAACTCCAGAAGGCTAAATGAGAGGCACAAGAAACTTTTTCGCTTAATGAGCTGGCGCCAGCAGAAACTTTGCGAGGAGGCTGGGTATTCTCATAGATTAGCACAGATCGATCAGTCAATAGCTGTGAATCAGCAATTCTTAACAGATCTTGCCGAATTCACTACTAAAGAACTTGGAATAACCTTCCACGATTTTGAGTTGCTAAAAGACGAACCTAGTGTGACCACGGCCTCGTCACTGAATTATCGGGTTATTGAGGCTTTGAGCCATTTCGTGCGGGATTGGGGCCAAGAAGGTCGCAGCGAAGTTCTGTTCTTAACTGATCGTATTCTGAAAGAATTAGACTACATTATACCCCTTGAGGAAAGAAGAAAAACCTGCATTATAGTGCCAGGATCAGGCCTAGGCCGAATCTCTCATGACGTGGCCATCATGGGGAGCGAAACCAATCAGAGGTTTGGCTCGGTCCAGGCGGTGGAGTATAGCGGTTTGATGCTGGTGTGCAACTCTTTTATTTATGCGGATTCCGAAAGCTTAGAGAAAAGCTACCAAATTTTCCCTTATATCCACAACTCTTCCAACTTCATGGACTCCTCGTCTCAATTCAGGACCTCGGAGGTGCAATCACACGTCCCCAAACCCGAGAATCTTTCTCTCAATCATGACGACTTCCGATTCTTCAAGGTACCGGATATTGAAAAATACGAAAATGTTGTTGTTCTTTCTGTTTTCTTTATGGATACAGCTGAGAACATCTTAGAATACATGGACACTATCAAGCTCTTGACTTCCCCCACCTCGAGTAACAAGATCAAAAATGGATATTGGATTAATATCGGTCCCTTGAAGTATGGAAGTGCTGCTCAGGCGGAGCTCACGGGCGAGGAGCTCTGCAAGGTTCGTAAACTGATGGGCTGGGAAGATCTTAACTACGTGAACACCTTGAAGGAGCCCACTAAGTATGGGGAAAATGGTCTTGTGGGGTACATCACCGATAGAGAGAGTATGTGGCAAGGATACTATGGTTTGAACATGTGGAGCTCTAGACGAAAGGAGAATCGAGCAAAAGTGGATGAATAGAGCACAGAAGTTAGATAATAGTATAAGCAAATGTACATAGTCAGGATAATTGTTGCTACGGCTTACAAACAGCGGCGTCTATAGCAATTTCTGTATGCTATTGTCTATTTATTTTGTGATGCCAGAGCCCTTGTTGATCTGGATCTTTTTGTCTTGGCCCCCACTCACAATTCCGATATCTTTGTCCCAAGAGACGGCAAACACCTTATCCTGGCCCTTAACGACATTCTCTTCTCTCGTTATGGTGTATAAAGCCTTTTCTGCTCTGACGTCCCACACTTTAACGGTTCCATCGTGAGAACAAGAGGAGAATAAGTGGTCATTGGTAGGGCTGGCGGCTAGGCCCACCACAAAGTTTGTGTGCCCCACCAATTTGCTGGTAGTTTGCTCTGTGGTGGTTGCGTTGATTCTTGGATCATGGAGGTTGATGTGACGAGCTGAAGAGCCACTCACAATGAGATGCAATTTAGGAAGTTGCAATGCCGAAAGTAATGAGTAGCCTGTAGTTCTGGTATCGACACAGCGCGAGACAACTAAGTCCCATGTCTTAATAGAGTGGTCTTGGGACACAGAATATGCCACCGTAGAGTCGTTAGCATCAAATATGACATCTTCCACGGGCTGTGAGTGACCTTCTAAAAATGCCAAAGGTGATCTCCGTCTAATGGTAGAGTCCTGGACCGCCATCTTTCTTCTCTTTTTGGAAGACGACGATATGACATTGGAATCGTACTCCAAGGGTTGAATCGACGTCATTTCCTTGTGGTTGGTAGACCATACGCCAATGGTGTTGTCGTATCCTGCTGATAATATTCTGTTTGATTTGTTCTCGATGGCTAAGGAAACGACTGGCGCCTTGTGGCCCTCTAATATAGCAATGGTCTTCCCTTCTTCAACGTCATCCTCATCGGCGTCTAAATTGTCACCAAAAGATGTCTTCCACAATCTCACTTGTCTGTCGTTACCAGCAGAAACGATTCTGGTTGGTGAGACCCATTTGACAGCTCTGATGGGCGCCGAATGTCCCACAAACTGCTTTTCAATAACCCCTGACATGTTGTAGGTTCTCACTATGCCATCGTAGGAACCAGACAAAATCTTGGGCTGAAGAATGGACATATTTGAAGATGCAACTGCGCTGCTCGTGCTATTTATCGTGTCTAAGCTCGAAACCCAGTCTTCGTTGTTGAACGATGCTAAGAATGATGGAGGTAATACAGCCCTGGTGTACTCCAAATTGAGGAAAACTTCTTTGGATAAACCATTTTTGACCAAGTATTCTTCGAGCGAAGTCCTGAGTAACACACCATCAATGAGGAAATCAAACGGTATAATATTGGCCTGCTCATTCTCCTTATTGAGCAAGTGGTTGACCACTTCTGATAACCCGAATCTCTTCAAAGACACAGGGACATACAAGGGCGCATCTGACACGTGAAGTGAGTCATCCTCCTCCTTGGTGAAGAGGCGGACTTTGATCTGGGATTTATCCTCCGACATGGCTCTGGCTTTGCTGGCTAATATTGGCGTCCGGATGCTGTCTAGGGCCATCGAGAGGTGGCACAAAAATTTAGCTCATCCCATGTATGTGCAGGAATTGAATATCCACTAGGAGTGATGAGATCTGTCCACATATCAGTAAAAGTGGAATGGATGGTCAGTTGGGGTCATTATGCTCTTTTGACCAAATAGTGGAGGCAGTCGATTTATTTTTGGCCTTTTAGCTGTTTACTTTTGGTTATATATCTGGATGTGCTGGTGCTGGTATATTGATAATATTGCATTTGGCTGCGAAAAGGCATAGGTCACCGACCCTACTCAAGGAAGCACTTAAGTTGCCCGGGAACAGTACGAGGTATATTTTAGCCCTCTATTTTTCTTAACAAATATTTGAATTGGTACTGTTTTTTCTCTCTTGTCATTCTCATTTTTCCACTTTTTACATATTTGGACTTCAATATTATATTTAAAAGCTAGCAAAAATAGACGAGGTAATCTTCTCAGTTATAGTCACCCTAGTTTAACAAACAAATGGACGAAACAATTAATGAGTAATTCTAGAATGCTTTTAATGAATAAGTACCCGTTCAATTTCCTAAATTCAAGTCACATTAACTTTCCAATTTAAAATCTCATCTTCATGTTCACCAGACTAGAGTTACCACGTACGCTGGTCCAAAAAGGAATAGAGGCCCTCGTGAAAATCCGTCCCATTATAGAGAAAGCTCGGAAGCCGGAGTCGAGGGTGCTTTTCAATACAAAATTATTTCTCATGACCATTCGTATCCGGTTCTTCCTCCTTAAACGAAATGCTCCGGGGTCTGTCACCTGCCTGGTGGAGAGAAAATTACCGATAGCCCTCCTTAGTCTTCTGAGTCGCCTCCTTCGGGTGACTCTGGGTAATGGCAAGGACCTCATTTAGCACTAAATAGCTGAAGAGAAGTAGCAGGACACAGTGGGCATCCTGGTCTCACAGAAATTGGGTGCAAACACAAATTAGTGCCCGTAAGCGACACCATTGTACTATCTCTCACGCCAAATCAGCTGCCTTCTCAACATGGCCAATCAGCTACCTGTTTTAAATATAACACTCTACAAATCGCCCAGTTACTTATGGTTCTCATAATTGCCCCGTTTAGACCCCCTTCTCCCTCCCTCTCCTGCTGACTCTGTCCCAATTAAGCGCACTATTGCACCGGGGACCAGGCCATAGCGAGAGCATAGAGAAGCATAACAACAAAAGAGCACAGCATAAAAAACAATTCTACTTCGGGCTCCCATAACCCCAAAAGCTTTATCTAATCACCTTAGCTCCAAATCTCTCATGCTATCACCCAAGACCCGCGGGATTCCAAGGCTCCGGCGCCATATCACCAATGAATCATTTTTTTATTACACAAAAGCCGCGATGACCTGGTGCCCACCATCTCTATCTCCAGCACGTCCCGCCAAGAGCACCTCTCTTTTTGGCTTGGGTTGTTTGGCCACAGTTTGTTTCTTATTCATTCTCTCCTGAGCTTCTCCTAAGATGTCTTCCGAATCTTCCAGCCCCGTCCAAGAGGTCTCTGCTATCTTCGACACCATTTTGGTGCTTGATTTCGGCTCCCAGTACTCCCATCTTATCACCCGTCGTTTGAGAGAATTCAATGTTTACGCTGAAATGTTGCCATGCACTCAGAAGATCGCCGAACTCTCCTGGAAACCATCCGGTATCATTCTTTCTGGTGGCCCCTACTCGGTTTACGCTGAGGGCTCTCCTCACGTTGATCACGACATCTTCAAGTTGAATGTCCCTATCTTGGGTATCTGCTACGGGATGCAAGAATTGGCTTGGATCAACGGTAAGGGTGTTGCCCGCGGCGAGAAGAGAGAATATGGTCCTGCCACTTTGAACGTGCAAGACCCATCCTGCCCTCTTTTCAAAGACGTTGACCACTCTACCGTTTGGATGTCCCACGGTGACAAGTTGAACGACTTGCCCACTGGATTCAAAATTGTTGCCACCTCGGGTAACTCTCCATATGCCGCCATTGCTCACGAGAAGGAACCTATTTACGGCATCCAGTTTCACCCTGAAGTTACCCACACTGAGAAGGGTAAGGCTTTGTTGAGAAACTTCGCCATTGATATCTGTAAGGCCAAGTCCAACTGGACTATGGAGAACTTCATCGAGACTGAGATTTCCCGAATTCGTAAGTTGGTCGGCCCCACTGCTGAGGTTATTGGTGCTGTCTCTGGAGGTGTCGACTCCACCGTCGGTGCCAAAATCATGAACGAGGCCATCGGGGAACGTTTCCACGCCATCTACGTCGATAACGGTGTCATGAGATTGAACGAGACCGAAACTGTGTACAAGACTTTGACCGAAGGATTAGGTATCAATTTGACTGTTGTTGATGCTTCTGATCTCTTCTTAGGAAGATTGAAGGGCGTCACCGACCCTGAGAAGAAGAGAAAGATCATTGGTAACACTTTCATTCACGTTTTCGAGGAGGAGGCCGCCAAGATCAAGCCAGCTTCCGGACAGGAAATTGAGTTCTTGTTGCAGGGAACTTTATACCCTGATGTTATTGAATCTATTTCGTTCAAAGGACCATCTCAAACCATCAAGACCCACCACAATGTCGGTGGATTATTGGAGAACATGAAGTTGAAATTGATTGAGCCCTTGAGGGAATTGTTCAAGGACGAGGTTCGTCACTTGGGAGAATTGATGGGCGTTCCTCACGATTTGGTGTGGAGACACCCATTCCCTGGCCCGGGTTTGGCTATCAGAGTTTTGGGAGAAGTTACCCCAGCTCAGGTTAAAATCGCCCGTGAAGCCGATGCCATTTTTATTGGTGAAATCAAGGCCGCTGGGTTGTACAAGCAGATCTCTCAGGCATTTGCTGCTCTCTTGCCTGTGAAATCCGTCGGTGTTATGGGTGACCAGAGAACCTACGAACAGGTCATCGCCTTGAGAGCCATCACCACCATCGACTTCATGACTGCGGACTGGTTCGAGTTCGACCACTCTTTCTTGAAGAGAGTTGCTTCCAGAATCGTCAATGAGGTCGACGGCGTGGCTCGTGTTACTTACGACATCACCTCCAAGCCCCCTGCTACTGTTGAATGGGAATAAGCTGTGCCATTAATTCTATTTTGGGCCCATTAGAAGTATAGAACTTTGCATGCTGTAGGTCACTCAAGCTTCTGCTATTTGCTGCCGCAATACAGTAGCTACCAAAATTCCTCCATCATGGGATATGCTGAGTAGGAATTGTTCGGTCGGCTTGCCATACACATCGCTGTGTATCACGGGCTTACCATTTGCCACGGCCCTGTACCAGCAGTTGAACTGAAAGTTTTTCTGATCGTCCGGATCCAATGTCTTGAATACGGCTTCCTTGGCAGCCCAGCTGCCAGATATGAACCGCACACTGTGATCCAATGTCGATGTGTTCCGTAGCGCTTCGAACTTGTCCAACTCGTGAGGGTGTAGCACTCGGCGTGCCAAACGAGCAGTGCCAGCACCACCGTTTTTAGTAAGCAAATGGCGAAATCGGGAGAGCTGGACTATGTCGACACCTAGTCCTAGAGTACACGAATATCGCCCGGTCATGGCGTGAAATTAAGGTGGCCTTATAAAAGAGTAGGAGTGCGCACATCGCCATCGCCAGAATTTGAGCTGGTCAGCTACAGCCGCCCCAAAGAACCAGCGCCAGAGATCCACAGCTTGAACATGGCCTCATCTATCCAGGGTCCTATAGAACTTCCAGCGTCCAAATATGACTTGTCGACCTACTGGGGTAGGGTCAAGCACTGTGCCGAGATCTCTGACCCCACCATGTTATTGAACACCTCGAAGGACATTCAACACGCCCGCAGATTGATTTGGGACTACAAAAATGGGGTAATTCCTAAGATGAACCCCGACTTGTGGAAGGCTAAGAGAGTGTTGGACTCATCCATTCACCCAGATACGGGCGAGACTGTCTTTCTCCCTTTCCGTATGAGCTCTTGTGTATTGTCGAACCTCGTGGTCACCACCGGGATGTTGACGCCCAACTTGGGCATAGCTGGGGTTATTTTCTGGCAGGTGGCCAACCAGTCGCTTAATGTTGCTATAAACACTTCCAACGCTAACAAGTCCCACCCGTTAACCACCAAGCAGATCGCCACTAGTTATTTTATGGCGGTAGGAGCCTCTTGCTCCATAGCTCTTGGTCTTCAGTCCTTAGTCCCGAGATTGAAGTCTGTTCTGCCTGGAACAAGAACTGTATTGTCAAGATTGATTCCATTTGCCGCTGTCGTATGTGCTGGTGTGATCAACGTATTTTTGATGCGTGGAGAAGAAATCAGAAAGGGTATCAGCGTGACTGACAAGGAGGGCAAAGACGTTGGAAACTCCCGGATTGCTGCTACCTACGCTGTTGGAGAAACTGCAGCGAGCAGAGTTATAAATGCCACCCCGATAATGGCCATCCCTCCTTTGATTTTACTCCAATTACAAAAGACAAGATTTCTCAAGGGAAAGAGCAAGAGGGTCGAGACCTTGACAAACATTGGCTTGATCTTCGTTACCTCGCTCATTGTGTTGCCTCCAGCTTTGGCAATCTTTCCCCAGATCAGAGAAATTGACACCTCCAAATTAGAGCCCGAGTTCCATAATTTGAAAGACGCCAAGGGCGCTCCAATCAGTACCGTGTTCTTCAACAGAGGAATATGATACTCTTATACATAGTATATAGTCATATGACCTAGAATTACATTACGACTAATGACTGTAATAGCTGTTCACCAGAACTTCCACCTGGCCTGGCTATCAGGACCCAAGGAAGAAATAATCGCCTCCCTTGATTCGTACTCCTTGAAAGCTTTGAGGCTGAACACGTCTTCCTTCAACTCGGGTGGCACCTGGTCGAAATACAACGCGCCGACACCCTTACCCCCGAGAGAAGTCTCAAAAGTCTCAAAGCCCTCTTCTTGGAATTGCTCAATTGCTGCTGAAACCTGCGCTTCTTCAACCTCGTCATTGAGCAAAGTAATGGCACATCCTCCGCCTCCTGCGCCAGTCAATTTGGTGGATCCAATTTTCATCTCGTCTGATATGATTTTGATCTTTTCTAAAGAAGGGTGTGATACACCGAATGCTACCAAAAGACCGTGGTTAATGTTCACGAGCTCACGAAGTTTGTCTCGTTCCTCGGCGCCAAAGAAAGGCATTATCATTAGATGGTAAGCCTCGGTGGCTAAGTGGCCCATCGCATCTAGCATGCATCCAGCAGTTTTTGGGTAAGTGTTGTTGATTCTACCAACATTGGCAACCAAGTCGGCGGTGCTTCGAGGAATTTTGGTGTTGGTAAGCAACAATTTTATGGGGGGGAAGTTGGGCATGGTGGTGCGGACGGAAGGCTGAGCAGGACTTGTCATCCGCTGATATAACACAGCACCCCCAAAGGTTGCCACAGCATTATCAATCCCCGAGGGATTCCCATGGAAACATTTCTCCCCTATCAAGGACCAGTTGTCGATATACTCCGTGTCCTCGTGTTGCTTTGACCCTATTTTATCGTTTATACCGTATCCAGCTGGCGTAACGTGTCCCCCTATAGAGGCGAGAGCGGACGCTAAACAAACAGAGACAGATGCAGAAGAGCCCAATCCAGCTCCAATAGGTAACGTGGACCTAATACAAAAAGTAAGGCCCGGTAGTTCTTTTTTGCCAAGAATGAGGAGTAGGTAGAGAAAGCAGTAGCTCGCGGTGTAGTGAACTCTGGAGTCAAAGTCCTTCAATGCCTCACCTAAACTGTCGATGATCTCAGGAACTATATCATCGGTTATCTGAGGCCGTCCATCCTTGTAGGATACGTACTTTCGTACCTCGTCCCACGGCAACTCGTCTACTTTCCACGAGTGGGAAAGGTCAACGTCAGGAAAGACTAATCGTATCGTGTTGGCATCTTCTGAAGGAGTCACCAATAAGTACGCTCTCAAACTTAGAGCTGCAGCAATGGCTGGCTTGCTGTAGACAGCAGAATGCTCTCCAAAAATTATCACCTTTCCAGGTGCACTGACGTAGAATGGCTCTACCATTGGTGTAGGAGGGACTGCTGAAACTTGCAATTTGAATTTTCAACGCGCTTTTCAGTGAAGCCAACAGAGCCCTACGGCTACTACTTGAGTTACATTAGCAGATTGTATGCTATACATACACTAGGTGTGTAGCACATTTTAAATCTATTTTTAATTACTGAAAGAAATCTTTCAACTCCCCAATATCATCAATGATGCTTTTAACAAACTTCTGGTGCGCAGCCTCTGAAGACCGCACAAGCGAGTCCTCGTCCAAATTACTGGGCAAAATTCGGGAAGAAAGAAATTTGGGATGCTTCAAAATGTTACGAAGATTATCAGCAAATTCTTCTCTCTTCGATTGGGCTTCGAATCCAGGTAAGAGTATCATATCTGCCACGTCTCCACTATCAATTACCTGCTTCGCATACCCTTGACCCTTATTCAAGTACCCTTCGACGTTGGATAAATTCAACAATTCGTACATGTTGAGTATCTGCCTCGTCTCAGAAATGAGCGCCGATGTAATCTCAGATTTCAGATCCTTAGACCAGCTCGAGGTGCATGTCTCGATTTGCTTGCTAAAGGTCTTAAGGAAAACACAAATTTGAGGCAAAGCTTCGGGACCAAGAATTGTGAACGTAGTTAAAACCAAGGGAAGCAAGCCATTGGTCCATAAAGAATAGTGCAGGGGTGATATGGTGGTACTTAATCCCCCATTGGCAATGATTTTGGAGACTCTACTTCCTGTAAGAACAAGGAATAGACCAGAGCTGATGAATGTCTGGGCCATATCCTCGATTCGCATAAGCTCAAGAATGAACATGAGACTCAACAGAGAAAACACAAGTTCTCCATTGATTTTAATCAAGTGAGAGCAAGTGTAGAGGTTCAATAACGACTTCACAGTACCATGACTCACAACAAGGTTTGCAATGTCATTCAGAAGGGAGGAGGGTGTCTTCAAGTCTAAAAAGATTTTTAGAAGTGAGAAAATTAACGTTAGGTTTTCGAATATTGGGTCCAACTTTTCTGTTTCTTTGACACCCCCGTTGCTCGATAAATAAACATAGTTCTGGATTTCAACTAATAAAGTCTTCGTTCCCCGGGCAACAATGAGCTCAAATAAGTCTTTGATGATTTTGAAATGGCCAATTAATAACTCTGTGTCATTTTTGATTGAATTCAAAGATAGGTGCAAAATTCTCAACAATGACTTGTAGTTCCCGTCTCCTCCCTTAAGTAAACTGTTTGTAAAATCAACGCTCTCGCTTGATAATAGCTTGAAAGAGAACTTAATCACTTCAAGAATGTTTTCAGAATGGGCTTTGATGTTTTGATTAATGCACATGGTATAGAGAATGAAAAAGGCCAACTCAATCCTTTCTCTGTAAACCTCAGAAAACATATCTGATGGAATATCAATGACAACATTGAAATAAAGCAATTGTGAGGCAACAAAAACCCAGTCTGGAGTTAATCTCGTCCCGAATCTCTTACAGAATGCCGTCAACAACGCACCGTGAGATTTGACCACTCCAATCTGTTCAATCAGAAACTGAATGTTGACATTGCAGGCCTTCACCTGCTCTCTTATAATTGGCCAATGCTTGAAATCGCCTTCAAAAATCTTGTCCATTAAGGCCAAATTGTACACAGAAGATTCATCAAAAGTGTTGCGTCTCACCAATGAATTTGAAAACTTTGATATCAGGAAATTGTAGGTGGATAGCATGGTGTCTTCCAAATTTGAATGCAATGCTTGATTATAGCCTAAAGTATCAAACCGTCTTAAAAACATGATTCTGAAATCACCCAGGCATAGTAAATCTAGAATTTTCTTCTTGCATTCCTTATTCTTTGATGTGAAAATGAACAATGACAATATTTCGGCAACCTTGGCAAAAACCTTTAGCTCGTAGCATGTTTCAATGAAGTCATCAGTTGTCTCGGTGGTGTAATTTTGTTGCTGAGTAAATTTCTCAAGTAAAATATCGAAGAATTCAATATCATTGTCATTCTCTCTGAGGGTGGTCCAAGAGTTATAAGCTAACGACAAAGCGTCCACCAAATGAAGAGAAACCGAGTTTGGATAATATTTCATGTCCCGAAGGTTCTTTTTTAAAGAGTTGAGTAGCGAGGTGGAATGATAACTGGGATCTTTCTTCTCTGGTGGAGTCACTTTGCCATTGGCAACTTCTCCATAAACATCTCTACCACTGACAAAAAGCATACACAAACCTTCTTGGTCCCCTTCCATCACAGAGCAAATGAAGTTATACAAACTGATCTTCATGTCATAATCATCAAATGTGTTTTCCAAGTCCGAAATCAATGATCTGAGCAAAGTCTGAGCATGGTCGTACCCCAAATGAGACAAGAGTGATGGGGGCGACTTTGGGCCCCAGCCAGCACTTGTCAAAGCAGTTAAGAAATCCAAAATATCCTTTCTCAAACTTTCATGAAGAGCATAAACTTCAATTATTGAAGGTAGTTTGAGAAATAACTTCCTTTCAAAAGTTGACGGACTCCTCTTCAATAAAGATCTAATAGAGATGATCAACAGCGAAAAAGAGATTGAAGTGCGCACCCAATTGTCAAACCAATAGCCTGATAGGTCCCTCGCTTCATAGACATTAAAGTGATCCAGAATAGAATCAAACATGGACAAAACTGGGAAGAGAGTTCTCGAATCATCAAAACCTGAGACCAAAAAGGAATTGATAATTTGAGCAGACAGGTCAGCAAATGCATTAGTAACTTTATCGGACGGGTCAACACCTTCATCGATCTCATAAATATTCTTCAAGATTTTGGAGAAGGTTCGCAACATCAAAACACCAATTTCCATCTTCTGATACGCCTTCGTGAACCGACAATGTGAGTAGCTTTCGAAAATCAGAATGAGATGACCAGTAAGTCTTGATAATAAAGAGCTCTTTGTTTTCTGTGTGTAGACGTCAGTATCCAATAATAATGAATGTGAGACAATCGTGTCCACAAGCTTGATCAAAGAAATCGTAAACAGATAATCACCATTAATCATTTCTATGGCTCCAAAGATTGTGGATGCAAATCCTTCTTTACCATTAACAGACAATAATGATGACTTGGCAAGGTAAGGCCAAATTCGGTGGGACAAGATCGGTGTCAAGGACGATAACAAATTTAAAATTGGAATCAAAATTCGGATGTTTCTTGAATGTAAGTTTTGTTCAAACAAACGGAATATTATCTCAAGAATATCAGAACCATCAATGTATGCGGATAAAGCTTCCAAAACGTGAATTATTTCCTCATTTTCGTTGTCTCTAGCTACTTGAGTCAAGAGCTCCAAGATATCCACAATAAGATCAGTTTTTTCCAAATCAGAAGAGTTGAACAGCTTCACCACATTTTGAAAAATTCTGCCCAAAATAGACCAGCCGCTGTATTTGTAAAGAAAAGTTACTAGCACCTCGTTTTCCTTAGATGACGGTAAAACTTTACCTTTCGTGTTCTCGTTTAAGAGCAAAGATAATTTCTTGCCGGTCTCATACGGTGGAAACAAATCAATATCTTTAGATAACTTGACCAACTCAGTATTTTCATCATCAATCTCAGATATGGAATCAAACTCTTGCTTTGGAAAAACTGTCATATAAGATTTTAAACTGTCGAATTCTTCTAAGGCGAATTTCCCATTGATAGAAGCCAACTTTAGGTAGGGGTTGATTGTTATAGGAAACTTTGTTCTGGCTAAAACTATTGTTCTGATAGCTGCTTCATTTTGAAAGAACGTTTCAATCGTGGAAATGGGAGCATTTCTCAAAATCGAAGAGACAGTTGATGCAATCTTGGAATTTAATGAAATGATCGGTAATGCAGAAATGGCCAATACTGCCAATATAGCTGAATATAAGTTGTCAAATTCAAGCAAGTCATTCAAGTTACTGAGTTCTTCAAACACATCTAATGAAGAACACCTTGCACTGAGGTAATTTAATTCGGCCGTAAACCCATTAGGAAAATATGTCATGAATTCTTTAACCTTGGGGTCACTAGTAAATTCTTCCGCAATGATTGTTCGTCTGTACAAGATGATCATCCAAGAGTACATTACAATCGAGTTAATGTTCTTGGGATTCACGATGGCATCATTGATTTCTTTGAAGACAACTTTGTCTATCGATGAGTCGCCAGGAAGGAAACCACTTGCAGAATTATCTTCGAGATTGAAAAGCACGACTGAAATACACGTGCTTAAAGCTTGCATCAATATGAAAGGTTCGGTGTGTTTTATGTGTGGACCCAATGTTAACATAAAATTAGTGGACTTCATGAATTCAAACCAGCTTTGAATGGTGTCAGTAGAGTTTGAGCTCTGAATAAACAATTCAATTAGAAGCTTTAAAAGGTCTGTAATCATCAAAATGAGCTCATTATAAACAACAGAGTCCAACTTTTCGGAATATCCAGTGACATATTCGCTCGATATCAAGACTCTGGTTAAACTCTTCAAAGCGTCAATAACAGAGGCGCTGTAATTTTTCGACAAGTAGATCTCTTTTCCCAAATTTTGGACAGTTGATGACTTTGAGGGGTTGGATTTGTTGTTAAGCAATTCTGTAACAAGATGAAGGATGATTCTCCTTTCCCTTAGAATTCTACTGCTGTATAAAAGGATTCTTTCTTCTTCGAAATGTTTCTCACGGTCGTCTGGCAATTTTGACTTCAATTTGCTATAATCAACCACTTTTCGTTCCGGTATTCTCTTGCAAACTTGGGAGATACATCTCAATACTTCTTGCAAATCCAACTTGAGTAGCTCGTTAATGCTGTTGGCATCCTTGTTGTTTTCAACGCTGATGTTGGAATATAAAACATTACGTAGCGACAAATCTTTCAAGGACTTGTTCGATGAATTCTTAGAAGCAGGATCTTGCCCAAAGGGAAAAGGAGTCAACAAGACCTCTTTATTATTTATCAAAAACTCATCCAATGCTTCCAATATATACGGATCTTTGCAGGTGCGCAAAAGGGAAAGTGCATTCTCAAAAGTCCACAATTGAGAAGGCTCAATAGGTTTCAAGGGCACTGCAGCCCTCTGTTTGGCAACAACCATAACCTATGCTAATGGTGATGCCAAACACCTACAAAGTCCAGTTCGATTCATAAATAAAGAAGCTATATACAGGCTATTTTCAAACTTGGATTCGTGAAGTGTTGATTGCCTAATATGGAAATAAGAGAGCACACGTCTGTGAAGATATCGTCTTGCAAGGGAATTAGGCGTAGCTAGAAAGTTGAAACCTTGCTAAATAGGAGAAATATGCACTGGAACAGCGACGATTCACTAATCAACGGTACAGAAATGTTGTCTGTGGATTTCTTCGTCAATTGGCGCGTCCTCAACATTCGTCTGCTGGACATCAATGGTGACGTCGTACGCTTTGGTGTAGCCTGGAGATGACGGAATAGTAGTGTTCGTGATATTCGGTAATCCGTCGCCCTTGGTCTGGCCAAAAACAAGCTTTCTCCAAGCATCCTGGCACTCCTTTATGATTTCAAGGGTCTCTTCCTGGTTCTTGTACACACCGTTGAACGCAAATGCGTTCTCTGGCTTTCCGTCGGGCAACTTGTAATCCTTAAACCACTGTCTTGTAGTTTCCAAGAGACCTGGGCACTTCACAAAAACACTATGGATATCCACAAGCTCCTGACACAATGGGTCTCTCACGTCAATTGCTATGATTTTCCAGTCTAGCTCGCCGTCGTCAATTAAAGCCAACGAGCCAAGAATCTTGACCTTTTTGATTTCACCCACTTTTCCGATGTAAGACCCGATATCACACACGTCCAAAGGATCGTTATCTCCAAATAAATTCAAGTTGTTGTGGGTTACGGTGGGGTCTTCCCAAGTCTGAGGAAATGCTCCATAGTTGTGAATGTACCCGTGGTATGGAAATAAATTTCTCACAAATCTCACCTCACCGTTCTTGATGTCCTGAGTGATGGGATTGCCCGGCAATTTAGTGTTTATCTCAAATTTTGCATTGGTGTACCGAGGGATCTCAACGATCATGTCGGCTGTCTTGTTTTCCACATCGAGGTTGATGGGTATGTCATGAAAATAAGACACAATTTTCTTTGAATTCTCCTCAATGGCATAATTTTTGAACTTAGATGTGTACTTAGGACCCTGGTTGACGTTGCCTATGCTGGAAGTGGAGCTCAGGAGTCTATTCGGCTGCACATGGTGGTTGGTGAGCATCAACCGTTGAAGGGGAATTGAGTGATTCATTAGCTTTCGAAATGCGACTCTGCTGGTGTTCTTTATCATGGCGAGGTATATATTCTGATTTTCAGGATGCTATTGTTATGTGGCACCTGAAATGAATGTGATTATAGGCGGACTTCCCCACCTTTTAAACGGAATTTCGCTAGACCGAGCTTTCAGAGAGCAACTCGGCACGCGAAAAGAACGTACGGTTTTTTGCGAGCTAAGAAAATTTCCGGGGTAGATGATCGATGTGTCTCCTGATCATTCTTTGTGGGGTGCTGGAGTTAGGAGATACATTTCCATGTGGTAGTTCATGACAGACAGGGGGTTTGATACTTCGGTTGTACGGAATAAGTGACGACCTTATCCATCACCGTTTTTGTCGCCCTCGCTCTGGCTTCGTTGTTCATTGCCCTCGACGCTCAAAAACTCGTTATTCTCAACTCGCATGTCTCGGATCTACAGCTGCACGCCCTTCACCCCACGGTCAGATTATGTTCCAATTTCTCTGGCTGCTTTATTTATTTTTTATTTCCCTAAACACCATACATCACTCCACAAACACTCTATAATAGAAGGATCATTCATCGGGCGCACCTGTGCAAATTATCCGGCCCCTCTTGTTAAATGATCCGTTCTTATCGCTCACGTCTATCACCTTAGATAATTTTTCGATCTCAACCTTCGAGAGACCCATAGGGTCCTCGGGGATCCACAACTTGGGCAATTTTGCCGAAACAACTGGCGCGTCGTATGCATGTCTATCGTCGACGACGTCTGGCTCAATGTTGTAAGTGGATGGTAGTAACTTTTTGGAATTTCTGAAGTTTAAGAATACGTCTGCTCTAAAGAAGCGCACAAGGAAATTCTTCGATTGAGTCTCTTTGAAATCTCTATCAGCCAATAATGGAACGATCACGTTGCTGTGATCTCTTTCCATGTATTCATTCTTTTCGTAGTCCTTTTCTTCCTCTAATTGGTTCTTGTTTTGATCCAAGATCAACTCATCTTTGATCCGCTCTTGCTCGAGCTTATCTTCCATAATGTCCTTTTTGGCCTTCGCTCTCTTTCTGGAAGAATGCATTTTGTGCAAAACCTTGGTCTTGTAATCTGAAACACCTGAAAAAGAAGGAGTGTCTGACGTTCCATCCAACGCTCTCATACAATCGATTGGAACTATGTTCACCAAGTTGTGAAACGCTGACCTCAAAATAATGTGACACATCACCGTGAAACCTAATCCTCCGAGCTGTAACACAATTGGTCCCCAGCCTTTACCAACAGCAAAGATTCCTAGCATACAGATCTGGCCAAGGTAAATTCCCGTGAAAGTCTGAAACAAAGCGGTGGGATAATGCAGTCCTCTCGCATCGGGACTTTCAACGAAACAGTAAAGGATATTATGGGTGTAAGCAATGTAGCACAAGGTGAATGCCGTTGCTGAAAACAACAAAATCATCGGCGAGATGATTGAATATGCCAATGTAATGCATGCCAAATTGGTATACACTGGGAAGGTCGTACCCCAGGCGAGACTCCCCAACGATGAGAATCTGATCCACTTCTTGCGGACTGTGGAGTCAAGTAAAAATCCCAAAATGAAGTACAAGAAAAGACCAACAACTTGGAATAAGGCTCCGCTGGAGACAGACAACCCTTGCAAGAGAAGGTATGACACATAGAAATTGGAGGCTTTTGGCAAACCGTTTGCCAAAATCGATAAAATCTGGGAGGGGTCATCAATGATTTGCGTCACGGTGGAAGCAGCAGAAGAAGTCAAGGTGGTGACCAAAAAGGAATTTATGATCAAAAAACCAAAATATGCCCTCTGAGTGAACTTTTCAACATGCTGAACTGACGGGCTTCCATGCAATTGAGCCATCGCCCTAATAAAAATAGGCAAAATTGACATCAAAATTGTCAACATCACCGCAGGCAATAACCCCGTGATGATACCTCTCAAGAACTTAGGCATATGCAACACAAACTTCAACCAGGGAAGCTTATTGGTCAAGTAGGTAATATTTGAGATTACTCCAACGACAGTAACAGGGACAGACCACATGATAATGACAGCGACGATGGCTGCAACGGAAATGGTGCTTCTGATAATCTTCTCCCACCAGAATATCCTCAAGTTCGTCCAAATAATGTCCAGAGGATTCAAACCAATAGATTTAGGCATCATTCTCAATGGATTATGATGACTAACAGTCTGGAAGGCCAACTGGGCGGTATATTGGTCCTCAAATTCCACAAAAATGGCATTCTTTATATGGTGCTTCTTGTAGCTTTGTTGCAACTCCTTGACTTCAGCATCAACTTTCTGGATCTCTTCCATACAGTAATCGATGAGATCTATTTTCTTGGAAAACAAACCACCCTTTTTGGGTCTTTTCTTGTCTGGAACATAGTACGAGATGTCATGATGAATAGAGGGATCTTCTGAAAGATTGCCCTCCTTGGCGGCCTTCTTGTCGTCTTTCAACTTCTTCTTCACTGCTTTCTTCAACAATTTGTTCTCCGCCAGCTCCAAAGTCATGGCCAAAGCCTCTCTTTTGCGCACCTTGGCCTCTAGCCGCCTGTTAATCCTTGATACATAGATTCTTTTAACCCCATTGAAGAGTTTGTAGAACTGCTTTTCGTCTAGTAAGGTGTTGGGGACTGACTGGAACAAAATCGTACGCGAGGACAATAGTTTGGAGTACTTAGGCGACGATAAGGCGGCAGCTCTGAGTGAGTTGAAGAAAAACAACTCCCTATAAATGACAAAGATGAACGTAGTATAGTAGACCCAACCGACAAAGACATGAGCGTAGTAGCGGTTGTGGTTCTTCACGTTGGAAATAGACAATTGGTTCAATCCAGTGTCTCCGTTACCATTGGTAGCGTTTATAGGCAACAATATGACGAAGACGATCATTCCTAATGTGAAAAAGGTAGCTAGGACAATAAGATACCTTAAGAAGAAGAATCCATCCAAGCCTGCTTGTTGTATGATGAAAGTGTTTGGTTTTGCTAGTAGAATGAATATCCATCGCAAGGGGTCTTTAGGCAAAGGTTCTGGCTTTTTGTCTTCAGGGACAAGGTCATAGGAGGACTTAGGGGCGTAGATTCTCTTAAACTTTAGCCTTAGAATCAAGAAACAAGAAACGAAGGTCCCTGCCAAGATGGAGTTCGCTACAAACGAAGAGAGAACTGCCGAAGTGGAGGTTCCTAAAGCTGACATCCTGGGTGTGGTAAGATTAGTGAATCATAGAGGTAGCAAACTTATGAAGCCAAAGTCAAGGCTTTGCCAGGCACCGTTTGATGTTGTCATATAGTATTGTGCACGACTCCGAAACATAGGTGCGGCAGTAGGTGGTCATAACCTTATATTGTCGATGCCTTATGACGCGATGAGGATCTGGAAATAGAATGCGATAGGCTGTTGGCCACAGCAAAGCTCAAAACACGTTTAAAGGTCTCGGAAGGTAGTCCAAGGCCCCAGAGCAGTGATGTCAACCCTTCGTGAACATTCACAGGTTGTGTAAGGCAGTGATCTTCTCAGATAGCTGTACAATTTTAGCAATTTGGTTGCATTACATTAGACTTGAATCAAATAAACAGTATATCAGGCATTGTGGCCGAGTGGTTAAGGCGACGCACTCGAATATTTTGAGTGATGCGTTGGGATTTCCCGCGCAGGTTCGAATCCTGCTGATGTCGATATTTTTTTGATACGTCGAAGCGTCTCTCAGTTACAACTGATACAAATACTGACCTTTGAATCAGAATTTTGGTCCACAATTCTAAAGGAATTCTATGCTTGTCATTTTATATACGTCGTAAGCAGACAAATAATCTAAATCACGTGTCCCGCTAATAATTATTATCTCATAGCAAAGCATGTCGTGGCAACGACAAATATTAGGCATTGTGGCCGAGTGGTTAAGGCGACGCACTCGAATATTTTGAGTGATGCGTTGGGATTTCCCGCGCAGGTTCGAATCCTGCTGATGTCGATATTTTTTTGATACGTCGAAGCGTCTCTCAGTTACAACTGATACAAATACTGACCTTTGAATCAGAATTTTGGTCCACAATTCTAAAGGAATTCTATGCTTGTCATTTTATATACGTCGTAAGCAGACAAATAATCTAAATCACGTGTCCCGCTAATAATTATTATCTCATAGCAAAGCATGTCGTGGCAACGACAAATATTAGGCATTGTGGCCGAGTGGTTAAGGCGACGCACTCGAATATTTTGAGTGATGCGTTGGGATTTCCCGCGCAGGTTCGAATCCTGCTGATGTCGTTATTTTTTTGCCATCGCAGATGCCTCTGAGCGAAGGGCTCCAAACGAAAGCCTATGTACTTCTTCATCTTTCTACACAAACTTCATCCAAAACACACTCTAGACACCCCTCAAGACCCAATGGCCAAGATCAGATCATCCAAACGAAATCAGCCTCCCCCAGAAGGTTACAAGGCTATAGAGCCTACCCTCACAAAGCTCCTCACCAAACTCAAAGATGCGCAAGACAAGTCCATCAAAACAGAAGATAAGCACAGCTCCCTATGGCCCATAATACAACTAAATCACCAGATATCTCGCTATGTCTACACTTTATACTACAAGAAAAAGATTATATCCAAAGATTTGTACGAATGGCTACTCAAACAGAGGTATGTCAACGCCGACTTGATTGCAAAATGGAAGAAGACGGGATACGAGAACTTATGTTGTATCAACTGTATCGTCACCACTGAAAAGAATCACGGGACTACCTGCATTTGCAGAGTACCAAAGCTGACACTATTGAGTAACCGGCAAGAGGAAAAGGTAGAGTGCATCACTTGTGGTTGCAGGGGATGCTCCAGTGCTGACTAGTCTACAAGTAATATGGATACTATAATAATACAAAAAAAGAATACCTAATGACCCATTGCCATCTAACCCAAACCTAACCACAAGTAACCACCAAAACACCAAATTAATCATCAAAAACATTCGAAAAGCCTTGCACACTGCCGAACAAAATTCAATCCGAGCCCATTATTTATCCTTATCCTCATCCTTCCCTAATAATGTCTTGGAGCCGTTTTCGTCGACTTCCACTTTCTTAAGATCAGGAAATAACTTTCTCGCGCTGCTCAAGTTGGCTGAGCTGCCAGGAAGCATTTTTTTTGCAGCTGGCGACTCAAAAGCCCTGATCATGAGATCGTCGTCGTCGTACGAGTTCAAGACGTGATGTGTGGATACTAAAGGCGAGTAGTAGAATTCTTCCAAATATGATGGAGAGTTCCACAACTTTTTCAAAAGTGACGAGGTCTGGGGTGACCTCAAGCTACGCAAGGGCGTCTTGATGGCGCTTTTGGGAGTCTTGTTGTGAGGTTGTGGAAGGAGATGGTGGGGTTGCAATTGAGGTGGTGGAAGATATATTGACAGACCATGATGTGCCGTCTGATGCTGGGGCTGGAATTGAGAGTTATCTGGCACTAGATGGTTCTGTTGAGACGCAAACAGCGTCTGAGCCTGCTCGATACTGCAGTGATATTGTAAATTTGCATGCGCCTGTGAGTTAATGTGATGGTCCAATTGGATGGACTTGTAGATGTTGTTGACCGGAGTGAGGGGTTCCAATAAGGGGCCTGTCTCACTTGGTCGGATAGGCGAAAGCTCAAGATTCGAAGTACAGCTGAAGGACGAGGTGTAGGTCAAATTCTTCCCTGCTAGCAAAGGCTTGTTTGGTGATTCGCTGACAAGAAATTGTGGGGTCGGGTTGGCATTCCACTGAAAAAATGGTGCTCCCAAGTTTTCCACAGCTTCCAGAGACCTCTGCCTCTTAGAGGAGTTGAGCACCGACCCGTAGGTTGAGGTATCAGCTGTGTCGTTCTCGCTGTGGTAATCGGCAGCCTCCTCGAAGCTTCTTTTACTGATGGTCCTGGAGTCATCATCGACCGAAGTATCAGCGTCCTGATTAGGCGAAGATGGAATGGAATTGATGGAAGTAGCCTTGGCGGGCTTCACTGAATTGTAGATCTGGTCCATAATTTCCTGGTACAGGTGCTTTTTGCTGTTTCTCGATTTCAAGAATTGGTCTTCACATCCGCTCTCAATGCACCAGAAATGGCCCTTGCCGTCCTTGGACTTCTCTCCCTTCACAAAAGCCTTATTGAGCGACAAATTATGACGGATCGAGTTCTGCCACCCAACGTCTTCACGTTTGTAATATTTGAAAGTGTCGGAAATCCACAGGTAGATCTGGGAAAGCGTCAACTTTTTTTCTGGGTTGCTCAAAATGGACATTCCTATGAGAGTTGCGTAAGAATAAGGCGGCTTCTCGTTGGAACCAAGGTCAAAAGGCGAATCTTTAGCATCCTTACGCGTCTTTTTCAACTTTTTACGATGTGGTTGGTCGTCATTGTTGAAGGTGGGCTTGGGAGGTGGAGCCTGGGCGTTATAGTGCTGGCTGTAGCCGTTTATTAACTGCTGGTGTTTCAAATGCTGCTGCGGCGACAGAAAGGCAGGGGACAAAAGGATTGGATTCGTCAACATGGAGGTGGTGCCGTCATTATTTTTAGAAATAGGCGTATCGATAGACAATCTCTTTTTGGAGAAATGGGAGGTCGTTTCCGGTGGGGTCGAGATGGCGGGATTTTTGGCGTAAGACATGGGCGTCTCCGTGAGCTGCCGGTTGTAGGAATTTGGATACTCCTGGAGGGGCATTCTTTGCAATGTCATGGTAGAATGCAGATTTCAGCCGAGAGTCAGTTGAGCCAGAATGCTATCGCGTCTCTGATCAGGGGGAAGTAAGGGGCAAATGGCACTGTTAAGCTGCTCTCCATAAAATGAACACGTTGATGATAGGGCTGAGGATTGAAAATGAGGCGAAGTTCGGAACTGTAGGGGAGATTAAAAATTGGTAGATGTTTCCAAAATTACCGCCAGAAAAGAGTAAGGAGGAACGCAATGAAGATATAGCTGCAGATATTTTGCGCGTAACAAGGAGATGGCAGAACACGGTGGTGCGAAAAAGAGCCAGAAGAATGATGTCAAGGGCAGAAAAGACAAAAAAAAGGCGACAGTACACCCACAGTTAACAAACCCGATATTGGAGTTCCATTTAAGGGCTACAGATGGCAATACAATTGCCGTTAGGGGGTCATTATAAACAGACGCGAAACGCGAAATAGCGCGTTTCAAGAGATTAAGGTGAGGGTGCCGCGTCTTGATCGGCGGGCGATATGGGACAGTGGGGTGAGAGACAAAGTAAAGAAAGGGCCATTCGCGGTGGTAGGAGGAAATGGTGCTAGAGTGCAATCGAGGACGCGAACAATAGGAGAAGGTGACACCCCTTCAATTATTGCCAAAATGGGGGAACAAATGGGGTTTGAAGTAGCAAGAAGTGTTGCAAGCAAGTTGCAGCGGCGTTGCGAGGGCCATTTCAAATAGACCTTGTCAACCCTCGAGGACTCTTGATGATGTAGCCGTGGGTGACCGGCAGCGTGTTAGAACGGCTGAGGATTGCCCCTGAGCGCGGAGTGCCCCCACATGAGTACACCCACATGCGTGAAGACCCCTGAGTATTCAGCCCCCTAGGCATCGATACCATGTGAAGGGCTGATTGTTCGCAGCCTGCCACATTGTTCTGACTTCGATAAAATGAATTTGCCTCAAAGCAGATTGAGAGAAAGCAGATTGAGAGATAGGGCAGCCTGGACTGAAGGAGGGGAGCCTGGGGCTAGCCCCCGAGCTCCTATCGTCCTACTTAATCATCTACCTGATCATGTCTAGTCACATGACATATTCACATGATTGAGACCACGTGACCGTATACTTTTGTTCACAGAAGCGCCCATTTGCCAGAACTACAGCTGCCACGCCATGGACGACACGGTACGCTCCTTGATTCGGTTTGTTGCTAGAGGATTCTATACGCAGCCCTACGTGCTCATTCTCGATGCATTGCTCCTCCACTCGGTGCTTTCCGAGGCTGATATGATCCACCTTTTGGGCATTCAGCGCAAGGAGCTCCGATCGTACTGCTTCAAACTCGTGGAGGACCGATTGATTTCAACTCACATTCAACAAGAGGAAAACCCCCAGCAGAGACTCACAAAATACACTTACTACTTTATCCATGTGACCGAGGCCATCGATTCCATCAAGTGGAAGGTGCACTCGATAGTTAATGACATCAAGGAGGAGATGTCCCGGTATGGGAATCCACAGGGCTACGTGTGCCCACGATGTGGCAAAAAAGTTTCACAATTGGATGCAATTTCTCTCCTTTCAGACGACAAAACAAACTTCATATGCGATAACTGCTCAGGCGTGTTGGTGGAGGACGACTCGAGCCAACAAGCGTCCATCCGTCAGGCCAATCTAGAGAAGCTCATGGTCCAGCTTGACCCCATCATCTCGTACTTGAAGAAAATCGACGACAGCTACATCGAGGACAATTCTTTCGAGTCGTCGTTGGAGAAAGCCATTCCCGCCCAGGCCACTACCACTGCTTCGTACGCTGTGGGTGGCTCCAGACGGTCCAACGTCAAGTTCGCTCAGGCCGAAACTTCGTCCAAGTCGCAAGCCACATTGCATGTATCCATCACAGCCAACGACGAGAATTACGAGCGCGAGCTACAGGAGAAGGAACGCAGACGGCAGAAGTTGGAACAGAATGCCTTGCCTTCGTGGCACTCGGAGAGTACTGTGGGAAAGACTGGGTTGGGCCATTTGGATGGCGAGGACGAAAGCTCTAACGAGCTTACACCTGCGGTGAAGGCTGAAGAAGAAACCAAAGAAGCTGTTCCGGTGAAGGAAGAAAATGGCGAGTCTCCTGCCGTTTCGATCGAGCCTGAGCCATCCTCTACCGACAAGGAGAAGGAGGCCCACGATGCCTTGACGGCGTACTACACACAATTAGCGGAAATGGAGGCTGCAGAGGATGAGGATGAGGAAGACGAGGATGATTTCGATGATTTCGAAGACATATAGATGCGCAATATAGAATCGGTGAACGAGTGGGAGAGAGGTGAGCTCCTCAGTGTCTATGAAAGCTACTGAGTGAGGCTTGTTCGGTGTAGGCCCGTGGTAGCATTATCCGCTTCTGAGTATCAGGGTCGGACAGGCGGTTCCTGAGCACGAGGCTATTGCGCCAGAGCGTGAGATTGTCGCTTTGGCGACTTAGTCCTGGTAGTCTATAACCTTGGCCTCACTTCGCGACCGTCTACTGGCTCGTGGGCTACCGATCGCGCAGATCTCCACAATTCGTGCTCGCATAGAACGTCACCACCACTGTTCTCCCACCCAGCCTTAAATGTCCGATAAAAAGGTACGTCTAGCATCCGAACCACTGTGACGAGATCTGGCCCGAGTTTCGCTATTTTTGCCCGGTAACGGGGCGCAAATTCATCTTCCCGAAAACTTTTCACTAACGCCAGAACACCGACCCGGTCAAATCATTCATCGCAGGAGGCACTGCTGGTGCTATCGAAGGGGCTATAACCTATCCCTTCGAGTTTGCGAAGACAAGATTGCAGCTCATAGACAAGTCTTCGGTCCACTCGCGCAACCCCTTGGTGTTGATATACAATGTGGCCAAGACCCAGGGGTTGTCGTCCCTCTACGTGGGATGCCCTGCATTCATAGTTGGAAATACAGTCAAGGCCGCGGTTCGCTTTTTGGGTTTTGACTCCATTAAGGCGTTGCTTGTGGACAAGGAGGGCAAATTATCGGGCCCTAGGGGAGTCATCGCCGGTCTTGGTGCAGGGCTTCTCGAGTCGGTCATCGCGGTGACGCCCTTCGAGGCGATTAAGACTGCTCTCATTGACGACAAACAAACCGCTAAGCCAAAGTATCAAAATGGGCTTATTTCAGGAACCGTCAAGTTGTGCAGAGACATGGGGTTCAAGGGCATTTATGCCGGGGTTTTACCAGTTTCCATGAGACAGGCCGCCAACCAGGCGGTCAGATTGGGCTCTTACAACTCCATCAAGTCGATGATCCAGCAGGCCAGCGGCTCCAAGCCGAACGAGCCATTGAGCTCTGCTGCCACTTTTGCCGTGGGCTCCTTCGCGGGAATAATAACTGTCTACTCAACTATGCCCATCGATACCGTCAAAACCAGAATGCAGGCCTTGGGCGCAGACAAGATCTACAGCTCCACCGTGAACTGCTTCGTCAAGATTTTCCGTGATGAGGGTCTCCTCACCTTCTGGAAGGGCGCCACTCCTCGACTCGGGCGCTTGGTGTTGAGTGGTGGTATCGTCTTCACAATCTATGAGAAGATGTTGGTGATAATGGGATAAGCTCGCTTTGCGTTCTTGTTTATAGGATCAACCATGTTCTACAGGCATTTCTATATGCACATTTCCTAATATTTATGGACTAGTTGTCTCTGCGGTCTCTATCTCTGTAGACTCAGTAGACTCCGGCGCCAGCTCGCTAGTTGGTGATGCGGCCGGACCTGAATGCGACGGGGCGAGAATCACCCGCTCGATTTGTTTCACTCGGTAGTAATCCACAAAGGACTTCAAGATAATGAACAACCCAAAGGCTATGACTCCGTACGAAACATAAGGCGTTTTTCCCTCGTACAACGGATCAGATCCGTCATCGTTCTGTTGGAACAATTGCGATGCGTACTGGTCCATGGTGCCTCCTTTGGATATCGACACGCCCTTATCTATGTCAAAACGGTTGGCGTTGTCCGGAATGTAGCGGTTAGGGCCTGCGTTGGCGTGCCCAAAATTGGAGGGCACCATGCTGTAGCCATATAAGATGAATGTTATTCCCAAGCCGACCCTAGAGCCCTGCTTGGCAGCATGTGACGTGTGGAGCAAGTAGCAGAGCACAAACCCTATGAACTGGAACGCAACGGTAACGAGGGCATTCCAAACGAAATTCGCCACATTTCCAACAGGAAGCCCTTCCACAAACACCTCGTCTTCATACATCGGCGAAATGACGGTGGACTCCCAGTATGCGGGCGTGGCATCTGCCGCTGCCTCGTCGTACGAGGGCGGGTTGAGTTCGAGCTCTTGTCGATGCGACTCGGTGTCTGGCTTGGCCATGAGATTCCGGAACACCCCATCAGTCCCCTGCCCGACAAAGTTACCAGGTACATTTGCCTGCATTCTGCCTGTGGTTATGCCGTTATTTATGCGTTCGTATGTTTGTTTGAAGGGCAACAAGTGATGTACGACGTTCATTATACGTTGTCTGGGAGTGAGTCGAGCCACGCGTCGCTGGCTCTCAAGCTCGACGTCATCAGCAGATGGCACCGCATCGTTGGCTGCATCGCCGTCAAGATTGCTGCTTGAAGAAGAGCCCCCGGATATCGCATCATGAGTATTACGGCCTATTTCCGGCGTTTCCGATGCCCCAACTGTTCCTGAACTCAAGCGGTCGTCCTCGTCGTCTATGTCAAACAACTTGGACTCCTCCATTTCTGGTTCAGGGGTATCAAAGGAGTTCAACAAATGACTGCTGGACTCTGTCTGTGGCTCGTGGGACTCTTGTTCCGGATACGGGGACTGTAGGTTGTGTGTCTGCCCAATGGGCACGTAATGGGAGTTGCCACCGGCCATGTCTGGGCGCTTGCTATTTGTTCAAAAAAGTTGTACCCGCGGTAGCTGCGCTGGATGATTTGGAACGCTCTGGTAGATACTGGCGGCCTCCTGGAGCTTTCTAGATGCCGGGCTCTTGTTGGTGTGGGTGTTTGTCATAGAACAGTGACGATACGCTAAGGGGCAGGTTGTGTGCAGGCCCTCGGTGGCTTAGGGGCGAATTGCGCCTTCTTCCCACATGCTGAAAGAACAGCCCAACAAGTAGTCAGAACACCTTAAATGGATAATTAATAAATGCTCTTGGTGGGTCTCTACAGCGCAAAGGGCAGTCTTTGATACATTCATTAGTTGTACAATCTTCTCCTTTTGCGGACGTCTGTCCATACGCGGTACTGTCTGAACCTCACCGCTACCACATACTCGAGGACCCAGAGAGGCAAATAGCGTCTGGCCAACTCCGAGAGGTAGGCCCGCGAGCCGGCGTAGATGTTGAAACCAGGCCACGGACTGAGAACGCGCGAAACTATGTGCTCGGCGTACTGAGTGGAGCTGATGCCCCTGGTACTGGCCACTGCGCGAAGACTGTGGTAGACACTGGGCACGGCGTAGTTAGCACCACGAACGGTGCTGGTGATGGTGGCATCGTGGAGTCCAGAATCCACCGCCCCTGTTATGATGCTGTGTACCTGTACACCAAAAGGCTTTAATTCGGCCCGCAACACCAAAGCGTATTGGTCAATTGCCGCCTGGGATGCTCCATACGCGGCGAGCCACGCAATCGGGACCCGAGCGGCAACTGAGCTGACAAACACGATTTTGCCTTTAGCTTCAATGAGATAGCTCGAGAAGTGCTTGGTGAGGAGAATGTGAGCAAACAAATTGACTCTGAAGATCCTTTCGAGCTCGACCTCCTCGATTTCGATGGCTGGCCCGCCGTACGAGACGCCCGCGTTGTTGATCAAAATGTCAAGGTGCCCATTGGTTGCTGTGCCGATATCCCCTGCAAGCTTCTGGATGCTTTTGGAGTCGGTGATGTCACACGGAAAAATTTCTACCCGGAACTGTTCAGTCAATTCTCTCGTTTCCCACACACTCTCCGCCGCACAGCTCCCATAGACCTCATACCCACGCTGAGATAACACCACAGCAAGTGCACGCCCCACACCAGAGGCGACATCAGAAATAAAAGCTGATTTTGTCATCTAGATCTAGTTCAACGCATCACTTGCTTGCAGTGTCTTGTCTTATATACCCAGGCAGGCTCATTTTCATGTTTTGTTGGCCCATCGCGGGGATCGCCAAAAAATAAAGGGGCCCAGGATGGTTGCGCCGCGCGCGTGTGGGTAGCGCTCATGGAGAGAACAAAGACAGAGGGTCAATCTCAGTCCGTGTACTTCAACGTGACCATGAACCGACCATTCAAAGGGTCGTGGTTGAATCTCACTCTCATGTTATTCTCCACCGGAGGGGGCTTGTAGTCAGGATTTTTGATGTGGGTCCTTTGAACCGCCACTTCGTTGTAAGTGTAGACATCAGGCACGCCCAAATCAACACCCCCAGGCAAAACACTCGAGGGCGCAGGTGTTCTGAACGTCTTAGGCCGGTCCGTGAGATCTGGTAACACAGACCCTCCTCCTCTTCCGCTGTGTGCAAGCAACGCGGCGGCTCGGCGTGACGAGGTGCCAGACCGACCGTTGGAGTTCAGGTTTCCATTGCTGCCAGGTCCGTCGTCCGAATTATTATGTCTGCGCTTTCTTCTGGATTCTCTCTCCATCTCCTTATCAAGTCTGTCCAATTCCAACTGCGTCAACTTGATCAACGTGGGTGTGTTGTCGGCAACAGATGCCGGGTTTCTCAAGATCAGGAAAAAATCGTCGCTGAGGTTGCTGGTACGCCCACCGGTCGATGTTCGTAGCTGAGGCAAAATGTGGGTCCTAATCTCGTCTTCGTGCACGTACGACCCATCAAAACTGTACCCTATCAAATAGAGAGCTCTGTGGAACATCTGGATCTGTTCGCGGATACTGTGGGCAATAGCAGTGGTGAACTCGCCGGGCAACTTCAATTCGCCGGCTAACACCTCGGCAAATTCCTCAGGGTCGCTGTCTTCAAAATTGAGAATGTCCCACTCGAATTGGTCAATCAATTGGGTATTATTAATGGTAATGTCCACTTTTAACGGCACTCGCAACTCTCCCATTGTGGAAACTGGCTTCTTCTTGTAATCGCGGATCTGCTCTTTAATTGAACCCATAATGGACTCAAAGCAGTGATGTGGAATCACTTTGTAGTCGCTGATGAGCTGGTGCACGAATTTCTCCAACGAAAACACATTCTCGTTCAAATTCCAGAGAAACGTGTCGCGTAACTTGAACTTGTCCCTCTCATTATCAAACTCCAATCTAATTGGAACGAGGTCATGTGGCCTGTTTCTACTGTCCTCCTGCGTGATCTTCTCGATAATCTGCAAATCCGTGAGTGCCGTCTCTGTTTTGGACTCTTTCGGCAAAATTAAGCGCGTGTAGGTGCTACTGATGCCATTACCGTACCCCTGGTATCCTTCGCCCCATATACTGTTGTTGAAGTGGCCCTTGTGGGATAGGGCTATGGCGTTCATTCGCAACTGCTTGATATCGGTGTAGGTTTTGATATCCCGAACAAGCCCATCGAGCTTCTTCTTGCTGCTGTTCAACTGCCTCGACATCTTCGACATAAATTTGGTGTCTTTTTTGATAAGCGATTCGTAGACTAAAACATCCGTAGGTACTTCCTTGCCCTCTTTCTTGAGCTTCTCGGACCATTGATCAAAGGATGTCAACTTGGTCTGAGGAAGAGTCTCGCCACCACTAAGGGCCGTTTTCTGTTTGAAATTAACGCTCTGTGCTGTGTGAACTGGCAAGCTAGGCGCCACCGTTGTTGGCGGGACTGGATGGGTTGGAACTCCCGGGGCAGCTGTGCCCGGCGCAAACTGGCCGGCAACTGCCGGCTGTGTACCTGGCACGGGACGAGATAATGATGCCATGCGCTGTGTATTTCCCTGCATCGCTGCAGCTGACACATGATGTGGGGGCACTGGATGGGTCTGGGGAATAGACCTACCCTGGCTGAGGTTATGGTTCATGGATGCACTTACTCCTTGCGCTAACTGCTGCTGAAAGAGCTGCTGCTGCAATTTGGGGTCTCCCCCGCTCGGCTGCCGGCCAGCAAAATCCTGCTGGGGGTTGTTGCGCATCTGCTGCTGTACTGCTTGTTGGCGAAGTTGCTGCTGCATCTGCTGGGCCATCTGAGGGTTCATCTGCTGCGGATACGTCTGCCCGTTAAGCGGTTGCTGCGTCTGAATTTGCGCCTGCTGGGCCTGCTGAGCCTGCTGAGCCTGCTGAGCCTGCTGCTGTTGGAGATAGTTTCTCATCATTGTCTGGAATTGGGGCTGGGTTCTCAACTGCTGAAGCTGCTGTTGTGTCAAGTTCGCAAACTGAGGAGGGAGCCCTGGGAAGGCATTTCGGGCGCGGCCGCCCTGGTCAGGAGCGTTCTGCATCGGAGGTACCTGGTTCGACGTGTAGGTCGGGTCTCCACTGTGGTGCGCAGGGTTGAAACTCATCCTAAGTGCCTTGTCAAAGTCTTTGGTGCCTTGTTGATTGAGTTGATATTCGGGACGACTTTGTGTAACTTGGGTCCCAGCTTTGCGCGCCAGAGTTAGACCCTGGCCAGCGCCGTCTACCTCCAGCGCAGTCCCAGTGCAGCACTTCTACGGCCCATTCCTACACCCTCCTTCTGAATATCTCTATTTCCTACTTCATAAAATCAAATATAGTGCCCATATCAACGTACCGCCGCCCGCAGTCGTCAAGATACTTCTGTACCACCGCCTGACACCCGGAGAACAAGTCGCGGTTTTGCTCGCTGAGCGCCTCGATCTGTCCTGGCATTATCTTGGCGCTTGTTTCTGGGCCTTTTTCGAACCCATCGATGATGGGTCGAAGCTTGTTGGCCTTGGCCTTGTCAACATCGAAAACTGACTGGAAGTAGAGCAATTGATTGTAGAGGGCCCGGTCGCTGTACTTAAACCTCATGATCCCTTTGCACCCATATGCTTTGCCTGACATTCCAATGCACCGCTTCCCGTAAACAGATATCTGCCTGGTAGTTATGCCACAGGCTGAATCGTCGCAGACTAACCATCCGCTATAGTAAACGGAAATGTGGCTCCGGATGGCATGTTCAAGCTGTGATGTTATCCGGAGCATGGGGAAATTGTAGTTACACTTCGAACAGATGATCCCATTGAAGGTGATTTTGTAGTCGTTTGAGCCCATAATTCCGCCAAATCTGAACCTTGCCCCACATTTGCATCTCAAAACTAAGTAACTGCTTTGCCTGAACCGCTCACTGTCGCTGATATTTGACTCTAGCGGCATGATTTCACCGTTGTGGGAGTCATTGTTTCTTGCTCGAAGGGCAAACTTTCTTGTGTCCATTCCAAGCGAGGATGCAATCCGGGACATGTCAACTCCTTCAATTCTCTCCACTAATCTCTCCACGGGCGCAAAAATCTGTTTCTCTAAATAGAAATTTGCATCTGGCTTCAAGTTGGAGTTCTTGCTGAGGACCTCTTGAATAGCACGTGCCCTATCTGCTGGAGAGGTGGCATCCTCGTCTCCACTGGCAGGTGCTGTGATAATGTAAGTAATGACACTTCCTGCCTTTATGACCTTTCCTTGCTCACGTAATCTCAAAGCTACGCGAACGGGCGGCATGGTCTTACCATTGGGATAGCTCTTTGGGTCTTTGGATAACCGTGTGTTAATCTTGAATTTATCAACGGGGATTGTGTTCTCCTTGATCTTCTTGGTCATTTCCTCCAAATAATCATAGACTTCACCCAACGCTTGTTCGGGATCTATATCGGACAAAATTTTGTTCAAAACAACTGTAGATATGTCCTTGGATACCTGGCAATATTCACGTCTTCTCATATCAAGACCTTTAACCTCCAAAACAGTGACTTCCTTCCCTGTTTTCCGGTCGATTGATGCATTCAAAGCTGCGTACTTCTTCTTCGCATGCAACAATAACCGCTTGAAAACGTTATCAGTGTCAATTTCAAGCAATCTATACCGTTCATTGACCTGGGCTTTGAACTCACTACCGATTTTGAGCGCTTCTTCAAAGTTGTCCACCCCAGTGTCAATCATCACAGAATCAGTATCTCCGTAGACAACTCTCAAACCAATAGACTCGGCCAATTGCCTCGTGTCCATCAAGATTTCTCTACCCTTGTTTGTAACCAACATGGCCAATGGCTTGGCATAGAATCTGGAATTCACATATCCTAGACACCCATACATAGAGTTTGCCGTTAATTTCAACGCCTGCTGCTTGATATCGTACTGAGCAGACTCCTCTGGCGTGTTCTTGGGGTTCTTCAATAACTTCTTGACTTCACGACGGCGCGAGACCAACGTATTCAACAATTTGGGGAAAACACCAGGAGCTGTGTCTCGCTCTGGAATAAGCGGCATGTCCCTATCCTCATCATGGGTCACATTATAGTTGTCTCTGTCCACAGTGGTAAAGCAAATGTTGAATTCCTGGATAATACTGGGGTACAACGAGTTGAAGTCCATGACCAAGACGTAATTCTTGTGAAGCCCTTTCTCGGGCTCGAAGACTAAACCACCCTGGAACTTGGGCTTTTTGTTTGAAGTAACAGTGGTGGCATCTTCTTCGCTTGCTTCCAACTTAGCTTGCTGCTGCTGATTGGCAGATTTGTGATACCTATCCTCTTTATCTGGCACGATGTAGCTCTGCCTTTTGAATTCGTGTAGCAAAATGTATTCATTTCTGCCTGCTCTGGTACCGCTGAGTGTGTGGGACCATGCATTACCAGCAAGGTTCGTAAGCTGCTTTGACAAGGAAAGGATCTGGATAGAAAATGCTATTTCTGCTGTGATTTTGACGTTGGTGGCATTCTCTTTCAACGCTAACAAAAGGAAACTAGCATCTTCTGCGTACCGAGAATTGTGAAAATTAATCTCTAGGGGAGTCTGCTTCTTGTGGCACACAATGTCGTACATTTCAGCCAAGTCCCAGGATTGACATTTAGGGGTCAATGACTGTCCCATTTCATTAGCAATGTCACAAAGTAGCCTTCCCTGGAAGATTTCCCTGATTTGTAAATTATTGTTGAACCCTCCGTTGTTACGACCAAATCTCTCTGGCCACGCCTTACGGTTCCGGCGACCAAAGGTAGACCACGTAGTCACCTTCAAATCGTACATTCTATGCACCAAAACATCCAAGGATATGTTTTCCAAGCGGTGGCCCACGAACACGTCGGGATCAATGTTCTTCACTAACGCTGCTAGGCAGTTCAATAAGGTCTTCTCGTTCGGCAAGGTCCGCAAAATTAAGCCCTGCTTTTCGGCCAACGGACCTAGACCAGGCGGGAGGGTCACACCACCTATAGGTCTCACCAAGGTCACAATATCATTGGGCTGAAGCTTGTCATCAATTGGTGCATCCTGAGGAAGATCACGATACGTTGCAAGAGACACAGAAGTCACCTCTTGCTTATTTGTCTTAGGACTCATCACTGTTTGAACGGAAATGGATGCAACCGTCAAGTTAGGAGGGGGGATCTTGGTATCAACGATGGGCTTAATATTAGCAGGCAGTGACACCGCTACCTCCACCTGACAGTGCGATGTGTTTACCATGGTATTGAAGTCGGCTTTGCTGATCTCTAGCCAGCAAGGGCCCATAATGTTTCTCTGTAGCACGAAGGACTCAAAAATATTGGCGTTGGCACCAAAGACGTGACTGAACGTTTCGCCCTCGAGTTCGGAGGGTAATATGAAGTTTCTGTTCCGGTTGGTCTTGTAAGGTAATAGCACCTTCAAGTATTCGGACTCCTTGGGGATCCCGGGAATCTCAAATGCATACTTCATCACCTCAGGCTTGGCCCTAATGTTAGAAAGCTGATATTTTTCCAACAAAAGAGGAATGACCTCGGCATGGATATCTGCAGCACCAACCTCCTGGTCGGTCTCCTCCTTGTCCACCACACGGTTTTTTCTGGGCAAGAAGTAGAGCTCGCGACACAATCCGTTCACCTGGACCACCCCTGATACTAAATCTCCTGAGCGCGTCTGGATCTTTCCAAAAAGGAGCAAGGAGCTGTCGACTTCACAATAGTCCAACCAAAACATTTTGAAGGTGGAGTCGTCAGAATCGACATCAATAACTTTCGCCTCGTTAAGCTTCTCGGTATAGCTTACCGCAGAATGCGCTGTCTGTCTTGAGGGAGACGAGGAGGGAAATTCAGTGGATTTCACCGAAGAAAAATTGGTCGATTTGTGCAAGTTGGTGGCGGATACTTTTGGTCTTCGGGAGACGATGATATCATCGTCCGAGTCCTCGGAGTCTTCCGACTCAGAATTTTTGTCAGACTCAGGCACCTTGTTCGGCTGGCTTTTGGTATCTGAATCTAGTGCTTTGGCAGTTTCGGGTTCCATCTCGCGCTCTCTCTTCACCTTAATGGGCGAGGAAGGCTGGTCGACCTCCATAGAGTCGTCCTTGTAATCGCTCGAGAATTCGCTCGGCCTGGGTTTCTCCTTCTTGATTTTCACTGAGAAATTGAAATTGCTTTCCCTGAGTTTCTTCTTATCGGACGTTTTGGAGGAGCCAAAGAGTTTAGAGTGGCTCTGTTTGGCCGGGACGGCATCAAGAAATTCGTCCAAGATATCATCAACATTTGCGCTCATCTTCTTGGGCTTCGGCTCGTCATCAAGGCTGAAGCCAGCAGGCTTGAAAAAGTTGTTGATCTGGGATGTTTTCTTGACTTTGAAGGGTGCCTTTGTCTTCTTCTTCTTTCTAGGCGCGTCCTCCTCGTCTGAATAGTAGTTGGGACGTGTGCGGTCATCCCACTCGTCGACTCCGTTGTCCACGTATCCCAGGCCGTCGTCATCAACGATGAAATCGTCGTTCATCAACTGCTTCCTCTTGTGCTCTCGGTATGTATCCTCGTCCACCTCGTCGTAGATCTCGGCGTCAACCCCATGGTCTGAGTCTGAGTCTGCAAGAACACTCGACTTGGCGGCCCGTGCTCTTCTGAGAGCGCTGAGCTTGTCCTTTTTGACCACTCTGGACATGCTGGGAGCTGTAGATGGAGAAGTGTTGTGAAGACGCGTCCGAGAAATTCGCGTCCTGGAGACTCCTGGTCCCGCGCGCGTTATCACCACTCTCCACTCTCACCTCCATCATTCTCACACTACAGCATCTCTACTCACCACTGCACATAAACCACACATTAGCACTAGTTAACTAATAGAAAGTAACGAAAAGAAAAAAATGAATAGAAAAGTAGACGGATAGAAAATAGATAGATATAATAACAGTGGACCTGCCTAGAGACTGTCGTAGTACAGTCTAGAGATGATGCCCAGAGTGATTCTGTCCTTGACAACGCGGCCAAACTTCTCAAGAAGGTCTCTGTCGCTCAAAATTTGCTTGAGCAAAACGAAAATCAAATTGGATTCTTTGACTGCAGTGAGAAGCTGCTGGAGGGTGATCGCATCGGACTTGATGATATCGGCCAAGAAGATGGCAGCAGGTTCAGCCAAATCGGGGTTGGTCAATAAGTTTTGGATCACGGACATGGCCAATCCTGAGTCGTTCAACGCCGTGAGAATATCTGTCAACAAATCGGGGTCCAGGGGGTCTAAATCAGCTCTTGTGGCAAGAGTGCTCATGGCTTCGCCCTCGCCCTCGAGCTCGTCTCTCTTGGCGAAAATGTTGATATCGAGCTGCTTGAACAACTCCTTGCCGATTCTGAGAAGCCCGGGTAAAATCTCGGGGTCATCCAAGGCCAAGTTCAAGAACAGAATCACCAAGCCAGACTGCTCAAGCGAGATGAAGACATCGGTCAAGTTGATTTTACCGCTCTTCAACAAGCGGATGGTGACGTTGGAGCTGATGGTTCTGAGGGTAGGATTGAGCAAAACTGCCTCGATCACTCCATTGGCAATGCCCGTGTCCTTCAACAAGGACAATATTTGGTCCAAAAGAGGAAGGTCCGATCTGATCTGTAACCCGTTCTGCACGATTATTTCTCTTTTTTCGTGGTTCGTGATGCCGTCCTTGTAGTTCTTCAAAGTGTCAATCATGTCCACCATCTCGCTAGGCATGTCGGGCTGCGAGCCGGTGGGAGCATTGGTAAGGGGAGCAGCAGAAATGGCACTGAGAAGCACCAACACAATCGCGGAGGAGGAAACTTGGGTGAGTTGCATTTTGACAGATGGGTTGGATGGGCCATGATCCGACTTTCTGGGCTCTGCCCGTCTTAAATAGTCGACGTAGTGGTATGGTGTCTCCTGTTGCGTCTTCTTGTGAGGAAGGTCTGGCTGCGAAAAGTGCCACGCAATGCTGGAGTTCCCACAAAGGGCACCGGGTGTGAGTACTCCTTTTGAAACTATCAGGCCATTTTGGGCCTATAGGTGGCATATGTGTCCTCTTCAGTGCCGACCTTTCACCAGCGCCGTACTCCCACAGCGCCCTCCTGTGCTCGGTGCTGCTTCTACCAGCAGCTTGCCGGACCCTGGACCTTCCTGTTTTGTGTGCACTCCCCAGCCGATAAGTCGCAAGCCAAGCGCCGTGCCCGCTAGCCACCTACTCCTCCTTGCCCTCGCCATGTCCTTTGCAAATTTTGACTATGAGGCACAGAAGCCGCTTCCAGGGGCATCCAAAAGTTCAGCAGGCCAAAATGAGCTTGATACAATCATCAGTAATACCTCCAAGCAGCTAGAGGTGTTTGGGGGCTTGGTGTCCCAGTTCGACTCCCAGCGCAAGCTCATAGGCACCAGAAGAGACAGCGTGCTGCTTAGACAAAGCATAGACGTGCTCATTGGCAAAATCTCGGACATGGATGCAGCGATATATGCCTTGATTGAGAACATTTCGTCGGTGGTAAATCGACATCTGAACCAATCCAAGCCAGGCTTAAGCATATCCAAGAAGCAGGTTGTCATTAAGGAGAGGCTCGAGTCAGATTTTGCTGAGTTGCACAAACAGTTTCTGGTGATGATAAGAGCATACCGGGAGAAAAAGAAGGCTCACTATATAGATGAGTCTATCGTCCCGACGGAAAACACGCCCCTAATGGAAGACCACCTTAGGCATGTGCGACAGGAAGAGCAGCAAGAACAGGAAAGCAATAGAAAAATTCAGGTCCAACAGCAGATTCAAGAGGACAACATAAATGAGACCGAGTTGCAGTATCATTTGCTACTCACAGAGGAACGGAACCAGGAAATCAACCAAATCAACCAAGGCATAACGGAAATCAACTCCATATTCAAGGACTTGGGTGAATTGGTCAGCCAGCAAGGCTCGCAGCTTGAATCTATAGAGGACAATATCCTACAGCTTCATGGGAATACGCACCAGGCGCAGACAGAATTGACCAAAGCGGATGCCTACCAGCGCAAAAAGGGCAAATGGTGCTGTATTTTGTTGGTGGGGCTCTGCATAGCGGTTCTCATTCTTGTATTGGCAGTCGTTAGCTGATAGACATAGTACCGTCATAAAGGGTATTTATATATTGCTGTGTAGCTATTTAACTCCATCCTTTGTTTTTACCAGACCCTCCAGGGGCATATCCTAATCCAATTCCTCGTATAATTCATCGTCAAATTCTTCTTTTTCTTCGTCCTCCTCGTCCGACAAGTCAGGGGTGGTGAGGCCAGACGAAAAACCTGACTCATCGCCCCTACCGTACGAAAATGAGCCGTCCTCATGAGAATCCGCAAACGCCATATTGGCCGCCTTGATCTTCTGTTTCTGCTCCTTGCAAAAGTTGGCTCCCGCCTCCAATATGTGCTCTGCTGCTTCAAACACCTTCTCCTTGTTGCTGACGAAAGCTACGGCTCCTCCTAAAACGGCCCCTGCCGTCACTGCAAGTTTTATGGAAAGTGGGACTGCCATTAGTTAAGCCCTAAAATAGAATTGCTTCTGTACGTACTGTAAAGTGGCATCTTCGGGTGGGAAGAAGGACCAGTGGGGAACCCAAAATTACCATCTGGGTGGCACTTATCCTTTGTGTGCAGGTATCTCCAGGTATCTCCAGATCAGCTTATCGGTGTAGCAGGGAGTCAACAACAACGAATAGCCACCGAGTTTGGGGCTGAAGCTTGACTAAAAGGCTCATAAGCTCCAAGATAGATGTACTGTCCTCCTCTATGCCTGAAGCAGGTTCTGTTGGAGCCCTACACCCCTATTTTGTGATTATGTAATACTATGATTCATCCTACCACAGCGTGAGCGCCACTACATGAGTGGCTGGATCGCTGGATTGCATCTTGACTAACCTACAACCCTCTCCGAACTATGGCTGTTCATTCGAGGCCTCTAAGCGTTTATGAGAACTTTTTGAGGTGCAGAACCGCCAATGGCTACTACAGAAATTTTCAGGTCACTGCTGCCTACTCCAAGGAAATCACTGTGGTTCTCCTATATAAGGCGTTGCGAAAAACGTTGATAGACTATCATCTGTTGGCCTGCAACGTCTACAAAGCGGCGGACCATTGCTACTATGCCCCGGTTCCGAAGGTGTTTTTCCAGGATGTGGTGACTGTTGATTTGGAGCAGCTGCTAGATGAGCTGTTCTTGAAATTAGTGGACAAGATATCTTTTCATTTATACACAGACGAACCCTTGTTCAAGATATTTCTATTAGAGAAAAACCAAATTTGTGCTAGTTTTGAGCACACTATCGCCGATGGAGTCTCTGGGGAGAAGTTCCACGAGATTTTATTAGAAAATCTTGCGTATGCTGACCATTCGAGTAGGGATTTTGAAGCGAGATACGGGTCCCAAAACTTGTCAGAGCCGCTCTTCAATTACGAGAACGACGCATCAAAGATCCACTACTCACTTCCACGTCCTATCGACGAGTTCCTTGAACCCTACGAATTGGATTATACTTACAATGACCCTAACCATTACAGCAAAGTGATCCCCGAGGGTTTGGAAAAATGGAAGGGCCGGTTCAACACCACTAAAGACGTCGAGGCAGCATTCAAGTTGATTAATATTGCGCCGGCAGACGTGGCTGAAATTTTGAAGAAATGCAAAGAGAATGGAGTGACTCTCACTACCTATCTCTTGGTGGTTAATGCGTTAACAATTCAGCCGATCGTTGGGGATTCTTTCTACACCTTGAATAAAATTGCGCTGAACTTGAGGAGGCACTATATTTCCGAGGACCCCCAGCATCATATTCTTGGAACGATGGCTTACTTGGGCTTTCCAGAATACTTGGCGCCAGTGAAGCACTTTTCCTGGGACCTTGTTAGGAAAATCAACGCTAACCTCCGCCAAACCCTTGCCAATAAGAGATGTTTGAACTTATTTAAGGGCTTCTACGATACTGCAAGTATGGTTGACGATAATGCCGAGTTTTTCGACTCGAATTTGGGGAAACCTAGGCCTGAGACAGTCAAGCTTTCCAACTTGGGTTTCGTCAATGTTGCAGAACAAGACTGGAGCATTACAAATATGGTCTTCTCTCAAGACGTGGCTATTCTCGCTGCTGAATTTATGATTAACGTCGTGTCCACTCCTGCTGGAGGAATGAACATTGTGTTTACTTATGTGGACAAGGGCACAGATCTTGAAGGAGTTAGCGAGAGATTCAGAGCCAATATCTTGAGGTGCTACAAAGAGTGAGCACAAGCCCGGTACTACTAATAAGATTAAAATACCAAGCTGTCGGGATAATAACTTATAGAACGATATCAATAGAATAATAATATGAAAGCATTTAATATTAATAGAATAACCACGTTCATAGTCCCCAGCTATATTCAGCCTGCACACTCGCGAACATTATATCAAATGTCAAGGCTCCTTTACCACTCCTAAACCACACGTCATGGTGGACGACGGCTTCTCTTCGGAGAATGTGAATCTCCGAAGCAGAAAAACTGGCTCTTGGCTCAACCAGGACTCTATCAAAGAGGTGGTGAGGTTTGACCAGTTCAAAACAATTGACTGGATGCAAGATGAATTGCTGGAGCATAGGAGAAGGCTCAAGAAACAGAGAGGCAACAGACACGGCTCAATACGAGATAAAATATTGTCAGTATCGTTGAACTGGTTTGTCTTGGCTTTCATGGGCGTCATAATTGGTGTCATTGCGGCCTGCTTAAACATTATGACCGCCTGGCTTTCAAACATAAGATTGGGCCACTGCTCAGGAGCCATTCACCTCAACAAAAGCTTCTGTTGCTGGGACGTGGAGGAGGAGCAATGTGCTAGGTGGGTTACGTGGTCAAGCTCCGGCTTTTTCAACTACATTTTGTACATCATATTTGCCTTTGTTTTCTCGATCTCGGCGGGGCTTTTGGTTAAGTACTATGCCCCTTCAGCTGCTGGCTCAGGAATCTCCGAGATAAAGTGCATAGTCTCCGGTTTTGTTATGAAGGGGTTCCTTGGCTGGTGGACGCTTGCTATTAAAAGCGTGGCGCTTCCTCTAGCTATCGGCTCAGGGTTGAGTGTGGGCAAAGAAGGACCCAGTGTTCATTATGCCGTGTGTGTTGGCAATTGCATATCGAAACTATTCACCGAGTATAGAAAAAGCGCCTCTAGGGCACGGGAATTTTTGACTGCTGCTTCAGCAGCAGGGGTGGCGGTGGCCTTTGGCTCTCCCATTGGTGGGGTACTATTTTCAATTGAGGATATCTCTTCTGTGTTCCAACTATCCACCATGTGGAAATCATACTTCTGCTCTTTGGTTGCGGTTTCTGCGCTCGCTGCCATAAATCCATTTGGAACAGGTCAATTGGTGATGTTTGAGGTTACTTATGACAAGGATTGGCTGTATTTTGAGATCCCGATTTATATCCTCCTAGGGATATTTGGAGGCATTTATGGCATTGTTGTATCCAAATTCAATACCAGAGTTGTTGGCTTTAGGAAGAAGTTTTTGGCAAACTTTGCCCTTCGTGAAGTCTCCATATTGGCAATTTTAACTGCTTCATTCTGCTACTTCAACCAGTTCTTGAAGGTGGATATGACGGAGTCAATGGAGGTTCTTTTTCATGAATGTGATAAGAATTTCCACCACCCAATGTGTGATCCGGACGCAAAGAAGACACTTTTGGTTGTTTCCTTATTATTTGCTACCGTTGCCAGAATGGCATTGACAATATTTACCTATGGATGCAAAGTGCCGGCGGGAATTTTTGTGCCCTCTATGGCAGCTGGTGCCACCTTTGGGAGAGCTATGGGTATTCTCTACGGTGAATTTCTTGAAAGTCACCGAGATTCCTTGTCTTTCATCTCCTGTCCAGTCAATGGTGATAAGTGCATTATTCCTGGGACGTATGCGTTTTTGGGGGCAGCGGCTGCCTTGAGCGGAATCACTGGGCTCACTGTCACTGTGGTGATCATCATGTTTGAAGTGACAGGTGCAGTTCGTTACATAATCCCCACAATGATAGTCGTTGCTACCACCAAGATCATAGGTGACCGATGGGGTAAGGGGGGCATTGCAGAGCAAATGATCAAATTCAATGGGTTGCCCTTGATTGAGTCAAATGGGTCAATTAATTACACCGAAAAAGTCACGTCTGCTATGTCAACAGTAACCGTCACCTTTCCGTTGGAATACTCTGAGCTGATAACGATACAACAGCTCGAGAACATTCTCGCTAAGACGAGCTACCGAGGGTTCCCCATAATTCTGTCATTCAGCAGTGCAAAAATTGTTGGGTTTGTTTCCAGAGCTGATCTCCAACACTTGCTTCAGGGATCCTCTTTCTCTGACAACGACGTGTGTGACTTCGGTTCTTCAGAAAGCCCTTTTTCACGCATCGTAAACACCTCACCCATGGCCATTAATAAAGACACATCCTTGGAGTATTTGCTTGAATTGTTCGTGAAGCTTGGTCCAAGATTTGCTCTAATTGAAGATCGAGGCATACTCTGTGGTATAATCACGAGGAAGGATGTTTTGCGGTACGAACATTCAAAACACGATCTAACAAAAGACAAAGATATAGAGATAGAGCAGGATCTTTTTGATGCCAAGGTGTGGGATATCATGGTATACTTTAACATTTCCACCTGGAAAACCATCGGAAGGTTGTTCTACAATGACGAGAATCGGTATTTATGAGATATTAAATGACATTACATACGTACGATATACGTACCGGTCTTCACTCGTCTTTCCACTTGCCATTCTCTTTGTAGTTTGCGTACAAGGACTTATAGTATGCTCTCCCTGAGTTATCGAGGCTAAAACTGACAAGCTGTAATTCGACCTGTGACAATACGTCAAAGATTTTGAATATGCCAGGCGAAAGAACCTTCATGATATCTCCATGGAAGTGGTACTTCAATGACATGTAGATGAAGCTTATAAGAAGAACAGGAAGATGTCTTCTCAATGTCTTTTTTATCAACGAAGACGACGAACTCAATGAATTCTTAGAGCCTTCTTTTATGGAAGTATTGGGGGGTTCACATAGGTTGCCTAACAAGCGTGAAAATGATGCTGCTGCTTTAAGTGAGACAGAAACAGGGGTTGCTTCTTTCAAAGTCAAAGGTTCTAGCAAATATATGCAGAGTTCCATGATGATGTGGTGACGAGATGAAAGTCTGAATCTATGGAATAGTAAAATATGGGAAAATACCTGGTTCGTGGTGATGTATACCTCAGCACTATTCTGAGATGTATGGGCTATCTTTGTAAGTAGACCAATGGTAGACTCTAAGGCGTATTGGCTGAAGCACCAATTTGATTCAGTCAACGCCCTTTTAAGGCACACAAGAAGGCTCACAATGTTTTTCTTCGAGGTTATCAAGTCAAATTTGGAGTGGAGAAGAGATAACGACTTGATTAGCAAACTTGTGTAGTCGGTGTGGCCCTTGGGGCCATTTTTCAAGGAGCTGATAAGACATATCAAGATGTCTACTAAAGGGCTAATATTGTCCTCGTTTGAGTGGTTGTCGATTGTATCGAACACCAACTGGCACGATGCTGAAAAGTCCTCTAAAGAGAGAGTATTGAAAAAATCCACCAAGGATTCCGAAAATCCTGTAATGCCAAACTGATTCAAGATCAAGTAGAGGGATAGTAAATAGGCACTATTCTCAAAAGTTCGAGCTAATAATTTGGCTTGTAGATTGAACATATTGGTTCTCAATGTTCTGGCTTCAGAGCTGTGATCCAGAGGAGAGATATGGGAACCCAATTTCTTGATTGCAGGCGCAATAGAGGAACCTGCTAGTGCTTCCCTGGACACTGAATTGAGTATAACCAAAAGATCTTCAACATTCTTTCCTGTGCAATCATTGGGACCAACCAAGGCTAGATTCTTTTCAATTGCGTCCAATAGTAATTTCAAAAGACCGCTGGTTTTCTCCTCAAGATTATCGGAATATTCGAAACGGGTGACGATTAGCGTAGCCTCGTACTCCGCAGGCAACTTCGAGCCCTTTGATTTCTTACCGGGTTTCGACTTGAAAAACTTTCGAAGTTCTTCAAGTGTCTCTGCAATATACTTCTTTTCGTTGGCCTCGTTGCGGCCTGCAATTTTAGTCTTCCATATGGAGGTAAATATTTCTTTGGAGAGCCTCTCTGATTCCTCCCCTGCTGCGCTGTTGAGTAGCTTAAGAGAACACTTGAATTTGAGCTCAACGCTGGATTTGAACGAAGGCTGAATTAGCAAGTGCTGCAAGCATCTTCTGGAAAGCAAGTTGAGCTCACTTGATTTCACACTCAAAGTGTACACTAATTCAATGAGCTTAACTTTATGGGATCTTGAAATGGCTTGAATCGGTATTTTGAGCATGTAATTCAAGCACGCCGCTGTGTTTTTATCAGCACTGATCTCACTAACCAAGTGCAGCACAATGCTATCAACCACCAGGCTCTGTTCAAATAACACGATGTCATTCGTGGTCATGAACTCAGTGAGTTCACTATAGGAAAGATGATCAAACACTAAGCTAACCATTGTCTGAAGCTGATCTTTAGAGAATTTCGTGTTCGAAATCACAATCCACCTGTTCAAAAACATGTGCAAGATATCCAGCAGACAGTTCTTCTTAGCATATTTGACGTAGGCAGAATATAGATCCGATATGGAGACAGGCTCAATGCCTAACTCGATCATCCTGAATCTGCTGTAGTAATAGTACAGCGTGCTTTCTGTATCCACTTCGTCTATCTTAATGTTTCCGAGCGTCTCCTCGCTGAACAAGCACAACAAGTAGTATATGAGTTCCCACGAATGGGTAATGAGGGACCGCAATTCGTCACTGAAGATATGCTGTTTTATGGGCTGCGCTTTTGCCGAAGGGCAGTCGAGTAATCCCTTGATGATAACTTTTAAAATAGAAAGTTTGAACTCAGGGTCTTTGTTTTCAACCAGCTTCAAGAGGCTGATTATCTGATTTGTTGATAACTCTTTGATATTCTTGGCAATGGCATCAATAAATTCATCGCTCTGCCATCTGGGGCTCAATTTGATGATATCGGGCCACACAGAATCAAGAAATTGCTGAAATTCTCTAGCCTTCACATAAGAAGTAACAATCTGGTCGGCAACGGCAAGATAATCCTCTTTTTGGCTTCTAGAAATGTATTTAAAGAGCTCGGTTGAGTTTGCAATTGCCAAGTCCACATCTAGCTCTATCAAGTGGCTGATTAGCTTCAAATTTACCGTGTCCACAGGCTTGTTCTTCAACTGCTGGTCGTAGATTGCCACTAGGAATTTCGAGCTGAATGCTTTGTTAAGCTTTGTCAATTGGCCAAGTAGCAGCTCACAGATGTCTGTATATCTTTCGATTTCTGCAATGGTGGAAAAGACATCTTCACAAATACTGAGGTCTCTGTGGACAGACTTAATGATCAACAGGAAGAGGAAATTGATGGAAGGGCTGGAAATTTGAGTTCTTGAATCGTCTGAGCTCTGCTTTTCAAGGAGTGACTTCACGTTTTGGTTTATTAAGGGGTGACATGCTTCTTGAGACAAGTTGTCAACAATGATCTGTTCGAGTACTTGCGATGACTTCAGCGACTCCCCCATGTTCTCTATGGCATTGAGAAGGTTAGGCAAACATTCCACAAAAAATCGGGTGTTTGTTTTCTTATTCAATTTGTAGTTGAGCCGTGTGTAGGGGATCCTGATTATCTTGTAAATGGTCACAGTCCACTCACTACGAGGGTCTGATGCTCCTATAGCCACCAAGTATGCGTTGAGCAAATCGATAGCCGAGTTCTCCTCTATCAAAATGTAAGAGTCAGCAAATATATGCTCAATTGCCGTAAAAACGTTGCTTAGAAGCTCGACATCTCCTTTGGAGTCTTTGAATATGCTGATGAGAACCTCGATAAACTTCAAGTTTTTGAAATGGTTGTTTCGTAGCACCGCCTGTTCCTTTAGAGAAACCCAAGATTTCGTGAACAACTTCCAGATTCCAGAACTCAACTTCCAGGTCTTGAACAGTTTAGAGAAATCGTTCAAGCGGTCACAAAGCAAATCAAAGATGAATATGTCTGCGTTGGGTAGCTGGCTGTTCGAGGGATCATCAAGCAAAGTGTTAGCTGCTGCCGTTATATCCCCGACCAGCTCTGTCTTGGACCGCAAGAACCTGGTGGTGTCCTCAGCACCGTGTAGATGTGGCATTTGGTTAATGCTGGTGAATATGACGATGTGCTGGTGGTGGGTGGGGAGAAGAAGTCGATGCTCGATGGATCTTGCGAAATGAGATGAGAAAATTAGTGCCCAGGGACCAACTCAGATGCCATAAAAAGATTAATAGCTTGATTCCAGGAACCTTTGACGTTGCCAAAAAGCTTTCGACTCTAGACCTTGGTCTTTTTCCTGCTGTATTACAGCCTACTCGTACAGTCTGCTCGCTGAGAAATCTACAAATCTGGCACCTGTTTTGATTTATATTATATGCAATAAGTTTGCTCTAGATTAACAAAGTCTCGATCTTGTCCTTGATTCCGTAGATCTGGTTCTTGATGGCGGAAGAGTCGTTGGAGGTGACAGAGGCAGCGATAACTGATCTGGAAACTCCACAGGCTCTACCTAAAGCAGCCTTGGAGGGAACAAAAACGTAAGGAACGTTCTTATCCTCGCACAATAAAGGAAGATGCAACAAGATTTCAATTGGCTCGGTGTCGGCAGCCATGATGATGAATTCAGAGATACCTCTGTTCAAGGTCTTGGTGGCCTCATTGGCACCCTTCTTCAACTGTCTCAAGTTCTGGGACTGCTGAACGACGTCCAAAATTTGCTGGCTCAAGGCTGAGTCAGCCAAAGGGAAAGCTTTAGGGTTGGGGGCAGACATAGTTGTGTGTTTTTAGGTTCCTTGCAATAGCTCACCAGAATGTAACGAGAAGAAAACGCTAGAAAAATTCGGTGAGAATTGGCCTGATGAGATGAGCGAAAAACTCGGAGGTCCATCCTGAAGCGCGGGTTTGAGAAACTTTTACAGTTTAGCATTTTTGCATGTTATTCGCTATCTGACCTCCTGTGCCCCAATGTACCACCGGAACTAGCCTTCGCACTGCGTCGCAGTAATTTTCAGTACCCGCGCCTTAAGCCAATAATCTTTATAACGTGCCCTTGGACGACCCCTTTCTCCTCTTATTACTAGTCTCTAGGTGATCAATAAGCTTGCGAGTCACTATCAATCCATTCAACTACTATATCTAGTCATGTCTGATTTATGGTATGTATATATTGCTTCCTGGTCGCGTATCGAAAGAATTGCATGCCAGAGGGCGTGATAATCTAGACGGGCAACTGGGTCTCGGGCACCCGACGTCTCAGGAGAGGTCAATGATCATAAAATCGCTGCACAGCTTGAGCTAGGCTCATGTATTGTACTCTGATACATTAGTGGTGGGCATTGTTGCTTTAGTTGATTGATTTTCCCGCTCAATGATCTCCTTTGGCGACCTCGTGGTCCCAAACAATCCTTATCTCGAAAGCGGTCGATTTTGATATCCGTCGAATTTCGACATTGAACCATGACATTACTATACTTTTGATGATCGATATTCCCGGTACGCTATTTACTTCTTGATCTCTATTGCTGATCGAGGATAATTGTCTGCTGTTGCCTGCTATTGCCTGCTATTCGATACGTTATATTACCCGCCCCAACCCCAATTACTTGACCTGATACTAACTTTTAGTCCTGTTTATGCTCCATTTTTTGGTGCCATCGGTTGTACCGCAGCCATTGTCTTCACCTGTTTCGGTGCTTCTTACGGTACAGCTAAGTCTGGTGTTGGTATTTGTGCCACCACTGTTTTGAGACCAGATCTTTTGGTGAAAAACATTGTTCCTGTCATTATGGCCGGTATCATCGCCATTTATGGATTGGTCGTGTCAGTGTTGGTTTCTGACTCTTTGAAGCAGCAGCAAGCCTTATACACTGGTTTCATTCAATTAGGTGCTGGTTTATCTGTTGGCTTGTCCGGTTTGGCTGCCGGTTTTGCAATTGGTATTGTCGGTGACGCTGGTGTTAGAGGATCTGCCCAACAACCAAGATTATTTGTCGGAATGATCTTGATCTTGATTTTCGCTGAAGTCTTGGGTTTGTATGGTTTGATTGTTGCTTTATTGTTGAACTCTAGAGCCACTCAGGATGTCACTTGTTAAATAGAGAGGTGAAGGAAGAAAGAGACTCCTCGGAGTGATCCTTTTTTTCTATTTATTCTGACATTTGCTTCATTGAAATCAATATTAGGATTCGCAATTGAAGCTTATTCTTGTTTTCATCCAAACCAAAGACTTATATAAGAAAGAATTACTATTACTTTCTTCAACACCGTTGAAGAAAGCAAATATATTTCTATGTTAGACATTTTTTTCTACGTGCATGTATACTGTAGTTGTCTATCGTTATATTATTACAGGTCTTCAATGTAAACCATTCCTATCCGTGCAACAATTTCAGTCCGTAAAGTTTTAATCATGGTCTTAACATCATTAGGAATATTGTTTTGGTACTTATCTTTCAAGACAACTCTCCAATCATACGGCTTTACCGACTCGTCCATATTTTCAAGGGAATACTTATACAATTCGTTGCCTTCTTCATAGAAAGGTTCCGTACCTGTCTTAATTTCTCCCTCGTAACTGTCAATGAGCTCTATCATGATTATCAAGTCTGGCAACTGGAACTTAACGTTTTTGCTGATCAAGAACGTGAAAAGGTGGCATAGAAGCAATGGGCAGAATTTTTTGGGCAAGTAAATAAACCTCAAGAGATGGACTAGCCTTGAAATTTTGTCAGCAGCGTCTATTGTGACGCTACCACCGATCGGTAAAGTATCCAAGCTTGTATAAAACTCCAACAAGACTGCATAAGGCGAGAGGCACTGCCTTATAATTGGATGGATATTGAATTTGGAATCCACATTTTTGTAACAAATGTTGTTGATTAATTCGTCTTCTATAGGCTTGGTATTGACCAAGCTACTTTCAAAAATGAGGTCCCATATGATGTGGTGGATTTGCTTCATTCCTTCATTATTTGTTTTCCTGGGTTCTTCTTGGTCGCTGTAGCAGTTAACAAACATATTCATTGCTTCATAAAGGTACCCGTCATTTAGGGATTGGGTGCCATATTTCAAATACAACGATTGTGCGGTGGATTTCAAGTTGAGTTTTGCACAGATAGTCAAAGCCCACTCCAAGTCGTCGTTTGTCTTAAACTCAAATTTGGGAAGAAATCTAGAAATGGTCTTTTTATTGTAAGATTTTGACTGGTCAGAAACAAATACGTTCTCGTTTAACAAAATCCCTATTCCAATAGGAACCAACTCGTAATCATTAAGACAACTGTAAGCGTATTTTGTCAAAAGATATTCGGAAATTGTTCTCTTGTTTGAAATATCGACAGTCAATAAATTACGACCAGTGTAATAACTGTTCAAAAGTCCTTTTAGTTCAAGAATTCTGGATATATATGCGGCTGTCGAGCTGTCGATTTCGTCAATTGTTATTAAAACTCGCAAGAAGTTTTCTTGCAATAGCTCCCAGCATGTCCATTCCCACACATTAGATGACGAGCCAGGGTTTATAGGAGGCTTCTCGTTCACCGCTAGGTCGAGATACTCTTTGAATAATGAGTCATCGTATCTGACTTGATACAATGACAATGCGGTATATATTTCATACCAGTTATCACAAAAGGAGGAGATTGTTTTCGGTAATCCAGAGAGAATACCTAGCAAGTCATATAATTGACTAAGGATCAGGGTACTGGACGGTTCAACGGTTTCGGATTTGTACTTGGGGAAAGAGTCCCTGAACTCGCAGCAGGTCAATTTCCATTCGTTAAACTGGTTCTTCAACGTCATTATGCTGTAATTCTCCAATATAATTGAAAAGTCTTGGATGATCGAATATAATAAAGGATCCGATTCCTGGAGCTCTTCAAAGTGTGATTTGTTGATGGCATTGGAGGCTTGGCTCAACAATCCTCTTGTTATCAACTGCGATAAATATGTGTTCCAAAATTGAGGATGCAAATAGGGTTTGGGAGTGTTGATCATGACAGCTTCGACCAACTCTAAATCGGGTTTGGGATCTATTCTGTTAATCCAGTTGAGTAATAATTCTGGTCTTGTTTTCACGTCATCATAAAAAAAATTGGCTTGAAGGCATTGTAAAATGGACAAAAGCTGCTGTAATTGGTATATTCTGTACTCATTCTCGTCTTCCTGATTCTCCAAAATCTCGTTTCGTTGGTTGATGTCCTCAGTTAAGATTTCAATTACTTTCGATAAAGCCAAATTTAGTTGTCTATCTTTCTCAGCTGCATTATCTCTAGTGGAGGAATTGTAGTTTCCTGTGATCACTCCAATTGGTTCGTCGTCATCGAGAATGGTCGTAGAGTCAAGAGTAGTCTCGCTGAGCTTCTCAAAGATCTTGTATAAACGGTTGGCAAACTCAATCTGTTGATCGTTCTTTGAATTCAAACTTTGCTTGTACTGTTTCAGGTCAAACAGGAATTCAAGTTCTCCTTTGAAGGTCAACCAATCTTGTAGGTCGATGTAATCGGGCTCTGCGTATGTGGTGGAAGATTTCAGGGTCCGATCGACACTCTGCTCATTGTTTTCCGAGCCGGACTCGGCGTCGCTAAAATCCTCCGGGATTTCAAGCATCTCAATTTCCTGAAATCCCCCTCCTTCGACATCGTTTAAAGGCATTGTGGTTGTGCTCTATAGAGGTAACAGTAAGGCAATGTTTTGATCTTCAGAGGAGAAAATCTCATATAGACGTGCGTGTACCGAATACAGAGGTTGCAAAATGGAAAACATATCTCCTAGTGACTCTGCCCTAGCGGAAAACAGCTTACAGATGTAGAAATAGTAGGTTAATTCAGTTGCCTAAATTAATAAAGCAGCCTGCATCATGAACCAATCGCTGCAAAAGGTTCATGTTCTTATAGCAGTATGGTAGATCTTTTCTCATCGAAAGAAGCTCCTGTCTTCTATGCAATAAGACACGGAATAAGTTAGTATTAACATACTCTCTTCGCTCCGTCACATGTTCTTCAAACAAGTTCTCGATGGCATTGATACGACGGGCTTTACCTTTTAATAAAGACTTTTGGCTCTGGTGATAACAGACCAATTCGTGGTAGCAAGCGTATATGGTGGAAACCTCCTCTCCTGACAAGTAACTTATCATATGAACGCCACCATTAGCTGTTCCGACAAGGACTAACGGGTTCATATTTAATACTTTGGGGCCACCATTTTCTTTATAGAACTCGGATTCAAAATCATTTGGACCATCTTTGTTGACTGTGACGATTGTGTTTATCTGATCTCCAAACTGAAATGTTTGTTCGCCTTCTTCTCCGATACAGTCCACGCTCATACTGACATTTCCCGTGGAGTCTCCCTTGAACAAGAAATACCCTGGAGCTTCGTCTTGTCTGCTTCTGGCAACTGCAAGTGACAATATGAAAGGAGACCCCTTCAAGCCCGAGAACCTGAGGTCTGATAATTTGAGAGTAGCATCCGAATCATTGTCACTGACCTCACAAATCTGGACTCCTGATAATACGTCTAGTAAAAAGATACGACTTCCCTCAACAGCCATGTCGGAAGTAAATACTGGTTGCAGAACAACGTTGGAAAACAATCTCCATTGGTATTTTTCCCAATGGCGACTCAACTCAACTAAGAAGATAACATTCCCAGATATGACAAAGATTCCGTTCTCAAAGACTTTGATCAGTTGGAGATTTAGCTCCAGGCAGGCGTCAGAAAGTTCTTTTAGATCAGTAGACTCGATCAATACAATAGCGGAATTCCTAATGGTATAAACCAGAAAAGGTTTAGTCTGGTCGTCTTCACAAGAATCGAGAACTATGATGCTGGACATTCTTCCGTGGCCCTCCAAGTCTAGCTCATCCTCCTCCTCATTTATACTAAGGCACATATCTACTGCATTCTTCTGCACTAACTCAAGCGTGCTGATTTCCTTCATCTCCGAAGTGTCAATAAGCTTCAAAAATGCCTTCTTTTCGACCTCTTCGGAACTTCCAATGCTCTTATATTGGTGACAAAGAACCACGGAATACTTGGATCGTGGTATAGATATCGATTTCAAATTAAACATATTGCAGAATATTGTTTTCTGTGGCGGTAAATATTCAGAATGATCCTCTGAAAATACGTGGAGTCCTCCGCTCTTATAAAGAACTGCTGAATTTTCCTCGTCAAGAAGCGTAATGTCACAGATATCTTGTCTTTTAAACTGCAATTTCAACACATGGTAAAACTGTTCCAGTACTGAATACTTAAGGATATTGGTAGAGAATCCGTCAAACAAAGTCACCCGTGAACCGCAGGTTAATACTTTAGAAGGAAGATTGCTCACCTTCAAATATGATGTTTTGGTACTTTCGATCTTTTTCGAAATCAGGTCATAACAATGTAAGAGAATCTTTCCATTTTCAAGCGATATTATTACCCAGAGTAAGGACTCGTCCTCGTGAAACTGAAGTCCCGCCGAAAATATGTCTTTCGTGGCGCTTCTACCAACCTCAACAGCCGTACCGTCAGTGAACTCAACAAGTACGTATCCGTCGTTGGAAAAAAGTAGCACGTATATTGTACCGTTAGAACCATGTGAGAATGTAAAGCTTTGGACACCAAGTTTTTTCACCTTAAAGAAGCCCAGATGTTCGTTGTACCAATAAAGTGTATTTTCTGACAAATAGAGAATGGAACCGTCTTCTAGAATGACACCACCGTCGATATGTTGAGCGTTCACTATGCGCGAGCCATTTTTATAAAGTCCAGAAGCCGAAAGTATAAGCATGCTCTCTTCAATATACTTGAACAGTATAATGTGACTTATATTCATTCTGACATCGGATATGGCAAAGCTTCTTTTGCCCTTCATCTCCGTCTCCAAGATTTGCACGACAGTTTGGTCCAGTAGAATTGCCACTAGGTGGCCGCTTCCCATTTTGCAAGCCATCAAAGAACTTCCTGCTTTCAGTTTTGTATAGAGGCTTGGGGTTATCAAGGTGCTGAAACTCGAGATATCTCTAATTTCACCGCTGTCATAGCCCCCCTGGCAAGTAATGATTTTGTTATCCGTGATATCTAGGTCAATAAGTGGGGGTGAAGATTTGAAATATTGCAAGGCATTGATATATGGCTTCTTCGGGAGTATGGAAAACAGAAGTGATCTGGAGAAGAATGAGGAAATGAAAAACATTCCATGGCCCAAATAGAGAACCTTTTTAGGAATGGTTGTGTAGTCCAACCTGATGATGTCAAACGACTTGATAACAATCTTCTTGGCACTTGTTCCCTTTATAGAGAAATCCAAATGAATCATGTAAGCCACACCAGTCTTGGAGATTGCGATTATTCGGCTGGCATCAACCACTGTATAGCTGCTCAAACTCGTGATATCTGTATCTGGGTATTTTCTGTTGATAAGCAGCTTCGAAAGCACGTTTTCTTTCAATGATAGAGACATGTCCTCTTCTGGTGGAAAATCAAAGGAATAGGCGGGATCAGAAAAGAAAAAGATGTGAATATCTGAAAACACCAATACTCCGCCTCGTTGTAGAGACACCATGCCCAAAGGAGGACTGTTGAAGTCATCGAACTGCTGAAGAAGGGCATATCTGTGGTCCGCACCAGGAACATAGAAGCGAAGGGAATAGTTAAAATTGAAGTCACGGTATAATACGGCCAAACGAGGCACATCTTCAGCCTTAGGAGCGTTGAATAAGGACAAGCCGGTGATAGTGATGCCTCCAAGAAACGAGACCGTCTCTGAGGAGTTGGTGTTGAAAACAGACACTAGGCCCAGAAACGCGTGCAACAACGTGAAGCACAGATTGGCACGGGGGTCGCAGAGAAGAATCGGTTCGGTTTCTAGGGTTCGCTGCACCCCTTGGCTCTGCAATTTCATAGTTGCTTCCACGAGAAAAGAAGAAGTACTGTGATCGTACTTCACGACCTTGATCCAGTCGATGTCTTGGTAGTATATCATAATAGAAGATTGAGTACTCGATATAGCGCCTATCTTGTATAATTGGCCATCAACTTCAAGTTTAGCATTGAAGTTCTCTATCAATTGCAAAGCAGGGGGTTGGATGCTGTAGAACTCAAGATCCCATCCTCTGCTCAAGACGAGGGCAGGACCATCCAAAAAATTCTCAATGTAAACCGCATGCTCCAGAGTTGTGCCCTCCTGTAACTCTGAAACCAAAAAGAGCCGTTCCTGGGGCTTGTTGCCTGGCATTCTGGAGACCGTAGGTGGTCTCTGGGAAGAATCGCCATGTACAGGCATCTCCGCCATCTCCGTAAACACCGCTCCTGCACACGTAGATAACATATTTGTGGGCTGTGGACCCCCTAATGGAGTCCAAGCCCCTTCTTCCAGCCTGAGCCTGTGATCTGTTGCAATTCTCGGCTCCTCCTTTGCTTGGTGGTCTCATGCACAATGGCGGACTCTGGTCAACCAGCTGCTGTTTTCAAGCCCCCCAAGCGGTTGATTGATCTCATCCGTCGATCGAACTCTACTAAGACCAAAATGGAGGAGAAGACGCCACGACTGTTTGCCTTAAATCCTGCTCCTGGCGCGTCGATACTTCCCGAAACACATTTTATCAACTGCCAATGTTGTGACCTGGTCCTTTCGGCTCGTTCCAGCTCCAATAAGTCCAAATGCTGCGTATGTGAAACTACTAACCAGCTTGAAATCAACCCCCTGACTGAACCCATACCACAGGAACTTTTATCGACCTATTGTCCTCCTCCATTACAGTTCCAAGATGTCTCTTTACTTGCTAATAAGTGTATGCAAGAAGCAGAGCATTTAGTGCTGGACGAGAACAGGCTGCAAACTCTACATAAGATATTTGACCCTTTATCTGCGTTGTTGTATCGCTCTTTCAAATCTCAAGAATGCTTGAATGTCTCGTTCAAAGTCAATTCCAGAAGCAGGTCTCTACACTATTCCTCTTCCAATTTGGATCACAAAGGAATCAGGTCGCTCTTCATCTTTCTTTCAAAGCTCCCCACCAAGAAACCTTTGTTCAATGCTTTATCTGGTGCCAACGAATTATTGAAGAAGATGTCTTTCGTGCTGAAAGATGATCCAAGAAACTTTATATGTCTCTTGATATTACTAGACATCCCGTTTTTAAGTCACAGCCTTGTTCCCCAAAATAGTAAAGCTCGCTCAATGCTTCATACCCCTGAAATACGATTCCTTTGCTTCGAGATCCTCAAGAGATCTTTAGGAACACTTGCCAACTCTGTCACTCAGAATTCAAGCAACTACATTTGCAGCTGGTTCTCCAAATTGCCTGAAGCTGAGTTCATTTCCAGAATCGATACTATTAATCTTTACATCACATTTCACCTCAGAAGGTACTACAACAAAGCAGTTTACTCAAAGAAAAATTCAAAACGAACTTTGCGTACAGTTCAGGATGATGAGCTGACTGATAAGGACGCAGATTCACAGGTAGAGTCTGCTTCGAGTCGAGACCATGAAGTCAAAATTAAAATAGGTCAATACGGAGAAGATTGGATGTTGCGTACCTCTTGCATTGTTCTTTCCATGTTTTTGAAAGCAAATACTATAAGATTGCACAGAATACCATGCAGCCACTACTACAACACTTTGGTTGATTACGTGCAAGTCAAGATCGATTTTGACCACTGGCAGAGCAACCACAAAAAGCCCAATAAGGTGGATCTAGATCCCATTATTTCCACCTCCGATTTAAATCCTAACCCACATCCTGATTTACAAACAGTGATAAATTACATTCATGACTCTTCTTTTTCGAGCAAGATGGTCAAAAGTGCATCTTTTTATTTCTGTCAGTTCCCCTTTATCATTTCCCTAGGTGCTAAAATCACTATTTTGGAGCATGAGGCAAAGCGCATTATGGAGCGAAAGGCAGAAGAAGCATTCATCAACTCTTTGGATAAGAAAGTCGCTTTCGATATCTACTTTCGGGTCAAGGTCAGGAGAGAGTATATTGTGCAAGATTCGCTAAGATGCATCAAGTTGAATACCTCAAATCTCAAGAAATCGTTGAGGGTTCATTTCATTAACGAGCCCGGAATTGACGCAGGAGGGCTAAAGAAAGAGTGGTTTTTGTTGCTCACTAAGGCTCTATTCAACCCTCAGTCCGGAATGCTTGTCGAAGTAGAAGAGTCTAACTTTTTGTGGTTCAATCTTGCTCCTATTGATAGCTCTGAGATGTACTATTTGTTTGGAGCTGTATTGGGGTTGGCGATTTATAATTCCACAATTTTGGATCTTCATTTCCCGTTAGCAATCTATAAGATTTTGTTGGGTTACAAGTTGACGTTTGAGGATTATAGACAGATCTACCCCGAGATTGCCTCTAATTTGGTTAAGTTGGGCAGCTATTCAGCTGACGAGTTGAAAAGCTTGGAGATAAACTTTGAGGTTGAGTATGCAGATTTGTTTGGTAACGTCAAATCGTTTGAATTGGTGAAAGGAGGCAGACACATTACTGTGGACAAAAACAACCTTTCTTACTATATTGAGAGATACAGCCAATTTTTCCTCAGTGATGGAATCTCAAGCCAGTTGAAACTGTTGGTGAAAGGGTTTTCAAACGTGGTCGGCGGTAACGCACTATCGCTTTTTTGTCCTGAGGAAATTGAACTATTGATCTGTGGCAGCAATGAAAAGTATTTGGATGTGGATATTTTGAAATCTATTACCAAGTATGCCGGTTGGAAAGACCAAGAGGATGCTGAACAGAGCGATTTGATCACTTGGTTCTGGGAGTATATGAACGAACTCAACTACGATCAGCATAAAAAGGTGCTACAGTTTGTCACAGGGTCGGACCGGGTTCCGGCTACAGGCTTACAGAATTTGAAGTTCAAAATTACCAAGGTGGGCTCGAGGAAGAGCAGCAACAGGCTTCCCAACGCCCATACGTGCTTCAATGAATTGGAGCTATTTCCTTACGCAAGCAAAGAGGCATTGGTGGCTAAATTAAATACCGCCGTGAATGAAAGCGCAGGATTCGGTATTAAATAGCCCTACTATAAAATAAGCACTATGATAGCTCATCGTATATGATAGACATGTTCAGTAGGTCTCGTCCCCTACAGCGGGATTTCGCAACCTGAGTGCAGCCATTCATGGCAACCTGCATATATATGTGTTACCCGGCGCTTTTTCAGCCAATAGAACCCACTCAAAAACAATCGCACAAGAATCAGCTGTACATATTGAAAGATGTGATTATTGTCTTCATACACCGGTTCTTGTTCTTCAACACAACGATGTCTTCGATTGCTATTAGATCCTTGAGAAATGGTTTGGGATTAAAGGGTATGTACACTAATCATCACTTCATGGGTCTCCTTAAATGGAAAGGGTTCTGATAATCTGCTCAACTGCATACTAACTTCCAGGTTCTGTAAGAGCTTTGTCCTCTTCCACCACCACATTGTCTAACTACCAACAGCCAGACTTCAGCCACTACATCAACAAAAAGACTGCTGAATCCAACAGAAACTTTTCTTATTTCATGGTTGGAGCCTTGGGTTTGGTTTCAGCTGCTGGTGCCAAGTCTACCGTCGAGACCTTTTTATCTTCGATGTCCGCTTCTGCCGATGTTTTGGCTATGGCTAAAGTCGAGGTCCAATTGGCTGCTATTCCAGAAGGTAAGAATGTGCTCGTCAAATGGCAAGGTAAGCCTGTGTTCATCAGACACAGAACTGCTGAAGAAATTGAAGAGGCTAACAACGTCGACATTAGCAAGTTGAGAGATCCACAAACCGACGCTGACCGTGTGATAAAGCCAGAATGGTTAGTCATGGTTGGAATCTGTACCCACTTGGGTTGTGTTCCTATTGGAGAAGCTGGTGATTTCGGCGGTTGGTTCTGTCCTTGTCATGGTTCCCACTATGACATCTCCGGTAGAATCAGAAGAGGCCCAGCTCCATTGAACTTGGAAATTCCCGCCTACGACTTCACCGACCCAGATACTTTACTCGTTGGTTAAGCGATTGAAGACGAGAAGACATTGAAATCTGGCACATCCCAACTTAATGAATATGGGATTTCTTGCCCAAATGAATCAAAACACTATATACTTTCTACATGCTGAAGGAGACACATATTGGGTAAAGCCTATCCAGATCCGTTCAGATGTGAATGGTATTTAGAATTGTATATTGGTAATATACTGCATTAGAAGATAACCATGTAGATAGTAGCGAAGTATTCAACAATTCGGTAAGTCGGTCGGTATTTCGTTCCAGATATCGCCCTCGTCAGGGTCATCGAAAAAAGGGCTGGCGGTTCGAAGTCTGTCGATGAGCTTATCTCGCTGTTGGTTGAAATGCTTTGGAAGGTTTTTGGGGTGGTAGTCTGGGACATGGTGCATCCGGAAAAACACACTCCAATGGAACACAGCATTCCCTGGAATCTTTCTTCGCCTTCCCAAATTGGGCACGTAGGAAACTCTCAACTTGTTGTTTTCGTCCTGAAGCCTGATATCAAGCGGTATGAGCTCTAGCATCCACCAGCCAAGTGAGGCGCTTATCAGTTCATCACCTCTAGCATTGAATCTGGGGATTGGAGGGGAGCATAGATGCCGTTCTGGAACAAATGGGTTTTCCAAATCAAAGGATCTGTCCTGGTAGCTTCGTTCCATCCTTTTATAAGTCGGATCTTGCGGGATTTTGAGTGACAATATGTCTTGATTGTAAGCTGTGATGCAAGACCAAAGGTAATGGTTCCTTCTAAATAGTGAAAGAGCCTCCCCTTTGAATGTGAGATGAAATTCCATAGCTTCCAGAATCATCCAGAGCAATGGCACATCAGATAGATGGTAGCTATTGGTGTTGGGAGGCCAACCCCCGCCTACATCACCGTGATTACCGGGGAACCACAATTCCACTATGTCGTCACAGTTGATCTGTGTCTCACGTTTTGGCTCTGACCTGACCCAGGGAAAGCGTCTCCAGAAGGAGGGCTTTCTACTGAGCAACGGAGATGTTTCTGACTCAGAGAGCACAGGTGTATTGTTGCATTTGGCAGCCCCAAACAACACTGGCTTGTACTTACCTCTTCTCTCGTCGATGCTCACAGCATGCCTCACATGGGCAACGATTTTGCAGCTGGAAGCGTAGGGAAAAGTGCGGTTTGTAATGATTCCAATTGAGTTAATAGTGTCCCAGAGACCCATGAAATATAAGTTTATATCCCTCAGGAACGTTTTCTTGAATTCGGTAACAAGCGTGAGGGTGCTACCATTTGAAGAGGGTTGGCCGGAGTATTCCCAGTTGGAATATATCTCATATGCCATTGAGACCAAGTCCTCTAGGCCTGCGTAGAGAAGACCGACCTTCTCAATCATTGCAGCCAAGATTCTGGCAGTGAAGGCACCACGGCTATCAGTCAGTAAAATGAGTGAAATCTTGAGACAGGCACTTACCTGAAGCCAAATAAATAGATTTTGTCGCCAGGACAGTAGTACCTCATGATGTAGAGGTAGGCAGACTTGACGTGGGAATCAAAAGATGCACCAACAGCAGCGTCCCACTCTGCCCTCACACGTGCCCTAACTCCCGACACCGAGTTGCTGAGATAGTTTTGTCTTGTTTGGTTATTGCTCGTTGTGTGGAAGCTCACGCCAATTCCTGGCTGGTAGTAGCATATCTGGGCGCTGCTGTTCTCTAGCAACTGGAAGATTTTCAAGACGTTGGAGAAGGGAGCAGGCCCGAATTGATTCTGGGTACCATCGAAGCAAAGAACAATGTTTTTGAAACCACGGTGTGTACACCAGGACTCCATTACTGGATCATTACTGGATCAAAGGTTTGGGGAAATCAAGCGTAGCACCCATTTATATATTGACGACAGCGATCTACATATGGCTGCAAAACTCGCGATAGCCAATGAGAATGAGAGGCTGGGTACACTACAATGCTTCAAAAAACTAATGACCGTGAATTGCACTAATAACGGTAGCCTGTCTCCACCCGGTCGCTGAAGGGGTTTTCGTCTTTGCTCAAGGGCTGGTAGCCCTCGTAGCGTTGGTTGGGGAAGTGTGCGGGTGGAGGCGCAGCCTGGTGGAACTGGGGCGCTGGGGTAGGCGCGTACATGTTGGGGTTGTTGTACACTGGCTGCTTTTCCACCACATAGGTGGGGGAGTTGGCTGGTCGACCGCAACACATGCAACACGCCGAAATGCAGTCCTTGCCCATGCAAACACAGGAAACGATGGCGAATAGGAACCACAATATAACGAACGCTGCTAGCACTATCCCCACTATGGCGACAATCTTGCAGGTCTTGTTGTCCATGCAAGTGTCCCAGCTCTTGAACGAATCGGCGGTAGATTTTATCGAACGGCCCACTAATTTGGCGGGACAAAGGCCTGCTTCGTCTATTTGGATGAACATGGTGCTGGGTGAAGGGCTATGGGCTGGGCAGTAGAGCGAAAATGTGGAGTGGCCTAAGCTGGAAGCTGATCTGAGATTTTTAATGAATGATCTGAATGAATTCTTGATTCCCTAATATGACCTGGGTAACTTTGAAACCCTGTCGATTTGATCCTAGACAAATTTAGCGCCCTTTCAGTTTCAAGTCTGAATAATGTTTCAGGGGATGCGAGCGTTTATATTCGCGTGGATCAGAGCGCGTAGTGGATAGACGAGTCGCGGCTGTGTTCGGGTCATCGCCAGCAGTGCGAGGCTTACAACGATGGCTATTATTAGAATTCAAGAGTGGTACTCTGTATCTAGTATCTATAGGTATATCGGGCTGTATCTGTAGTCATCATGCCCCTGAGCACGGTTCATCATCCTGGGCCCCGGGTCATCGTCTATCTACAGCATCCTTTCCCCTGCCCTTCGTATCATGATGACATAAGCGCATAGCATGTCCTTCACTTTACCAATTTATCCAACGGGGTCACTATGGTCCAGTATTTCCTGATGGCCCCCGTGGGAAATCTATGCGATCGCTCCTGAACATGCACCGTAGTAGTTCCCTGGGTAATCAACCTGTGCATAGCGCGGTCAATGTTCTGGAGCTCTCCTAACAGCTCCTCCACTTCTCTTATCCCCAAAAACGCACAAATCTCTGATTCTTTCAACAATTCAAGCTCTATAGTCTCTTGTCCCTGACAGGCTATTAATTTAAAAGGCGCTATCTTCAATGTGCGCCCAAAGGGCTTGATAATGAAGGGGTAAGGCGAGAACGTCTGAATCGATGTCTCAAGCTCGTATACAGCGTCCAGGGGCTCTGCCTGCTTCAAAATCCTCATGGATACTGGCGTCACAAGTGGCCTCCCACTTGCTACCTGCTGGGATGATTTTTTTCCTGAATCGTTTTGACTGGGCTCTGTACTGGTGGGTGGCTCAGGAAAGACTTGTGACTCTGTCTGCGACCACTGGTGCGATTGAGAGAAGTTCTGTGTGTCCACTTGGCGGAACATTAACGAGGCCGCACTGAAGTCAGTTCTGGATGTTTTGGCAGCTCGCTGTCTCTTTTTCTCGGGGAGTATGTCTCTAATGTTCATACTGCGGGTGAGAGTGTCTCCTCCATTGTGGGTACCATTTTCTAGTCCATGTTTCTCTTTGCTTCCCCATAACTCCATGATCTTGTCTCTGAATACTGGAGAGGCCTCACTATCAAACCTGTCCCGTAGCACCCCAGCACTTGCATCGCCCTCTAAGACATTCGCCATCGATATGAAGTAGCCTTCGATTTCGGACTTGAATACCTTGAGGCTGAATGTTATTCTGAATATAATTCCCTCTTCGATAATTTGGCACTTAGTGTAGTCATGGAAGTCATAATCGCCCATGTTCGGTCTTGCGGCTTTGAGTTCTCTTTTGATCAACTCCATCTTGTTCACGGGCACGGTAATGGCCAAAATCTTCGCCTTATCAAGCGGCACTTCGTCATTGAAGTAAAACTGGTGTGGCGTGGTCGTGGGGAGATGCAATTGGGGGTGGCTGGTGAAGTCTGTCACTAACAATATCCCAGGCCCGTTACTCGACCAATTATGGTCTTTGAAAAGCGATAGACAGTACACGGGGAGTGACACGCGGTATCTCTTTGGACTAGCATTTGTGATTTCACGAGAGCTAGGGAACTCTTCTATGCAATTGGCATCACACGCCCGAAACATTGCCGGTAGACGATGTAAAGCTGCTCAGATGTGACGCTGTACACGGACGTAGGGCTATAGCAGGGGAATAGCCGGACGCGTTGGTGTGCAGGAAGACATGGTCTACCTCCCTGGGCCCATATTAGGAGTGCCCTCGAAATTGGATGAAAGGAGAAACTTAAGAGAGCGTAACGTGGAAGATCTGTTTCCTTTAACCAGCTTTATGTTAATTTTAGAGCATTTCAGTCCCTGGTGATCCATCTTGTGCACATCCAGCTCCCGATTTTGGCGCGCAGCTTTCATCAACACAAGCATTTGTGGCCCCAAACCGGCGCTAGTCCACCCCATTCTTACGCTAACAATGAGAAGTAAGTAACATTGCTGTCTTCGATGAACCCCACTAACAATTTTAGAAGCCAGGTTTCCCAAAAAGCCTTCAAAGGAGCTGCTTTCGAGGCCCCTGACTGGTGAGGAGTGGATCGAGCAAGGGGCATCAGAGGAAGAGTCCGGAGATCGCTGGATCGGGTCCGACTTGGCTAAGGCCCTAAGATTCTACCAGAAGGCTTATGCCTCCTACAATGAGGGAATAAAACTTTCAGGCTCAGGTTACCTTGATGGGTACTACAATTCATCGAGGCTCCTCTTTCACGTTTACAACAACTACATCAAGCAGGAAGGGGTAAATATTAACGCATTGGATAACGTCAACGAAGCTTTGCATGGACGGCACAGTGTCGTTCAGCTGCTTCAGGTGATAGTGGCAGCGCACGAGCGAGCTTTGGAGATATCCACAGCCTCAGGAGCCAGCCAAGGCGAAGTTCCCCTTGATCTCTTGTACAACATCGCGTTGGTGCTTACGGAGGAAATTGAGGCTTCACAGGAAAATGATCTCTCTCTTGGCGAAATGATACGCATCGGCCAGAAGGCAGAGCATATTCTTAAAGAGCTCTTGACTCAGCAGGTGAGAATTTTGCAGCGATTTGTGGAGGAATTGAGAAACATCAACGACGATGAGGATGTCCAATCCGCACCACCTCATACGTCTGACGCGGTAGAGGAAGAATATTTGGGAGAAGAGTCTCTTCAACCCAGCGACGTGTTTGAAACAGTGATTGCAAGCTATAAGCTTGTTCAAACCATCTATGAGAACATCACACGCCCTGAGGAACTAATGCCAACCGTTGAGAAGTTTCAACCGTTTCTCTTGACAGTGGAGGCTATAGCTCAGGAGCTCATAGATTCTTTTTCAGAAGTGAGAAATACAAACGATATGATTGAGGCTATAAGCAACAAGCAAATCTGCGAGTCGGAAATACTCAAGGCATCTATTGGTGCTCTCATTTCTGAGGATATTGAGTATCTATTCGAGGTATGGAACAACCCTAATCTTCCTGATATTGCAGAGAAATACATGACGATTTGCGATAATATCCAGACATTTTTGGATCGAAATGATATAAATTTGGAGACGGTCAACATCTCAAGGAGACCTGAGATTCTCTGGTCCTGTCTCAGCAAAATGTCGAACAACTACAAAACATCGCAGGAATTGTTGAACCAAGAATTGAAAGAAAAAAAGAAGAGTAGTTCTGACGCTAGCGCTGGAATTGGGACCTTAATTGCACAGATCAGTAACATTGTGATTGCCAGGTCCGATATCGACCTCCAGAGATGTCAGATAGAGGACTACGAGCCGGCGCTGAAGAACCAGGAGATTTTATTCCAGAATTGCAAAACCTTCTTGAAAAGTGCAGCCAACATAGCCAATACTTCCGGAGGCTTGAGAGAAAACGTCACTGAAAAGCTCTTGAGAGAGAAGCGTCGGGTAGAAGCTGTCCTCAGGCTCTGCGTTTTGGAAGGCAAGACCTCTGTGCAAGAGCTCGACTCGATCGTTGGAAGATCCAGATGGGTGAATGAGCTTCCAGCACTCGTAAAGATGGGGTACTTCAAGAAATTTGGTATTGAAAACATCACAATCCCCACCGAGTTTTAGGAGGTTTGAGCTCACTAATATACCGTCATAATGTGCTACACACATTCCTTCCCTTATTTATTGTCTATGTACGTGCCACCAGAGGGGTGTTTGTTGCGTGAATGCCAAGCGCCAGATTACCATTGCCAGTACTAGAATGCCATTACCGGCTCACTGGTCATATTGCCGTACTCAAACAGCTTATCAGCGAACTCCTGGTTGCGGTCACAAGGGGTGGCAAAGGACGAGCTATCAAGAAACTGCAACGAAATGGAATGTGATTGGCTATTTTTGACTAGCACTTGTAGAATATTTATCTTAAGCAAGTACATCAACCATAGTACGAACTTCATATTGAAAGTGGCATCGGTGGTAGAAGAAAGTAGTGGGGAGGGGCTGCTTTTATTTTCCTGATGCCTGGCTGTGCGCCTGACAGCGCTGTGCGCATGGCTATGCTCAGAAATTACTCCGAAAAAGCAAAGCGCTAAGTCTTGGCCGGCCACGTTTCATAGGCACTGGACACTACTAGCAAAAGCTTCGTGGGGTGCTCGTTAGCTAACAATGCGTGCTGATCGCAAGCCCCATACTTCCTGGCAGTCTCTTTGTTCGTCAACTTCTCGCTGGTTACATCTTGCATCTCTTTCCATTCTCTAATTATTCTAGCTCTATATACAAGTACTGATAAATAATTCTAGCTCATCACTGTAAAAGCTTATCGAAAGCCGGAATCAAAGATTGGGCTAAAGCGAAAGAAAACACCAACTTTGGTCCTGTGGTCAACAATTTGGGAGTCAATCCCTTGAAGAATGAGCTGATACCTTCGTTCTTGAGCATGTTCTTCAAAATGGTGACACCAGACTCAGGATTGTCAAAGTTCTTGTTTTGAATTCTCGTCTTGATAACATCCAATGGGGCCGATACAATCAAAGAAGCAGAGGCGCCGAATATCGAGGTGATAAAGTTCTGGGTCCAGGTGGCGGAGGAGTAATCCTTGAGTCCGAAAATGTACTCCTTCGCAAACGAGTTACCACCAAATAATGCAAATGAACCAGGGGCGTTTCTAGCAGCAGTCCAGCCCCAGCCTCTGTAAAGTCCAAAGCCCTCGTCCGCCAAAATCTTGAGGAAACCTCTTCCACGGAACGATTCCGGGTTGGTCTGACGCTTAATTTTAAGAACATCCAATGGCAACAAAACAACCTCACCAATACCGATTAAAGAACCTGCAGTTGCAGATAAAAGCGCCTTACCAGTCTTGGGACCAAACCATTCCTCAAAGTTATCTTTGAAGTTCTTAGACAAGAACTCGTTGGCAAACGGCTGTCCTCCGTACTTGTAAACTCTCTGAAGAATTTTGTAGCATGCAGCGTAACCTAAACCTGGAAAAAGAGTAAACAATCTCTTACCAAGAGCCTGTTGGGCATGTTCTCTGAAAATCACAGAATTCAATTCGCTTACGGAGGTAACCCGAGTGTGGTTAGACATCAATCTCTTGGAGATAGTGTCTACCGGGTGGAACACTGCAATCTCGCAGATCCCAGCCGAAGCCGATCCAAGAATTCTGGCTCCGGCTGACTGTTTCTTGTCGGAAGTAGATGGAGGGGACATGATGTGTATGTACCTGGATACTCGAGCAAGAGGAGGAAAGATCAGAAGGCTTGTGAAGAATTCACAGATACTGGGGGCTACACCGCGCTTAGCAGCGATTTACTAAATTGAAAAATTTGCGCGTCATGTGACAACAGCTAAGAATGAGTCGATCTGAAGCACGCAGAAAGACAGCCCAACGGTATCTGTATGTGCTGTGAAAATAAGCTGTAGAATACGGGAAGCATGCATTTGCCTATTTCAAATTAGGCTTTTTCACTGAAATAGCCGATAATAGGCTCTGGTCCGACAGGGGCTGGCTATTAAGGTCGTGCACACGGGTCCTTCATTTTGTGTCATATTCAAACCATCGTTAAGTTTGAAATCATGTCCAGCAGACCTTGCCATCGTCTGCTCATAGCCCATACTTCCACATCGCATCATTGCTGACTTTTGCATCGCAGACTGTCAAATTGTGGTGCTCTCACGGCGATTGTCATCTTATAGACAGAACTGACAAGCCTGAAGGTAGCAGCGGCCTTGATTTCATTCGATACATTCCACCTTCACTGCTCACACAATCGCCTGCCACCAGCATCTCGATCCATCTCGGTACTCGACAATTTTCAAAATGGTTACGGAAGACAAAAATTTGATTGTGGAGGATTATTTCCAGAACTTATCGGAACTCACATTTCCTGCTCGGCCCATAATCGATAACCTTACTAGCATTGCCAAAGAAAACACAGATGTAGCAGATGGGATAATCCAGGCGATTAAAACTAGAATTAATAAAAGCATACCTGAGCACAAGCTCCCAGTATTATACCTTTTGGATTCAATTTGTAAAAAAGTTGGAAATCCTTACAATATACTAGTTGGTGATGAAGTTTTCGAGATCTTTTCCTCGGTATACTTATTGGTGAATGACGAAACCAGACAGAGGCTTGTCAAGATGTTCGAGAGCTGGAAACTCAGCAAAACTAAGGGCACAAATTTGCCCTTATTCCCACAGAATCAAATGGACAAAATAGATCATTTCTTGATTCAAGCAAAGGCAAGAACTCAGGCAAAGTTACCAACAAAACCTGCTGTGAATAATTCGCTAACTAATGCAAGTTTGATTGGTGATATTGACAATCTTTTACCAATTTTCCAGAACAGACTTGCAGCCAATTACGACGCCAAGTTGAAAGGACGTTTCGAAGCTTTGAAAGAATTGAGAACCCTTTTAGTAAGCCAAACCATGAGACCGAAAGAATTGCAAGCGATTCAATCCCGTTTACAGAACATAAAGCAACAAGAATTTGGGCAAGAGCACCTCCGTTCTCCGCAGCCAGTTCAACAACAACTACTGACCCAGATGTCTCCTCCTCCTCCTTCCCAACCACAACCGCCAAGCAATAAAGCCATTGAGCTATTCAACTTATTAATAGTGTCTGGATTGGTCGCAGTAGACCAATCCTTAGTTCCCGGTGCGACCCCGTCCTATGAATTGAAGTTTCCCAAGATCAAATTCGAGCCCATCAAACAAAAAAATACACCAGACCCCCACAACTCCGGTATTGCCCTTGCAAGTACCAATGCATTAGAATTATTACTATCGACCTCCAAGAGTAATAAGTTCGTCTCTTCCAACAATCTAAACAAGAAGTCAGAATATGAGACTCTTAAACATATAGAACTATCTAAGCTAGTTGTAGATAAAGATGATTTGCAGAAATTCATAAATTCATACAACCCACCAGCTGCAACCATGTCGCTCTTATATGATGCCAAACCGTCGAAATGTGGAACTTGTGGAAAAAGATTTTCTGATGATGAACTGGGAGTCAAAAAGAGAAGGTTACACTTGGACTGGCACTTCCGTATCAACAAGAAGCTCTCAGGCAGTGTAACTGTAGTGCAGTCCAGGAACTGGTATTTGGATGATTACGAGTGGGTCAAATTCAGAGATGAGAACTTGTTGGAATATGCTACCAGTGACATTGAAAACAGTGAAGAGTCAAAGGAATCTGCTGCGTCAAACGGGCTTCCTGAAGCAATTCCGTTTGTAGTAATTCCTACAAACGATACTAATATGATAAACAAGTGTCAAATCTGTCATGACCAAATCAATGCAACTTATGATGATGATTCAGGTGAATGGAGATGGGTAGGCTGCGTGCGAGCCCCTGGTGAGAGCAAGAATAGCAGGAAGATCTTTCATGCTAGCTGCTTTAAAGAAGCCAGCAAGAAGAGAGCGGCCAGTGAAGAATTAACCAGTGAAATTAAAAGAGAGAAGGTTTAGTTAGAATAATCAAACTACAGTTCACCGTTTTGTAGTACATAAAGAATTATGAATATATTTAAATTTTTGGCTTAAGCGTACTATGAACAATTAGTTTTGGCCAAGACATTTCAAAATGTCAGACCAAACCTTGGTTGGCTTCTGGGAAGCATCAACACCGCTCCAAATACCGGTCTTTCTGTAGTAGTCAACGATAGGCTCGGTCTGCTTGTGGTAAGTGATCAATCTCTTCTTTAACGCAGCCTCGTTATCGTCGGATCTCTGGACCAATGGTTCACCAGTGATGTCATCGACCATATCCTTCTTTGGAGGGTTGAAAAGCTTGTGGTATGATCTACCAGAGGCGGGGTGAACGAGTCTACCGGTAATTCTTGCCACTAACAATTCATCGTCGATCTTCAACTCCACAGCGTTTTCCAAAGGAGTTTTTCTCAGCTCCAACATGGAGTCCAACTTTTCAGCCTGGGGAATGGTTCTTGGGAAACCGTCCAAAATGAATCCCTTGGAACACTCTTTGTTGTTTTCCAATTCGTCCTTGATCATGTTGACCATGATCTCGTCGGAGACCAATCCACCTTGGTCCATGATTTTCTTTGCCTCAATTCCCAATTGGGTCTTAGCAGTAACCTGAGCTCTTAACATGTCACCAGTTGCTAAGTGACAAGCGCAGAACTTCTCCTTCAAGTTGGGGGCCTGAGTACCCTTACCAGCACCTGGGGGCCCAATCAAGACCATTCTGATGGACTTAGGAACCTTGGGGACAAGTCCAGCCTTCTCCTCTAATTGGACAATTCTGTCATGAAGTTTTGAAATGGTGTTCTTAAGATCTTCGACCGACATTTTGAGTTTTTATGCTTGTATAGTGGTTTCCACAAAGGATTTTGACAGCTGCTGGTAAGAATCGGGTCGCCGAGATTTATGGAAATTCTATTTGTTGAGTAGCTTTGTGCTACTTTGAGGCTCGTTTGGTGAGCGTTAAGTCCAGATAGATCACGTGAAGGTTCCCCACATTAGCGGGTGTTGGCGGAGTTAAATGTTCATGGGCGGCTGTTCAGAAACAGTAGAACTTGTGAAGTGTATTGCTGTTGCTTGGCAACAAAATGACTGCGGTTGTTCAGTCGTTTTGAGCCTCCCCTCAACTGTTTTAAGGTACCGTCGCGAGCCGCCTTCTCCGCAAGGCTGAGCTCTCTTCTCGCGAATATTACCGAACATTAGAGTGGGGAATCACCCGGAATGAATAAGAAAGGAGAGATATTGTTTCATGCGGAAGTCGGGCTTTAATCGTGATAGGGAATTGCAGCAGCCGAGCCGTTGCGGATCTTATGATGGGGCCAGTTTGGAACAGTGCGGTACACTTTCAGTTGCGAAAGTGGCACTTATCTTCTCCAATAGACAAAAGACACCAAAGAACAGGACACCATTTCAGCCTTCTAACATTCCACTCTCTTAGTGTTCAGCTGACATGACTTCTAGGATGCTGTAGCGAAGGCTTGCGGCCATGAAACAAACGCTCGAGAAGGGCCCTTCACGTGAAGATTTTTACCCCGCAAGGCTATAGTCTCGAAGACATGCTTGGATAGCCTATATATGGCAGGTGTATCTCGAGGAGAGAAGATTTCAATGGATCCTAAAAGATGGTTCTGGCCAAACCCCACATCTTCGTGTGGCTCAAGCTCTTCGCTATCCCCTTTGCTATATTGTCGACAGTGGTGAAGTACTACACCGTGGGAGTCAAGTCCCGCAAGTATAGCAACAGTCTCGGTAATCTGGTACTCTTGACAGCTTATAGGAGTGTCATAAATTTTCTGATTTCCGAAGCCTATATTTTCCACTTAGTGTCCATCAACTTTCTTCTCAATACATTGATCCCTCTCTTATACAAGACTATCGTCAAGCAGCTTCCATCTTACGGCGAAAAGTACGGCGAAAATGGCTTCTGGATAGTCAAAGCAAGAAACAGAAAACCGTCCGACCCTATCATTGTGTATCTTCATGGAGGCGGCTATTTCTTGGAGGCTACACCGTCGCAAGTGGAGTCACTCATTGCCATGTACAAATTATTGGAGCCTGAGGTACAGCTGAGGACCTCCGTATTATTGGTTCAGTATGATTTAATCTGCTACAAGGGAAACCATATCCCTAAGCAAAGACTCCAATTTCATGACGTGTATGAAAACTTGACCGCCAGAGACAAAAACACAAACATCATTCTCATGGGAGACTCGGCTGGTGGCAATTTGGCCGTCACCTACACCCAATACTTGAAGAGATTGAGCTCTGAGAGCCCCTCTTTCAAGCCTCATTATCCTAACAGCTTGGTTCTTGTTTCGCCGTGGGTTAGACTTGAGCCTACCATTGAACAGAACTTACCAGGACGCTCCTACCATGACAATAGTGACCTTGACATGATCCAGTATCTGACCTTCAACAACGCGGACGCCGAATACTTGATAGGCACGGGAGAGCACCATTTTCTTGAAATTTCACCCAATGCTGCTCCCCATTCTCCTGAAAATTGGAGCGATATCCCCACCTTTTCTAGCAAAAAATCGAACATTTTTGTGCTTTGTGGTGAAGACGAGGTGTTCAGAGACGACGTGTTGGAGTTCGCTGAGAATGCCCTCAACGTGCCATTGTACAGTCAGATCATTTATGGTTCATCCAATGGAAAATTTGACAAATCGAAGCACGAGCACATCCGCCAAGCTGGTCCTGGGCCGTATGTCGAGGTATATGTTGAGCCCCATGGGGTCCACGACTCCGCTTTCTTTTTTGAAAACAAGCTTCTTCGAAAGATCCAGGCCCGCGAAAGGAACTCGGTCAAGTCTCAAATCAGCGTCAATTCTTTGGACATCCATGAGTATTTCTCTATCGTTCACATCGTGAAGTTTTTGAACAAAACATTATAGAAAGATGCTATAGATATCAATGAGGGCTGTAGGTAAGCGGGAATATTCATGCCTTGCAACCATTGCGAAGTACGAGGTTTCCAGACCCTGAAGATACTGATAAGAAAGCAGAAGAAGGAGTAATATTAACTTGGCATATAAAACTAACAGACGGAGTTGATTGTGGTATGCTAAGCTGCTCGGGCAATTACAACACCGCTGTGGTGCTAGAAGTTACCTGCGAGTGATGAATTTTGCAATGCTAATATTACCAGCTAGAATATTTGTGGGAATTATAGGCCCAAATATGGATATAAAAGGACCCAAAGTCCCAGAATCCCCTGGTTTCAATTATTCATCACTTTTTCTAACGTCTGAAAGAAATATCATGTTTACCTACAGCAAGATCAAACTGTCTGCCACCAAGACCAGAGGCTACTCGCTCCACGAGAAGATACTTCACTTGGCAGGAATCGATCCTATCTCCTTTGTCCAAGACGAGTCTAAAGCATTACCAAAGAAAAACGAAATATTGTTAGTCATTAAGAAAATATCTCCTGCAAAACAACAGCCACCTAAATCAGTCTTGAAAAAGACCAAAAGCACTAGGAAATCGCGTAAAAGGGTCACTTTTTTCAACCCCGAGCCGATAATTGATGCAATAAAGGCTGAGGACTTGATTTTAGGGTACGACCCTGGATGTGACTCTTTCACGGAGCTGTACGAGCCAAGCGAGTACATCCGAATGGTGAACAAGGTTCGTCAAGTCAGAAGAGCGGCCTCTCAAATTGGTCAAGAATATCCTTTTGATTTGCTTGACCAGGGGCAGAACACCTGCACATCCGGCGATCCACTTTCTAATAGCAGAGTACCAAGAAGATCAACGGAGTCGTCCTATGATGGAACACTGGAGCCGTGGGACAATATTCTCGACAGCACTGCCATAGATGCGGACGAACTCATAGATGAATACGAGAAGGAAGAACTATGGAAGAAAGTTCCCAATGGTGCTCTGTTGGACCAACTAGCAAGCTTATCTTACTACAGAAAGCACGCCCTCAGGCTCCACAAAATCATGGCAGCTGGTTACACACAAGAAACAGGTGTCAAGCACAAGAAAGCGGCACACTCTACAACGCCCAAGAAAGAAAAGATCGGAAAAAATTATGATGGTTACCCCTTGAAGCCCTTGACGAAATCAGAAACCTCCAAAGCTCCTAAGTCTTCAAATTTTCTTGAAATCCGGCCCGTCAATCGTACCTACGAGTTGTGGAGGAAAATCCAAGAAGGATGTCTGTTCAGTGCATCGGTCGCCTCCAACTACAACAAAAACGCATTCGAGATCAACCTGAAGAAACAGAGCATACTATTCAAGGCTGAAAGACTACATGACGACTGGATTCAAGCCAAGCAGGATGTTGAGTACGTCAATATGAAGATCAAGAACAGTCTCCTTCTAGAAAAGATAAACCAAGCCTTGAAGAAGGAAGAGGAAGATTTAAAGAGGCTCAGAGACAGCGGGGTCATGTTGGACGATGAGGTAATCAGTAAACTTGCAAAAAGATGATAATCGTTAAGCTTTATGGAAAATAGTACAATAATAACGCATTCAGCGATGTAGCACAGCCATTTCCCACATATCAAGTGGCTTAGTTAACTCAAGCTCTGTCTTCTGCGACCTAGGTGTATGGGTGTATCGCTCGCCAAAGGTTCCAGCTCAGCCGAGAAACTGCAGCTTTATCTAGCCCCAATCTTGACCTATCGACGTCTTTCTTGCAACCCGCTGCTATCCCCAGATCTCTGCTCCCAAGGCATTTATCCCACAATTAGTACTGCCATAGTTTAACTCCTGCCCTCTCTCATCTACACAGCACTATGGGCATGCTACCTTCTCTCAAGTTCATATCAGAGATGCTCCTCATCCCATTCCTGGTGTGCGCTGAGAGCGTCAGATACAGTATAAGTGGTCTGCAATACAAAAAGGTAGGCAAAACGTACCGTGGGCATATCAAAATGGGCTTGATTCGTAAAATGTTCAGGATTGACGGAGACGACGTCAAGTTCGTGGCTATGTATAAAGCCAGATCCATGCTTAAGCTCGTTAAGCTCAAATACCAAAAGCTTATCAATAATAATCTTGAAAATTATGACACAGTGTACGACAAAAATTCAATCTGGTTACATAAACAGAACGTGAGAGACGCCAGTGACCCTATCATCGTGTACTTGCATGGAGGCTCTTACAATTTCCAAATGGGACCCGACCAGGCAGAGTCTATGATTGCGATATTCTTGCTATTAAACCCCGATGTCTCTGATAAGCTTTCCATCTTGGTCCTTGACTATAATTTGGCTAGCTTTGGTCATTTATTTCCTTCGCAGGTCGAACAGTTGGATGAAACTTACCAGAATTTGACCGTCCGAGATGGAAACACGAATATTGTTTTTGTTGGAGACTCGGCGGGCGGAAACTTGGCTTTGGTGTATTTGCAGTATTTGAAGAACCAAATGAAAACTGCCATTGATCCTAATTCTATTGTTTTCCCTAAAAAAATGGTGTTGGTTTCGCCCTGGGTCAAGATCCGTGCTTCTGCAGAAGATTACCAGCCTGGTAACTCCTATTTCGACAATCAGAGTCAGGATATAGTCACCCGCAAAATAGGGAAGGGTTACATTGAAAAAATATTTGGCGACTTGAATACTGATGAAGTCCTGGTATCGCCCTTACTGACTCCTTTCCGAGACGAGGACTGGAGTGATATACCAACTTTCACGGACAAAGACTGCGATATCTTTGTTCTTGTAGGCGAAATGGAAACCTTGAGGGACCACATGTTAGAGTGGGGAGAGAAGGCATTGGGTTGTCCATTTTACTCCGATGCTTCCTACAAGAAAACCAACGGCAAGTTGGACCCGAAGGCACACGAGTATATTTCGAAATCAAAATATGGGAATGCGGGTGTCAGGGTCTACATTGAGCCTTGGGGAATTCATGATTCGATGTTCATCTTTGAGAACTCAGCTTTGGGCCTTATTTCGCAAAAGAAGGGCCGTATATCCGTTGAAGAGCTCGATGGCGAAATCTACTTCGGGATAACGAGGGTCGTCAAATTTCTAAATGAAGTTCTCTAATCAAATAACTACATCGTCCAAATAATTGTCTATTAATTGTCTAGCGATGGTGAATGAGTGTGGGGGTTGCACTATAAATTTCGGTGCTTAATGCTGGTAAGTGTGGATTTCTGGCACGTGGGTAACCTTTAACAAAGGTCTGTAAACAGGCCTCCACATCTGAGATTGGACCCACTTCAAACACTTGTAAAAGTCTCTAGGAACCTCTACTTTACCGCCATTTGGTCTGGTTTCGCTTTCAACTCTAGCAGTGCCTTCTCTGAGGGCTTGCAAGATAATGGCAGTGGCGACCTTGGCACTAACTTCGTCGATTTCTTCTAAGCGAGGAAGCAATCCGTTCTTGGGGTTCTCCATCTTGGGTGATAAAGATGCTAATTGGTCCACACCAGCTGAAATCATGGTGTCAGTAATGGTGGTACATCTCGACAAAACGGCACCCAAACCAATTCCTGGGAAAGTAAAACAATTGTTGTTCTCAGAAATGGCGTAACCATCGACTGGCTGGAAGGGAGAACCAGTGGCAATCAAGGCATTGTTGTCAGTCCATTTCATAATGTCAACTGGGAAGGCTTCATGCAATCTGGTGGGATTGGATAATGGGAAAACGATTGGCTGTTTGTTATACTTGTACATCTCCTTGATGACATCTTCAGTAAACGCACCTGCTTGCGTGGAACAACCCACAAGAACAGTGGGTTGAACCTTCTTGATCACCTCAATTAAGCTCTTGGTATCAACACCTTGCCAGTCGGCGTCTTTATCGGCATATTTCTTCTGAGCTTCAGAGGCAGTCTCTTGGGATTCCAAAATCAACCCGTAACGGTCCATGCAATGAATTGCACCTCTGGCTTGTTCATCGGTGGCGCCATGGCTTCTCATGTGGTTAGTAATCTGATCAGCAATTCCAATACCGGCAGAACCAGCACCGTAGATAAGCACTTTGGAGTCGAGCAATTGTCTGTTGCTAAATTTCAAGGCGGCGGTCATGGAGGCCATAACCACTGCTCCAGTACCCTGGATGTCATCATTGAAAGATGGGATAAATTCTCTATACTTGTGTAACAAAGTTCTTCCGGTAGAGACACCAAAATCTTCATAATGAATTACTGCACTGGGGAATCTCTTCTTGACAGCCTTGATGAACTTATCACAAAAAGACCAGTACTCCTCTCCACGGACTCTTGGAAACTTGTTACCCATGTAAAGATCGTCCTTCAACATCTTTTCGTTGTTGGTACCGACGTCAAGGCAGATAGGCAAAACTCTCCCTGGGTGAATACCGCCACAGAGGGTCATCAAACCCAATTTGGCAATGGCGATTCTAACACCGCCAACTCCCTGGTCTCCAATACCCAAAATGCCCTCTCCATCAGAAACAACAATGTAGTCAATATCCTTATCTTCTCCATAGACGGAGATTCTTTGCTCGATGGAGTCTGGATCAGTAATATCCAAGAAACAACCCTCTGGCTTTCTGAATCTGTGGGAATAGGCTGCGATGGCATCTCCCTCAGTAGGGGTATAGATGATGGGAAGCATTTCTCGGATATGTCTTCTGACCAATTCGTAGTACAAGACCTTATTCTGTATTCTCATGGAGGTGCAGAAGTCATTTTTGGCTAGAGGAGTTTTGAGGTAGGAGAACTGCTTGTATGCTCTGTCCACTTGCTCGTCCAAAGTGTTGACTTGAGAGGGGAGGAGACCGACCAAATTGAAAGCCGATCTTTCCTCCAAGGTGAATGCAGATCCCTTGTTAAACACAGGGGAATTCAACAATCCAAAACCCTCGAGATCGCACTCTATTGGGCCTTCAATTGACAATCTGGTGGTCTTCGGCTTCAAGTTAGCCAAGGTGGCCTTGATCCCGATGGGGGTTTTGATGGTGTGGGTGTGGACTGCCTTTTGGGCATAGCCCCGTACCTGACCGAAGGCTTTATACTGCACCTTGATGCTAAGCATAGTAGAATATTTGCTTTGGTGATTGAATGCGTCTGCCGGTGCAAATTACACAGCCAAATTTTATCTGGACGAGCGGAAAAGGTATGAATAGATGCGTGGCCCTTGTTCAAATGGTACACGCTCAAATGTACTTTATATTGACAAGAGTTGCTAACAAAATTAAGAAAAAGCAATAGTCGCAAAGAACGGATTCTATATAATTAATTAATTGAGTGAAAGTGGTTGTAATTATATATTATCTGCTCGTATTACTTCGGGCATCAGCGGCTTTCCTTGTGGTTGATTTGGAGGCTTTATCAAGGAGCTTCGTATGCACTCTGAATTCTTTTTTCACCTGGCGCGCCCGTTTCCGTTTTTTTCCGGCAAGCGTGTCAAGATGAAGCAAAGCTTGCTTAATAGTTTGGCCTATCATCTGGAAAATTGTGTGAATAAACTAAAACCAAAGCCTACAGGAGCCAAGATCTTATTTCTTTGACTTGAGCTTTTTTCAAGCTCAAAAATCCGTTTGCTTGCAGATAGGCTGTGCTCCAAACGAACCGTAATAGTCCGAGCCGCTATCGATCCCGAGTATGGCCTAAGAGGGGAGGCGGGTGGAGGGGAATATAGATTTATACAGTACCAGGCCAGTGTTTCAACACCATATAGTCCGATAATTCACAAATAATTATCTCGCCAGGGTTATGAAAGATGTGGCTGGGCTACTACAGCGATCTGGAAATGAAATTGCCTTCCTTGCCCGTAGGAGTTGCTTTTTTCACCAAAGTGATGGGGCACTGCGGAATCGGAGTTCCCTCTTGGCTCCAAGGCATTTTGGTGTCAAGGAAAAAAAGAAATACCAGGAACAAGCCGCCCACAATACCTCCCCTCCCTGGCCCCACTTTGTCTCCAATCGGAAGAAATACGATGAAAAGTTTGGGTTGTTCAAGGCATCTTCGGAAAATCTCTATGAGAAGGCCGGCGGGTTAATCCATGGATGCGTCCAGGACTCAGGGTGGAGCGGCACATCACTAATCATATATTGATGCAAATTCCCTGTGGCCATCAAAAGTGTCCGTGATTCTGAAGTGAATTCCATTTACAACAAGGTGTTTCAACTGCTCGAACTCTCTCCATTCCTGTAATCGCTTCTTGAGTTTCAATACAAAGCTCTCACTGGCGCTGGTGTCTGCTCTGCAATGCTTGAAAGCGTCGAAATCGTAATGATTTGAGCCTCTTTCTACCCCCAATGTAGTCATCATGTCCACGAATTCTGTCTCATGGTTTTGCATGACACCTGCCTTGTCCACCACAGAATTGAGCAAGGTGCCACTAATCATGTCGAACCTGAGACGCTTGATCTCTTCATAGTCGTCATACAATTGGTGGTCTAAATTTCCTATCCACGCTAAGCTTTTTAAAGAATCATTGTGAGCGGATAAGTCAAAATTGGAAAAATTGACTTCGTTACCGATGGAAAGACTAATCACTTCTAACGGCGGCAACGCGAGGAGAAGGACGTTGAAGTTGGGTAGATAGTTCTTGTACGAATTGCTGCTTCTGTCGTCCCTGCTGAAGATAGACAATTTCACAAGATGTGGAAACTCCAACTGTGCCAAAAACTGGTCAATTTCTAAAAGATACAGCGAAAGAGGCCGACGCTTGGAGTAATAGGTCCTGTTGAACTTCAATTTGAACTCCTTGATATGGACAGTGGAAATATCCAACTTTTCAATATCTATATTCTCCGGAAGGTCTGCAAAAACTAAGGAAAGTTTCTTAAGTTTTTGGATACTTCTGAAGTGATGCTGTAGTTTCAAGGGGTTGCCTATAAGATTTAGCTCCTCTAGGGCTAGCTCAGCGCTGAACATCCCACACAAAGACTTTGAACTGTAAACACTCAACACTCTGAGTCTTGGTAATAGCTTGACTATTGACAAATTCTCCTCATTTATGCTGATAGCGGTTATCCTCTCCTTGGGTGAATTAATGCTTGAGCTGAAGGTGATTTGGAGCTGGCAGTAAGGCAACCGGCAGCATATGAGCTCTATGAACAGTGCAGATAGTGGAGATTGTATACGGACCTGCTTAATGAGAGACAGATCCAACTTGTAGATGTTCATCATTTTCCAGAATTGGACGGGTGTAACTGTTGTCCATTCGCTGGAGATGTCTTGTATCCCATTAACAATCCAATTGCCCCTAGGGTAAAGCCTCCTCTGATGAGGCGAAATCGATATTTTACAGAAGAGCCTTTTTCTAACAGCTCTATTAACTTCTCTATTGACCAACGATAAGTTTAGAAGATCATATTGGGGCACACACTCCAACACAGATTGAATGCAATCGTCGGGGAGTGTGGAAAAAGACCTGGGCTCTGCCTCAATTTTCGTCAATTTCGCAGCCAAAAGTAAGGCTACAAGAATCAACCAGAAAACTAGCGATTCGTCAACGACAATTGTTAGTGAGCCCACAATCATACAAAGTACATCACTATGTTATCTGTTACTTTCCTATAAACTATCTACTTTGTCTTACGCTTTTTTGTTTGTCTTTGCGCAGTTTTGGTTTCTGCGGCCTCATGTTTAATGGCTTTGCCATTTGAACTGGGCGCCTTGTAATTGGGCAATGGCTTTTGGAGCTCTGGGACGTAGCAGCTTGTTCTACCCCCAATTGTGACAAATTCAACCTCGTATCCCTCGCTGGTCTTGGCTTTTTGCTTTCTTCGCTTGCCCCAGCGGTAGAGCATCAACCAGTTCACAGGCAATTTGGTAACGTCTCCTTCAAGGCGCACAGACTCTTCCACAATGTATATGAGCGACTCGTAGAGCCTCGAAATTACGGGATCAACATTACCTTCTTCATAAGGAGGCAACTTCGCCGACAAAACATCACCAGGATATATTTTGGCGTTGTAAACAATCTCATCCGAAACCCAATTTCCCACACCTGCAAAATACTCCTGCTCCTGTAGAAGTGCCTTAATTGGCTTCTTTTTCGATAACACTAGTTTGTTGAACTCTTCTAATGAAAGCCGAGTGACTCCATGATCGTTGGGGTCTGGATCTCCGGATGTAAAGTCTTCATCTTTTGCCTCTTTTTTAATACTGGGTCTTTTGGAGTAATCGGGGCCCAATTTGGACAAGGGGCCTTCCTTGAATAGATCCTCATCCGTGGCCACTGATGGCCCTGAAAAAAACCGGATCCGTCCCAACCTCCTCGGGTCAACAAATGCAAGCTCTAGTGAGGTGTCTCCCTTTGACAATGTCATATCCATCTTGACGAATTTGGGAGGCCATTCTTCTTCATCCACTACCTCAATGGCATTCTCCAGGTCTTCATTTTTGACTTTATCTTCAAGCACTTTTTTATCCCCTCCATTCTCCATGAAAACTAAATGCGACTTAACATCTTTAATTTTAATCATTCCTGTCATGCCAAAATGAAAGAGCAAAACGCCAGGTTCAGAGCTTGTTAGGTTGAGTCTTAACCAGAAGTTCTTGCCATGTCGCCCAATGGATACAATTTTCGCATTGGTTAGGCTCTGAGATAACTTCTGAAGCTCCAATTCAGCCTCTGGGTTGCCCTTTAGGACTGGAAAAAGTAGCGGATCGTTGTTGAGCGTTAGCCTGGAGATGGTGAAATCAAGAGTGTTTCTGCGGAGAAGAGCACACACGTGTGCAACCTTAGCGTTAGTAACGTACTGGTTTGATGAGCATTGGAGATGATGGTTTACTTACCTCTGCTACCTCAGGCATAGTATAGATCTGACCCGGTAACTAATCAAGGGCAAGGGTGTTGTTGCTTATAAACGCGTGAAGTTTGAGGGCAAAAAAATAAGTGCTCCACGGCAGGTTCGAACTGTCGACCTTCAGATAACACAGAAATCTTCCTATGAGACTGACGCTCTACCGACTGAGCTAGTGAAGCAGTTATGTGGAATGGTAAATTCTATCAGTTAGCATATTAGAAAATTTCACAAATTCGATATACTAGTTTGGATCTCTGACTCCTTAGTTTTATGTTTCTCAGACTTAGTTAGTAGCATTCACAATTTCTGTCATCTGAGAACTTTCAAAATATCTTACCTTGAATAGCTGTGTGGGTTATCGCGATCTTAGCTGAACTCCTACACATTGGCACCCCGATAAATTGCCCCTCAATCATTTATCTTCCTATCTTCCACCGCCTTACCGTTTGGACATCTCTTCTCACAGTCAATTAAGATGAACAGGATATTTGGGAGCAAGAGTACTGTACCGAAGCCCACTCTAAATGATGCGATCAAGAATATCGATGACAGAGTGGGGTCACTCGATGTCAAGCTCTCTAAGATAAACGCAGAATTATCTACTTATCAACAGAAAATCTCCAGAATGAGAGATGGCCCAGGAAAATCTGCCTTGAAACAGAAGGCCTTGAAATTGTTACGACAAAGGAAACAAATTGAAGGTCAGAAGGATCAGTTAGAAAACCAATCGTGGAATATGAGCCAGGCTTCTATGACTACCGACAATCTACAAAACACTATGATAACCGTCGACGCCATGAAGACCGCAAACAAACAGTTGAAGAAAACCTATGGGAAGATCGATATCGATAAGATTGAGTCATTGCAGGATGAGATGTTGGACTTGATTGATAAATCCAACGAATTACAGGAGTCTCTTCTGATGACACAGGACGTTCCTGATGATATCAGTGAGTCGGAATTAGATGCAGAATTGGATGCTTTAGGAGAAGAAATGGACTACGAGAACGAAATGTCAGAAACAGGTTTGGGGATGCCTAGTTATTTGAACGCAAACGAGCCTATTGGTAGCGATAATTTGCCCACCTTCATCGACGAAACGCCACAGGAGAATGCAGCAGAGGTGGCGAACTAAAATATTGGGTCTACTAAAGGGGAGCTCTATGTGTAACACTGATCTATTGCTATATACATGAATGCTCAGGATCAACTGTATGCTCTCCACTATTTTTGCCTTTGAATCGCCATGAAGTAGTTGCCAACGTTGGCGTTTTCAGTAAATTTCCATCCGTACGCAGGTAGGTAGATACACCCCTTGGACTTCACAACTTTGAAATTATCACTTCTTTCTGGTTCTTGGAACCATTGGTTGATCTCTGTCTCGTCAATGTACTTTTCTAACGTATGGGTTCCAACAGGGACAATTCTAAAAATGTGTTCACCCATCAATATTGTAGTAAACCAGCTGACACAGTCTCTGTTTATGGTTGAAATGAAGAGCCAGCCTCCTACCTTGAGTCTCAGCAACGCTTCCTCAAGAACAATTGAGGGGTAATTGACGTGCTCAAGCAATTCAAACATGGTGATTATATCGTAGTTTGCGCCTTTAGGTACATCTTCGACTGCTAGGAGCTTGTACAGCAATTTTTTTGCCTTGAAAATAGGATCTTTGGCCTTGTGGATGTTGGCAGCCTTGATCACGTCCGTAGATAAGTCTATGCCTTCCACGCTTTCTATGAAGTCCAATCGAGCTAGGGATTCGGAGAGTATCCCGCCTCCACATCCCACATCCAACGCCTTCAATTTTGTCTTCCCTAATATCTCGTTTCTTCGAAGTTCCTGCTCGTTGAGTATCCTGTCTCTCACGGGTTTGGGCAAGAGGTCGGTGCTATAAGGAGGGATGTATACGTCCTCTTCTTGGTTTCTTGGTTTTGATGGGTCATTTAAGATAAGGTGTTCTCTTATAGTGTCGTGAATAAAATCCAACCTGAGTAGATTCATCTTATGGAGGATCCTCTGGGGCCCATTCACATCCCACCAGGACGACGCCAACGCGTTAAAATGAGACATCTCCGACTCGGACGTAGAGGTGTCCTTCTGGAGATGCAAAGTTGCCGCAGAAGAAGAGAACACTCTGGACCATGGCATAGAGCATGCCTGGACAATTTGGCGCCTTGATCGAAGTAGCAGCATCTGAAGCGTGGCGTGGGGTGTCGGCTTGCTGGGGCACTCGGGTTCTCTTCGTGCTATACTCAACGGCCACTCCTGCACGTTGTTTACCATCAACTGAAGAGCTCCACCACAGACTCAGTTACTGGATGCTTCACCATGTCCAACGACAGTTTAGTGGCGACCAGGAAGCGTAGGGCCAATGCTGGGTCCAGGCTCAAGCGCTTGATTGAATTGGAGGAGCAGTCGATCGAAGAGCGCCGGGCCATTGTGTACACCGAGGAGGATGAGGACGTGAATCTTCTCTTCCAAGAGGACGAGAACGACGATGAGTTTGAGGCTACAGATGACGAGGTTTCTGAGGAGGGCGAGGAAGGAGATGAGGATGAGGAGGGGAATGAAGCTGAGGGAGAAGATGAAGCTGAGCAAGCTTCTGATACACAGGAAGAGACCAAGAAACGAAGTCGACTGGAGCAGAATGACGACGAGAATCTCTCCGAGTCCGACCTTTCGGTGACGGACTCAGACGAGAGTGAAGGAGAAAAAGAACTTGACCGCCAGGAACGGCTCGCCAAGAAAAGGACGAAAAAGAAGCTGGCCATCATTCCAGCGATCAGACAACCCAAGCAGCCGACGCAGCCCAAAAAGAAGCTCAAGTCTGAATTCACAGTGGAGTCGCTACTTAGCGCCAAGAGAGCGTCGTCGCGGTTCACGGTCATGGAGAACAAGCAAGCCTTGGCCAAAAGGTTGAAGGCAGACGAGGAAAGACGAGCTGCTCTCAAGCCCGTGGCGCGTCCTCAATTCGTGGAAATGACCCAGGAGGAGAGGCTAGCGGAAGCGGTCGAAACTGAACGGCAAAACGTCATTTCTTTGAACCAATTCAGGGAGCAAGAAGTGGTTAAAAAAGAAAGACAGCGCCAAATGCTATTGCTGAAGCGAAAAAAGCTCACAAATGTGGTACGATTGGTGAGCCAAGAGCAGTTCATTTCTCCCACAGACGAGGTCGCAGAGGCAAGGAAATTACAGAATTCAAGGCTGAGGAAGAAGCCCGGAAGAAGGAAAAAGACGGATGGACCTGCGTTACCCCATCGACTAGCAGGAGAGATCGACAAGGAGTTGCCCTTTGTGAAGCTGGAGCTCGCGAAGCAGCAGAGTGCTGACACTGAAGACTCTGACAAAAGTGCTACTATTGAACAGACTGGTTCTGAGTCAACTGGTGACGAATCGGGGCCAAAGGCCTCTGGAGGGGATGATACGACGATCAAAAAGGAGCCAGCACCGCTCGAAATCGCAGGTGCCAGTCCAAAACCAGGGGACAAGGACGAAAGTCCTCCACAGGAAAAAGAGCTTGTAGTTTTCGAAGAGACTGAAGCGAAGCCTGAGCAACTGGAGGAGCCCTCGAAGCTTGCGGTTCCAGAATCAGCAGAAGAAGCACCTAAAAGAGTTAAATTCGATCTTGAAAACGAGAGCGACTTTGCTGCTGCCCCCAGCACTCCCTCTGCGACTCCCGATGTTGCCGTGGAAACTCCAGTGTCGTCATCCTCGTCTCCGATTAAAGAGGAAAAGGAAATCTTCGAAGGGCCTGTGCAGCGGGTGTGCAGAAACTGGGTTCATTTGATAGATTTTGATCCCGATCTCAAGCTCAATGAGTCCTACATTAAGAGCGTATTGTTTGGAAAGGACTCACTACTTCCCGGATCTCACAGATTCAAGGATCTCAAAACAATTGCTCGGATTGGAGAGGCGGAAAATCCGTACATCACAGTGACGCAGAAGAAAGACGAGCTATTTGAATCCGTGACCGAATTGAACGAAGACGACCCGCTCTTTGAGGATCTCAAGCGGCTACCAAGATTTGGAGACTTTGAGGACTTTGTGGAAGAAGAAGAGACCAATACAGAGGAAATCACCAGCGAGATTGTGCTCAAAACCGAAGCTCCTTCTTCTCTCTACTTGCCGAACGGTAATAAGAAGAACTGTCTTATAACTGGAACGGAAGTCAAGTACTTTGACCCCGCTAACGGTATGCCCTACAGCAGTGTTGAGACCTACAGGCTTCTCAAGCAAATTGAGATGGGCAGCATTCCGTGGTACAGTTTTGGGGACGAAGCCAACGAGAACGGAGCTGCGCTGTTCTACTTGGGGTCGCGGGACGAGGTACGCCACGCTAAGGGCGTTCCCGACGGATTTGAAGGATAGTTCTATATTATCAAAATATCTATGGCCTGTAGAACTTTTGAGATCAGTCAGTCTGGTGCTGGACATCCTTCTCATGAGCCGCGATCAAGTCGGACTGGAATTTCATCAACTTTTCCTTCAAAATTGGAATGAAATTCTTTCTGATCTCAGACTTGAAATTGTCAGCGTCAATTTCAAACACGTAGTCGTCTTCATCCTGATCGTGGACGAACTCAGGAATAACGATCTTGCCTGTGAACACCTCTGCCTCGTCGGCACCCTGGCCGTTTATGGATAATTCCAACTTCATGTCGTAGATACACAAAGCCTTGCCCTTTCTTTGGGAGACATTGCAATCCCCAGTAATAGAGTCGACTGCGTTGAGTGTTATAGTGCAGGTTTCATCTTTGTAGGTGGTGCTAATAATCTCCTCTTCAAAGTACGTCTTGGTCCATGGAAGACAGTTTTTTTCGACCCAGTGCCTAGCGTTAGTATTTGCGTCAATATAGAGAGCACAGCAATCCCACTTACCAGTTATTAGGATTGTGAACCACCATTTTGTTGTTTAGTGAATAGCTGGATCCGTGGGTGTTCTTGACGTGGTGACTTAATTTTCCATAACGTTCTGGACAGGGCTCAAACCATAAAGTGATAGAGTAGGAAGATGGGGGGTGGTCAGCTGGGTATCTTGTCTCAAACAGGCATCTGGGTTATAATAAAGCGAAGTGTATGCGTTAGCTAGCTGACTTTTATAATTTTGTAGACCTCGGGAGAGTGAATATATTGGGAGTTGTCCCGCTGAGTAAGCGATTCGAGCAGAATTCGGGTAAGGGACCCATACCCACAATGGTCTTCCATAAGATCTGACATTTCTGATTACTCCAGCTCTCCGATTAGTTATCAAGTCTCCCACAGAGTGACTACCTCTAGGCTTGACCCTTTTGGCCTCTTCTAGCCTTTTGGCTTCTTTCTACGACCTCTCCATGTATCTGTCGCACCAAATGGCTGCGAAAAATGCTACAGCTAATGCTACAACGGCAATTGGAGCCCATGTTTATTCATCAGCTAAACATAGTTGACATGTAACACAATTCCAGTGCCTTTATTGCAACTATTTCTGGACAAAAGGTATTCCTTGTTTTTGGTGGGACAGGCAAAAAAAGAGCTGTCATTATCGAGCAACAAATTGTCGTTCTGGATGGAAAAGCCACGGGTAGCAGCCTGCTTTCCACGGCCCCTCACGCTCCCAACGTCCCCATTATCGGGGTTCACATATACCCCCTTTCCGCTCTGGTCTTTCAAAGATCCATCGTTTTGGATTTCCAAGATAAGAGCTTCTCCTTCAGAGCCTCCCACTGAGAAAGCCCGGGGATGAGAGCTTACCTTCTTGATTTGCTGGTACTGGAGATCACTGCCTGAGTGGATGAAGACAAGGCCAAATTTGGCGGCAGACGAAAGAACGGCCAAAGTCAGGAGAATAATAGAGGAGCAGTGCATTTTTATGTAGGTTTCTACTTATCCTGCGACGTGAATATTTTCTGAAAAATGTAAGATAAGTAACTCAATTTATATTTACAATATCCATACTTATAACAACAAAGCAACATTCAAATTCAGAGGTGTATTTTGCGGTCATTGCTAACGTTTGCTTGCATTGTATAACCTCCAAAGTGGGTCTTGATTGTCTGACTAGTCTTCCATATATAGTGGATCTAGAAGAGCATCTGCGCTAGTAGGTGCGGTGAACCGTGAAGTCACAAGGAAAAATAGGGGAAAATAGGGAAAAATACGACACTGAAGAAGAATAGGAGGCGAGTTGAATTCAACTACGCACGTCTTAAGACGTTGTATGTCCCACTTTCAGTGTAGGCAACGTAATAACCACTCTTGGGTTCATCCAGACACCCTCAATATTATTGGAAGATCATCCACACACCCAGATATACAGCAACAACTCCCTACAGTTAGACAGGGTTTCAGCCATGCAAGATGATGCTACTATTACAATATGGCAGTAGCCATTTACGTAATTGAAGCCGGGCGTTACCTAGAAGCGCTTTACTTTATCCACTTCAGGGGTATTCGGTTGCTGTTACTAAAAGTAAAATAGTATTACTTTGTAGAATGTATTGTCACGATTATCTCTATTATCTATCTTATCGTGCTTCCATAGCCTAATCAGACCAAGTGTAGGCGCTCCTGCTTCTCAAGTACTTGCCGTGCTTGTAGAAAAGAAAAGGTATTGGGATCAAAAGACACGCAAAAAGCGCTAGCAAGGTGGTTGCCCAATGAACCCCCAATTTCTGGTACATTTGAAGTGCAAACAATGGAAATACCCCGGACATGACTGATCTGACAAATGAGTTAGTGGCCATAGCCGACGCGGTATAAAGTCTATAGGCGTCCACGGTATAGCCAAAGATACCATTGAAGACAAGGGTGAGGCCTGCGCCAAAAACTCCAGACCCAATGATGGGCACAATCCAGTGAATTGAAGGATATGCGGTCCAGGCCAAGATAAAGAGACCAACTGGAACCACGAAGACCCCATAGCACAAAGGGAGAAAGCGGAACTCGGGTTCGGGAACGTTGCCATTTTTTCGTATCAACTCGAGATACTGAATATTGATCAACTTTGGAGTGATGAACGAAGTGAGTGCCATTCCCACAATAAGCCCGAGGAATGCCATCCCTTGGGCCAGCAACGAAAATTGATACACGGTCTCAAAGATGTACGGAAGGGCCACAAAAAACATGTAAACCACCGCCAAGCAGAACCCTGTGTAGAAACAGAGAACTATGGTCATCGGGTCTCTGAGAAGGAGGAGAAATGGCCGTCGCGACGAGATCACAATGCTTTCGTACAACGAAGCATCAGATTTCTCGAGGGGAGCATAATAGCGGTCGTCATTTCGCTCACGTCTCAATCGCTTTGCCTTATGGACAAGAAGGATGGGCTGGTAGGACTCTGGAACAAATATCACGACCAATACAAGCATAGCCAATGTCCAGATCAGCATCACGTAAAAGGTCCATCTAAAATGCAACGAGGAGTTGATAAAGCCGGAGATTAAAGGCCCTAGCCCGGGTCCAACAAAAGGGGAAGTTGTGTATAGTACCAAGGGGTACGCTATCTGCTCCTTTGTGAAGATATCAGAGAAAGTTCCACTGGCGACTGCCATAAAAGAAGAGCCAAAGAAGCCCGACCCGAATCTGCCAAAAAGCATGCCCCCGATATTGGGAGAGAACGAGGTCAAAATTTCAAAGCAAATAGTGAGAAAGAGCCCTGAAACGTAGGTGACTTTTCTGCCGTGAAACTCACTAATGGGCGATAAAAACATGCCCCCAGTGCCCAAGCCCCAGATGTAAAGACTTATGCCCAAAACGCTGACCTCGTGGCTGATGTGCATTTCCTCGATGATATGGGCTGAGGCAAGGGACCAGCTGGAGGAGATGCATGTTATGCAGACCGAAGTTAAGGATACGATGATGGCTATGATCCATTTTCGAGCCATGGACATGTTTCTGACATCTTCGATGTCGTCATCGCCGTCGAACTTCACCAAGAACTCATCGCACTCTTCTTTAGCGGCCTCAATAATCTCCAGTTTGGTTTCGCCTTTGATCTCAGGCATGGAGAAACGGATGGGTGAGGGAGAAAGAGGGAAAAAAGAATAAAAGTAGTGAAGAATATGCTGCCATCTAAGTGTGGAGTATTTACGGACTTTAAGGTCCTACCGGAAAACGTCCCAGATTCCCGGGTGTCATCGGAGGGCTTACGCGGGGAGCCCCACCCAGGCCACGACAGAGCGCAAGAGCGTCACCGTAGAAAAAATGGATAAACCAAGAAGAGGGAAAAACGTAGTGACATACAGATAGTGAGGACAGTATCCGTGTATTGCCACCGCTACAAGTCTGTAGCGTATCTGAGTGAAGACATGGGTTGGCCGGTACGGCTGAGGTAAGAGCGGAATAAGAGGGGATGAAACTAAGCCAACACGGGTCCTGAAAGGCCCGGGATACCACCAGAACTTTCATCATCACCCGAATATTCGGCACGTTCCCTGAGCATCCTATAAGCACGACCCATTCACATCCACGAGTGAGTCCCACCGTGCTCTGTAGACCTATTCCTGCATGTTTTCGCTCACGAACGCGTTCCACTTTATTCGTAGCCCCACCGTCTGGACCACATCGAGCCACTGATATGCCCGAAGAGATAGAGCTTGAGGGGCTCCCCAGAAAGGCGTTTGGCCATGGGATCGACAAGAACTTTGAGGAGGTCCCACCACTGCATTTGAACTACAACCCGGCATCTAGATCATTGAAGCGCAAATTGGTGTTGTATGTAATAATTGAAGCGGTGGTATCGATCATAATATACATTCAATATGACAAGCTATTGAGTATAAACGCACTTCTTGCTCCTAGTCTATTGGGGGCATCGACAGCTGCTCTAGCACAATCTATAAACCAGTTCTTCAAAACAAAATTCAGCCTCAATAAGATCTACAAGTTCGTGGTGTGGGGATCGATAAATGGGTGCTTCACCGTGTTGTGGTTTGAGCTTCTCATCGTTCAGTTTGAGAGCAAATTCTACCGGGTTCTTGTGGATCAAGCTATAGGAGCGCCAGGATTTCAAATTGTCTATAATATTTTGAGCAACTTGTGGGAATCCGGAGAAATCTCAAACGTTCTCCTGCCATTGAACATGAGATCACTTAAATACAGCTACTGCTATTGGCCGTTTTTCTCCACCTTTGCATTCATTTTTCTCCCCCAGCAGCTTATGTTCCCTGCCAATTGTCTTGCCAATTTGATCTGGAATATAATTTTAAGTAGACTCGGGTAATAGACAGTGGTTATGAGGTACCAACTCCTTGAATATGCGAGTAGCAACGGCGGAGCGACCTGGGCCCTGAGAAAAACCCGTGACCAACCCAATTGCCCTTAAGTAGTTGCAAGTAGTATCTTGCTCTCAGATGCAAGTCACGGTAACATTTCTTGGTCCGTGACATCTCCGGGCTTAGCACCGCCTGGTACATGTTCTTGTAATGACTTCATCTTCTTCCAAGATATCCGCGCGTATTGTTCCGGAACATCTTTCAAATGTAGGCGGACTTACGAGGAGAGCTGAGGTGTTCCAATGTGAAGATTTGAGCAGCATTGCTTCTTTTTTTGATCTTGGCATTTAATTTCTTTGTTGTTACTCACATTTGCATAGCTTGGTAGCAGCTCAGCACTTGCTCTGCATTTACTCAGCACCTTCTGAGCACCTTATACACCGCCCTATCCACCACCTTGCCTTACCCGCTCAGATACATGCCCTGCTATGGCGGATGATACGTTGTATATAACCACAAATGAGGCCGGGCTAGCTGTCGTTGCCACGGCCATGAAAAAAGCCAGACTCCTGATAGACACCTTGATAATAAATTCTCTTGCTGGCGGCGTCTTGTTTTCAGCGGGAGGTATGTTGTCGGTGATGGCAGCCTCGGGCACCTCTGGCTTGATAGAAAGCAACCCATCCATTCTTCTGTTTCTCCAGGGTTTGTTATTCCCGATAGGGTTGTTCTATGTCGTCATCATGGGTGTGGATTTGTTCAATTCCAACATTTTGTACTTCTCCGTTGGATTGGCTAGAGGGGCTGTCTCCATATTTGACTTGATTGTTTCGTGGATGGTCAGCTGGTGGTTCAATTTGGTGGGCAATATCTTTGTCGTCTACGTCATTTGCAAATACTCCGGAGTGGCAGAGACAGAATTGTACGTGAAAGGCTCAATTGCCGTGACTATGGAAAAATGCAGCGCCACTTTCATCCAAACATTTATAAGAGGCATCGCCGGTAACTTTTTTGTGTCCATGGCCGTGTACTTGCAGCTTATGGCGAAACCTTTGCACGTCAAGTTTTTCTTAATGGCCTTGCCAATTTTCACGTTCGTCTCCATGGGCTTCACTCACTCAGTTGCAGACATGTTCCTAATCACCATGGGGCTTGTCAACGGAGCCCCAATTCCTGTGCGTGTTGCAGTGTGGAAGACTTACCTTCCAGGAGCCCTCGGAAACATTGTCGGAGGCTCAGCCTTTGGCCTATGGATCCCATGGTACCTACACATCGTGGTGGTGGAGAGAGATGTGGGATTCTTGAACTTACCTAAGTACAAGTTCAGAGATGAGCAGCCAGAATTGCAACAGGATTCCAGAGTGGTGAGGGTGAAGTCCAAGGACAACAAAGAGGAAATGGAGGACGATGAAGGATCAGAGCAGATGGAAAACGATATCTCGTACGACGATAAGATGGAAGAACTCCGGGACACTTTGAACGGCGTAAATGGGAACTCGCCAGCTCAGGTGCATTCCGCTCAAGAAATGGACAGAGATGCCAGTATATCGCTTTCTCCGACTACTTCCAGGATGTCTGGCTTGTCCAGATATAGCACCAGAACCCGCAAAAGGATGGTGGCCAGATCTCCCAAAAATGTGTTCCCAGTGTACGGAATGGGCCCCCCCCTTGAGAGGGAGCTCACTATAGTGTCACGTAATAACGACACCACCGCCGCCAATACCGCCAATAATGCTGGATCAGAGCAAGCAATGTGGCCCGAAGATGAAGAGGAGCAGACTTCAGCCAACTTTATAGGGGAACGAATCAAAAAAGTCCTTACTAGAAGAGGTTCTACGAGGAGTAGTGCAGACATCGAATCACAATTGAACCAGTCTCGCCACTCTAGACCTAGCGTTTCGTCAATGATGCCCAATGCTTTGCGGAGGGTAACCAGTTATAGAAGACCTTCGGTTAAGAGCGATATAAGTGACCTCGAAAGAAGGATGCAGCGAGCCAGAATCCCGTCGAGATCAGCCAGGGCAGCCGATGAGGCCGCTGGTATTACGGAACTACCTTCACTCCCCAACTGGGGCGACCGTGGAGACCAGGAAGAGTCGATTGATAGTAGCGCGGAGCCCACAATGATGCCCGACTCGACCAACGAGTCGTTCAGAGTTGTGAACTATGAGCCAGGAGAAGGCTCAGAAACTAATAGATCATAGTTAATACATTTAAGACACCAAGGCCGATCTGTAAATGCTTCTTTAATACTCAAAAAAAAAAAATGGACGAGACCGGAATCGAACCGGTGACCTTTTACTTGCAAGGCAAACGCGCTACCAACTACGCCACACGCCCTATTATAACATATTTAAGTGGGGTGGTGCACTACATCAGATAAAATTTAGTATTTTTATCTGTACAGGAAAAAAGAATTTGATGAGATGAGGGTCCCTGAACTCACCTATAGAGCTTGCAATTGTTGACCGGCGCTGTACTGAGCTTGACATGAAGGACACTACAGGCCAAGCGGCAGCGGATGCTTATTTGGACGAGTCCACTAGCTGGGACAGCCTCAATTTGGATCCTCGTCTATTACAGGCTATTGACCAGTTGGGATTTTCAAATCCTACCTTGATTCAATCAGAAGCCATTCCCTTAGCTTTGGATGAGAAGAGAGATATTATTGCAAAGGCATCTACTGGATCTGGGAAAACGGCAACTTACTGCATTCCAATAATACAAAATTTATTGAAGGAAAAGGACACTCCGTCATCTAGTTCTTCAATCAACAGCATCATCTTGGTTCCCACCAGAGAACTTTCCACCCAAGTGACAAAATTCCTTGAGAAACTTGTCATATACTGCCAGAATAAGATCAATGTTCTAAATTTGTCTTCAAATTTATCTGAGAATGTTTTGGACTCCTTATTGATTAATATCCCTGATATACTAATTTCAACTCCAGGGAAATTAATTGAGACCTTAGAAAAGAGTTCCAACACCAATCTATTGAACGTTAAGAATTTAGTGATCGATGAGGTAGACTTGGTTTTATCTTACGGTTATTTTGATGATTTGAAGAAATTGGAGACTTATCTTCCGATTAAGAAGAATTTGCAGACGTTTTTAATGTCAGCAACTGTAAACGACGACGTGGAGGAGCTCAAGCAGAAATTTTGCACCAAGCCAGCCATCATTAAGTTGAATGATGAGGCAGCCAAGAAGGATCAATTGAGTCAATATTATGCCAAAACTACCGAATTCGATAAATTCTTGCTTGCCTATGTCATATTTAAATTGAACTTGATCAAAGGAAAGACTTTGGTGTTTGTCAATAACATCGACAGAGGCTATAGATTAAAATTGTTTTTGGAGCAATTTGGCATAAAGTGCTGTATTCTCAATAGTGAGTTGCCAATTAATTCACGGTTGCATATTGTGGAAGAATTCAACAAGAATGTATACCACTTGTTGATCGCGACCGACGAGACCAATTCGTTAACAATCGAAAAAGATGAGAAGCTTGAGGATGAAAAGGACGAGCAGGAGGAGCTTGAGGAGTTCAACAAGCTCAAAGAGGCAGAAGCAACAGAAAATGAACCTTCCCAAAACGGCACACAGGCCCCAAAAACGCCTGCTTCGAGCCGGAAAAAATCATCCCGTAAGGATAAGGAGTTTGGGGTATCAAGAGGGGTTGACTTCCGCAATGTGGCCTGTGTTCTTAACTTCGACTTACCCACCACATCCAAAGCATATATCCACAGAGTCGGTAGGACTGCCAGGGCAGGCAAATCTGGAATTGCATTATCGTTTGTTATTCCCAACAAGGAAGTTGGCAAGCACAAGACTGCGTCACTTTCTTCTGCCAAAAAGGACGAGAAGATTTTGAAGAGAATCGTGAAGCAGCAATTTAGAAACGGATTTGAAATCAAACCTTATCAGTTTGATATGAAACAAGTAGAAGGTTTCAGATATAGATCAGAAGACGCCTTCAGGGCCGTAACCCAGACTGCAATTAGAGAAGCAAGAGTGAAAGAGTTGAAGAACGAATTGATCAACTCTGACAAATTGAAGAGATTTTTTGAGGAAAACCCTCAGGATTTGGTCTCATTGAGGCACGATAAGGAATTGCATCCAGCAAGAGTCCAGAGCCACTTGAAAAGAGTGCCTGACTATTTGCTCCCCGAGTCAGCACGGCAAGATACCAAGAACCTCGGCTTTATTCCATTCCATAAGAACAACAATAGGGTGCACAAGAAGAAAAGACGGCCTACAGGTAAGAAGTCTGACCCCTTGAGATCGTTCAAGAAGTAAATAGCGCTATAATACATTAAATCAACGGTACGAAACCTCATAAAATTGCCTCTGTGAGCAGAGCCTCTCCTCCTCCGGAAGCTTCTGCTGGCTCCGATGTATGCGATTCTTGATGCATCTCCAGCGGCAGTATTTCCAGCCGTTCTTCTGGAGTTTCCATTTCAGTATCTTTCTCTTTGCTAGTCTGCAACCCTTTTCTCATAGACCATTTTGCTCTTTTCGTGAGTCTTTTGAACTCTCCCTCATAGCAACTCAACCATTCACTCACCAGAAAGTTCTTATCGGTGATATTCTTTATGCTTATAGTGCCTGAGTCAAATAAATTCGAGTTCCCTCCATTTGCAAAAGCCAGGTGAGAAAGTTCCCACTGATTGAGTTTCTGTTTGATCTGCTTATCAGATACAGGATGGTTGCTGTCCAAATTAGAATTGAACAAGATATAATACTGGTTATATCGCAACTCTAGCTGTACCCTTGAGCCCTGAGTAGATATCTTTAAATTAGAAAGCTTCTCTTTGAGTTTGGGAGTGGATAAAGAGCTGAAATCAAGTTTTGGTAGCTTTTTCACCTCACTATGGTGCTTTGAGGCTTCTTTGAAGTAGAAATCTTGTGTTGGTCTTTTCGTTGCATCTCTGGAGCTTTCTCTAGAGCCAGGGAACGAGTTTGATGGTGCAGTGGTGGAGAAAAATGATGAAATTGAGTTTTTTGATCCGACGGGCCTTTTTCGAACCGGGGACGACGAGCCTGACCTTTGTAGACAATTATCTATATGAGTTGTTTGTAGCACCTCCACGGACATTTTCTTATCACATATTGGACATGACACCATTTGGTCCCTCGTCGGAAAGGCTGCAACAGAAGGTGCTGGACTTGTCAGGAGTATTTTCTGCTTCTTTCTGGGTATTGCTGCCTCTGCTACTGCTTCAGAGTCTGATGAGACCTCAATGACTTCTTTATGCACAGCATCATCGTGAGTAGACTCGTTCAGTTGATTGTCAAGATCCTCAGGTGCCTTGAGTCTTTCTAGTATCTTGGATCGAATTTTGGAATAGCATAGCACAACTTCTTCTAGCTGAATGACGCGTTTCAAGTTACTCTCGTACTGCTCTGAATCACATAGCGGACAATGGCTATTTTCTATGAGAAACTCCCGGATGCACTTGGAACAAAATGTATGGTTACAGCCAGTCATTACGGGAGCTTTTAGAAACTCTTTGCAAATGAAACATCTCAAAAGGGAGTCCAAGTCTGTCATCTCAGGCACAACAGACCCGTTCCAGTCCGTTGGATCAGTGACATTTTGTAGATTCCTGGCAAACTGGTTGGAGCTTGAGGACATCTCAAGTGGCTATCCTGAACCTACCAATAAAAGAGACAGTAACAAGGCGCCCCCGTTGGGATCTAACGGTCCTAAGGTTTCTTGCTATCTAGCGGCAAGATTTCGTGGTCGGTTCCTGCACGCCTTATCGGACCTACTCCGCCAGCCAGGGATTCCATGGCTACAGTAACATTATTCACTTTGTATTGTTCTATGTGTACATTTATAACTCATCGTGCGTTGGGGCCTTAGTTGGTTTTGACTTTTTTACTTTCCTTGTGATCCTCTTAGTTCTAGTGATGGTTTTTTTGGTGCGAGAAGTGCTCGAAGGAATGGATTCAACGGGCTGAGTGATAGATGCAGGTGAGGGGATCTCTTCGGACTGCTGGGAGGTCTCTGTATGATCTAAAGTGGATGCACTTGCGCTCTCACCTGAGCTGGTAGACTCGATGGACGTAAAGGTCTCGACAGATGGTTCTTCGCTGGAGGTTTCGATGGACGCAGTTTCACTAGACACACTCTCTGTGGCCACCACGCTATCTGCTGTCGAAACACTTTCAGCGGGACTTTCGTTTGTCTCCTGGACATCAGAAGGAAGTACCAGCACAACAGGTGTATCGTCCTTTATGTTGGTAGACACAGGCGTGCTGGCCAGCAAAACTGGCTCAGGTGTTTCTAGCTCAACCTCAGGCAAAGGAACATGCTCGGACTCAGGGGAAGTGCTCTCCTCGGTATATGATACCGCTGCGGGAGTCTCTGTAACTTGTGGTGTAATCTCCGCACTAGTATCAACAACTTCCTCAGAAACCTCCTGGCTCTCGCCCGTCTGTAAGGGCAACGACGCAACTTCTTCCGCGGGCGACAACAATGTCTCGGTCTCTTCAGATGAGATCACAGGCTCTTCAATAATCTGAGACAATGATTCCGACACATCCAGGGCGGCCGCTGAGGGCTCAGCCTCAACCTGAGATACCAAAGATTCGCCTGAATCATCTGTAGTTGAGTATTCGATTTCCACTTCAGAGGAAAAGGCTTCAGCTTCATCGCCAGATGATGATTCTTCGATTTGTACCTCTTCAATCAACTCTTCCACCACATGATACTCATCATCCACCATAGACCCATAAAACTCTTCATCAATAGGATCCTCCTCAACGATCTCTTCCAAAATAGTCTCGTCTTGCTCCAGGTCTTCCTCTTCACTGTTTTCCTCGATGATTAAGATTTCTTCTTCTTCCTCTTCAGAGTCAGTCGCATTTGTTTCAGCGACAATACCACTCAAAATGGATGTTGCTCCCTCAATGACACTGGAGACGGTAGATATGATAGGTGCGTTCTCAACAGCAGTGACCTCCTCAATCACAGGAGATGTAGACTGAACCAGAGAAGCATAACTGGAAACTGACCTTGGTGACTCAACAGATGTATCAGCAGACGAAATGCTGGCAGTTTCAACAACAGTCAAACTGGAGGATTCTGTGGGACTATGGGGTTCAAAGTCTGGTACCTCCACAGAGCTAGTACTTTCGTTGGAGCTAGAGTTGACATGAGATATTGGATTAGAATCAGTTGACTTCACCTCTGGAGTACTTGGGGACCCAGAAGAGCTTGCAATTTCAAAAGAGCTCACGGCTCTGATAGGGGCTTTTCTTTCCTCGAGGCTCGGAGAAACAGTGCTTTCAGCATCAGAAGTTTCAATATTGCTTATAGATTCAACAGGGCTTGAAGCTTCAACAGAACCAGTAGTTGTTTCCGTAAAGCTCAAAATTTCACTGCCCGAGGCCTCGCTCGAGCTTGATGTTTCAATAGAGTGTGACACCCCAATAAACGATTCACTGGAACTAGTAAGGAAAGAAGAGAGCGTTGCCGAAGCATGGGTCTGTTCAGTGTACTCCACTTCCGGCTCGTCAGTGGTAAAGATAATCTCTGTACTTGACGACAATTCGATGTGGTCTCCAGAAATAGAAAGGTCTCGAGGATCATCGCGATCATCCAAATCATCCACCTTGAAATATCCATCGCTGTCCTTAATCTTGAAATTATCCTCATCCTTCATTTTATCCTTCACGAAGGCAATGCCCTGGTCGAGATAATCCTGGACAAGATCAAAGTATATTTTTCCATATACTTGAGACAATTCCACCCCTCTCTGGAGCTGGCCATTTTCGTAGCTCTTTTGTACTCCGATAGACAAAAGAGCCACAATTAACGTGATAAGGAGATAATTGAACAAAGTACCAATAGTAGACGTGCCCTTGGAATAATTAGGGGTGAATTTCATGACGTGAAGCGTGTTAGCAGCACTTACAGACGCCAAGGAGAATCCACTGGGTGAAAAGGCCAATCTAGTGATAGCAAAAGCATGTAGCTTCTTGAATGTTTGAATAACCTTGAAGTCGGAGAGCCTTACGATTGTCAAGGACGTGTCGTTGCCTGCTAGTGCAATGAGATCCTGAGAAGGTGAAACATCCATGGCGGTGACTCCCTTGATCTTGGTGGAAATGATCTTATGTCTGACTATGGTTTGGTCAGTGAGATTGTAAACAAAAACAGCGATGCCCTTGCCCAATCTTGAGTGGCCCACAACGACCACGTGGTTATTATCAATGTACTTGACCTTCGACAAGATGAAAGGAGCAAGAGCAGCGGTGACCTTCTTATTATTCAAAGTAGAAGAGATGGGATTGCTGGTGATTGTGGACACCGTTTCAATGGCCTTCGAAGTAATGTAGCATATCGTTTTTCCGTCATCCTCGGGGCTCAAATGAAAATCCTTGATTTCCTGGTCTTTTGCGGTGACCTTAAACTTGGTAGCCAACAATTCAGGATCGAAGATGTAGATGGTAGATGGCACCTTGGACGTCATGAGACACCCAATGGAGTTATGGCTTGATAAATAGACCACTTTCGGGTACTCACCCTCCTCCATATCGATATCTTCTTCCAATTGAACAGCGTCTAGAAACCTGAGATGCTCATCTTTGCCGTAAGTGTACTTTCTCAAGTTGTTATTAATATTCATGGTCTTGCTCAACTGGGTTGATTGGTTACACCCCACGAAAACAGAGAAAGTACCATCGTCATTGTTATTTTTGGAAATGTCGAGACACATGGGAGAGTCCTCATTCTTTGGCAAGTTTATTTCTCTAAATTTCTGCAACACTTTGGAGTTGTCCGACGATTTAAAGAAACACTTGACCACATTGATTCTGTTTGGAATTCCGTTGTTGCCTTCGCCCCCACCGCCGGCTACCAACACAGTTTTGTTGTTGATGAACTTGGCAGCATATATGGGGTACCCCAAGTCCAATACAGCGCTTTTTTTCACCCCCATGAAGTCTAATCCGTTAATTGATGACGTGAACGATGGTCAATGTCAGAACTGATCGCCTCCAACACTTGGCACGAAAATACAGGCGCGCACTACAGATCACCGATGTCGCTAACGGTCTTCCTCACGCCTGCCAGCCAAACGGAGCTTCCTAGGCCATATTTACCATGCCGAATGCCCTATCGATATCCTCCCACGTTGTTCACGGATACGTGGGGAACCGGGCCATGGTCTTTCCGCTCCAGTATTCGGGCTGGGACGTGGACGCCTTGAACACTACCAACTACTCTAACCATCCTGGCTATGGCCGCTTCAAGGGCACCAAGACGGGTCCTGGGGAAGTTACAGAGATATTGGACGGGCTTGCCTTGATTTTGGATTTTGACCATAGCTACGACCTCATTATCACGGGCTACACTCCTTCCAGCGAGGTGTTGGATGTTGTCTTTAAGCGGTTGGTTCAGTTGTTCACCAAGAACCTGCAAACCGAGAACTCAGCGAAGTCCCCAGTGTGGATTTTGGATCCAGTATTGGGTGATAATGGCAAGCTCTACGTGCTGGAGACAATTATCCCCCTTTATCAGAAAATCTTGAGCTGCGGCTTTGTGACATTGATCACGCCGAACCAGTTTGAGTTTGAGCTCTTGAGCGGAGTCAAAATCACCGATTTGGCATCGATCGAGCAAGCTTACCGTGAGTTCACTGTGAAATACACCGAGATACCATACATTGTGGTATCGTCGGTGGTTATAGAGGGCAAGATGTATTCTGTGGGGATCAGTGCGGGCCGGATCTTTTACATTGAGATCGAGCCCATTCAAGTCAATTTCAATGGATGCGGAGACTTGTTTACGGGCTTGCTAGCGAACGGATTCTACAAAAACAACTTTGTGCTCTCGCCAGAGGTTCTAGGAACGGTGTTGGCCAAGCTTCACAGGATATTGGAGCACACGTACGAATGCGAAAAACAAGAGAACAAAGCTCCCTTTACGATGGTGAAGGACCTTCGAATAGTGTCGCTGCGAAACATTCTTCTTGAAGAGGAAGCGAGGGATTATGAGGTGAACTTTTTGAACTGATGGCGCTGCTGATAGCGCAACGAGATAGATATAGACAATAGAGCGTAAGACTAATATAACGCACTAAGTAACGGGAAATTTGTATAATGAACAAGACTATGAAATCTGACATGTTTAAGAAGAATATCCACAGCATGTCGACACACCGAATAGATCCAGATCCATCAATCGAGATGCATCTTCTTCAATGGAGCCAGTCATCAACCTCACGCACTCCACTCGTTATCCGAGAGTTCGGTCCTCACGTTGGGCGATTGCGAATGATCCCATCCACACACCCGCGAGCGTCCCGTGATTCGGAGGCGTGATCCAAGTCTTATCAGATTGCCACCATTTAAACACCCCTTAACTCACCCAACAACTACAACAGTTACTATGGACGAGAAGAGAAGCCAAGGCAGAGCAGCACACTTATGGTGGGCAGTTCTTGTCTTTGTTGCACTCTCGCTGTTGTGGGGCTTGCGCTCATGCGTTGGTGCCCCCTATCAAGCACCCTTCAAAGCGGACTTTGAATCCGAGTCCGGCTCCAGCTCCCCCGGCTTCCAGCTCAAACACATATTCCACCATGGAACCGGCGAAAAAGCTTACAAAATACATCGTCGTTTGGATATAACCCCGGCCTTTATCGCCAAGAACAACCTTCAGAACTATGTGGTAGCAGAGAGCGAGGAGCAGCCCAACGCTGATAACCTCCAACAAATCTACAACCAGATGGATTGGCCAGAGGTCCACCGCGACAAAAGCCCCTGGACTATCCAGTTGCCCATAAAGTCAAGCGACAAGAAGGGCACCGTCAACAGATTGAGCGAGCGCCACACACCTAACTTCATCGAGTCATACCTCGATTATGCCATCCAGGTCAAGGGAAACCCTTCCATTTTGAACAAAATGGACTTGCAGTGGGACGGACTAGAGGAAATCTCCATTCCAGACATACACGACAGAGACACCGTTATATCCCTTGCCACCATATCCTCAAATGCCTACGTGAGGGTACCTCAAAACGAGGACGAAAAGGACAAACTGGATTGGATAGATGTGGGAGATCCGTGGGATATAGCTGATAATACGACCGACAACCCGCTTTTTGGCTGGTTGGACGATGGACTTCGGGGCCATGTTTTCGTCAGTAACGACAACAAGACAGTGGTGATCGGCATCAAGGGAACTTCGGGAGCAGGCCTTCCGGGAAGCGGGAGCGAGGATACCACTGCGAACGACAAAACGAACGATAATTTGCTATTCCTGTGCTGCTGTGCTCGCGTTGGATACATGTGGACCACAGTATGTGACTGCTACGAGAAGACCTACACCTGCAACCAAGAATGCTTGGAAAGGGAGCTATTGAGGCAGGACAGATATTACCAGGCAGCCATTGATCTTTATCGCAACGTCACGGCGCTATACCCGCCCGAAACTACCGATATATGGGTCACAGGGCACTCTCTCGGGGGTGCCTTGGCCTCGTTGGTCGGCCGAACGTTTGGGCTCCCTGCAGTGACGTTCCAGGCACCGGGTGAGATGCTCGCGACAAAGAGACTACACTTACCCCAACCACCAGGCATTCCCAAATACCTCGAGAATATCTGGCACATTGGCCACACTGCCGATCCCATTTTCATGGGTGTATGCAACGGAGCCTCTAGCGCCTGCAATATTGCCGGATACGCCATGGAGACCGCGTGCCACACAGGAAAACTCTGTGTTTATGACGTGGTATCGGATTATGGATGGAGTGTCAATTTGCTCAACCACCGTATCCACACCGTCATCGACGATGTGATCATGAGCTACAATGAGACAGCCTCCTGTGTGGAACAGCCGCCTTGCCGAGACTGCTTCAACTGGAGATTTGTCAGCCACGATGAAGACAGTGAGGACGAAGGGCCCGAACCCACAAAGCCTACATTTAGTGACAAGCCCACATCCACTTCTAGGGCGACCTCCACATCGACGGGTGCGCCGGAAAAATGCCTCAAGAGGACATGGTATGGATGGTGCGCCCAATGGGGTAGTGCAAATGATACGGCTGTTGCTACAGGTAGCATCGAGTATAAGTTGCAGTGAGGGAGCAGCCGCGATATTTAAGCGGGCGGCATTCTGAAGCTGCGGCTGTTTGAGCCGATGCTAGAGATTGTTTGGCCGAACAATAGCCGTACCACAAGCTTCCCGATCGGTCCGTTTCACAGTACAAATAATAGGAAGTAAACATGTGACGTAGACGCCGTGTAGTTTGTGACTAGATGGAGCTAAACGCTGGCGGGCTAGAGAGGCTGGAAAGCTAGAGAGTCAGAAAGCTGGAGAGGCAGGGGCTAATAGTTTTATTTAGGCGCTCAGCCAAGAATGGTGCGATGAGATGAGGCCAAGAAAGTGCTCGAACGAACAACAAGAGCCTTGGGCGAGCCGAAACTCTGTTTCGATGATTATTGTCCAAATGTATAGAAATCCCATTCCAGTAATTTCATATTAATGGTAGCAATGAACTAATTGTGTCACCTTGGCAGAGCAATGTAGACGGCAAAATAGTGGAGCTGGGGCTAATTGTTGCGTGACACCGCGAAAATAGCGTCGGGGCTGGGGGCTGCAGAGTTTCATACCCACGGGCCATGACCGGCACTTAAAATAGAAAATGCCACCCTAGCCCTAACCAGGTGGTCGCCTCAGCCTCTTCGAGAGATCATTTGCCCCTTGAATGAGTGCTGCTGTCATGACAACTCTTTCCAGGTGGAGATATTCACCTCCTGGAACCTCAATTTGGCTACACGATGATTGTGGTTCCTCGGTATAGTCCCGAGTGTGACCTTGTATGACGGCACATACGCCCTGTATGTTCATAGGAACTCTCACAATCGGTTCCTAAAAAGAATTCAAAATGGCCTAATGCGGCAACAGAGAAAGCAAATGAGCCGCACTTTCCCTATATAACACCTCCCGACTGGGAATTTCCAAAACAACAAATTCGTTTGCTCTTCCAATAGCTGGAAACCACTCGAGCCAGGGAGAAAAAATAACAAGTGCTCTTTCTTCTATAGTGACATTAGGGTAATTTTATAAAAGATATTACATTTGTTTTCTTTTTACTTTTTCTACTCAATTGCTAGTTCATATACTATAACCTGAGTTGGTCTAGTTTAGTTATCTTGGCTCACATCTAGTTATCTTGGCTAATACCTGGCTTAAATTTGGTCATTCCTACCCACTTCGGATACACAACACAGCTGATAGTTGGCAAATTGAAATCTCCTTCCACCGCTTGACCCCACGTCATACCTTTTTTCTTTTAGCACTACCTAACGCTTAATATCTCCCGCGTACCGTGCAGTTTCTACATCGATACCACACACATCTGACACATCATGAAGCTCATTTTCTCACTTATTAATGTGCTTTTGTTAGCCGGTTCAGTGTTGCTTTTGTTATTCACCATCCTTGGCGGCTCCTCCAATGCTTTCCCATTAAACGAGTTCTACTGGCTTACTGCCGACACCAGCGGTATCCCATCCGCCCCCAGCACCTCCGCCTGGACTTTCTGGGGTGTCTGTGAGAAGGACGACTTCAGCAAATGTACCATGGGCCCCGCTTACCCTATTTCGCCCGTCGATAACTTCGACACCACCAAGGGAGTCCCTAAAGATTTCATCAACAACAGAGATACTTACTTCTACTTGGGCCGCTTTGCCTTTGCTTTCACTTTTGTCGCCATCGGGTTCGCCGGGATTGCTTTCCTTATCAGCATTTTGGGACTCTGTTTCTCCATCATTGACAAGATAGTTGTTTACTTCACTTCATTGGCCTTGTTTTTTGTTGCTGGAGTTGCGTCTTTCCAGACTGCTGTGGTGGTTTTGGCCAGAAACGCTTTCCATGCTTCTCATTTGACTTCCAAAGTTGGTGTGAAGCCTCTTGCAATCATTTGGGCCGCTTTTGCAGCATTATTGATTTCTTTCTTCCTCAATTGCTTTGCCAATATCGCTTCTTCCTACAAGAAACACATGGACAGAGTCCATGCCAATGCGCAGTATGAGGCTGGTGCTGCTGGTGTTGTGCCCATTGACGCTCCTCAGGGAGACCAGTCATCCTTCACCAGAGCTGAGCCTGAACTTGAACCCAAGGAAGAGAATGGTGGAGGGATCAGATTTTTCAAAATCAAGAGAAACACAAAGGTTTCTGATGATGAGAGTGTTTAGGGGGTCTAGCTTCACTGTAAGCAACAATAGTTATTTAATAAGATTGTAAGTTCTGAAAAAGTAGAGACGGGTCAGAGGTTTACTTTGAGGTAGGGAGGGGGAGCGACTAGGGTGACCATGTAGTAGCTGGTCATGAGCTGAGGATGGGTTCTTAGAACCAGACGGGAATGGCTGGCGCAAAGTCGGGTGCAAAGTGCAACAGGTGGTGCAAAGTGCACCAGGTGATGCAAAGGTTGGCTTAAGGATGGTGTACGAGGCGGGATAGCATTTGTGGGACTAGGGTTCGAAAATATGGCGGGTATTTCAGATTGGCGATGTACAGATTCAACTTGCCGGTACCGTACCATAGATAAAGCACCAGAACACCTGGCACGGCGTAGTACTTCGCTCCACTTTGTGCGACATTGCTTTGGCCTCATGACGTGTTACAACTTATGCGTTGGCCCAATGGGCGAACAGTAGGAAAGCTCGAGGTATTCAGGGCGACCTTTTGAGCCATAGTCTGGCTCAGGGCCACACTGTGATTCATGGTAGAGAACTGGTGATGTAGGCGTGAGAAACGGCCTATCTTGCACTAATACGCGGGCCTGTGACGGGTAGAAAATACAGTTGCCTCGTGGTACCGCTGGTCACCACTACACGAGTTAGCACATGTGTCCACATCTGCACAAACAGATCCTGGCTTCCGGTTATCCTTAGCAATCACCGAGCCCCTGAAGATTGTTATGTACCGAACGTTCCTAACAATACGAAGACCAGGAGACGAAAGAATTCACGAACCAATCCCTTACTACCCATTACATATAAGCGCTAGCATTTTTTATTCGAAGACCCCGCTCACCTCCCCGCCCACGAGAAAGAACCCCTTTCCTGGCCCCCTGCGCTTAGTGAACTCGCCTTGAAGCCATTTATCGCCTGTAGCCTTTTCTTTTTCCGCTTTTGTGTGCGCTTTTGCCTGGTCCCCTGGAGTTGCCCGCGTGGAGGGCTCTGTAAAGCGAAGTTATTTTTCCCTTTGGGAGCCCAAACCAACGTTACCTCTGGATTTATTAGCGGAATTGGACATAGATAAGGCGTCCTAGATTGCCCATCTGTTCATTGAGTCCCCATCTTTTTTCTTGCCATTTCTGATATCTAACGCCATCCGTTACGTGTTAGTAGGTGATCGTTCTACATTACCGCTTAGGTTAGAGCTAATATTATCCCATCCATTTTCTAGGCGATATTGACGTTATTATTGGTCCAATACAGAACATATTTCGACTTATACGACCAATACACAACTTCCATTATCAACTTGATATCCATTGGCTCAAGTGGTGCTTATCGTTCATCAGCTACTGTTGCTTTCCTACACATATCAGCCATCCATATCGCTGTACATCAGAATCACACATAGTCCAGCCCAAAATACCCATATTCCACTATAATCACCATCTATAATGACTGCCCCAGAAAAAGAGGCCGCGTCCACTTCGGTGCACCACCACCACAGCATCAAGAAGCTCTTCAAGAAAGATAAGGAGCATTCTTCCTCGCCAGAACCAGGCTCAGGTTCCCACTCTTTTTCCAAAATTTTCCATCATGATCCCTCCAAACATACCGCTGATTCCCCCAACAAACTCTCCAGGACCTCCAGTATACTCTCACTCAAGAAAGGTGCTGGCAGTCCGGGCTCATCCAGGGCCCCTGATGAGAAGCCCAAAGGCTTATCGAAAGCTCAAACCTTGGCTCACATCCAGAGCATGTCCCATAAAAACTCTTTGAGAAAAGCTCACAGCAAATTACATAATAACCAACAACCGGCATCTCCCTCCATTTCAGCCCACCACGATAAGATAGTGTATAACCCCTTTGGCTTGGACAAAACTCTCACAGCTGCTGACGCTCCAAGGCATACCAGTTTTTACATGGCAGGCACTTCAGATGGTAGCAGGGTTTTAAATAACCCAATTCGGGATCCGAACGATTATTTGCCTGATGACATGAAGCAGGAGCACGTTAATCTCTTGGACGACTTCGAATTTGACATGTCCAGCTCCAGGTTAGGATATGGAGGCTCTTCGGATGTGATGATGGTGAATGTCATCAATCACAAAAAGCACGTGTACGCTTTAAAGAAATTCACCTTGTTGAACAAAGAGTCAGATGACGAATTCTACGAGAGGGCCACCAAAGAGTTTATTCTTTCGAAAAAGCTAAGTGAAAGCAGGCACATTGTGGACACATTAGCAATTGTCAGAATTCAGTCTCAGACAAATATCACTAGGGGCTGGGGTTTTGTGTTGGAGTATTGTGCGGGTGGAGACCTTTTCAACTCTATAATCAAGCCAGGATGGAAAAGGAGTCCATTACTGGAAAGGTATTGTATATTCAAACAAGTTGCATACGGATTGAAATTCATGCATGATAACGACATCGTTCATCGGGATATTAAGCCAGAAAATGTTTTGATTGACAGCAAGGGGTTGGCGAAGATTTGTGATTTCGGTGTGAGTGAGTATGGCCATGAAGTCCATATGGATTTTGACTCTCCAGTGAATATGTCGACATCTTACGTTGGTTCTCCTCCATACTCCCCTCCCGAGGTTATGAAATTGAAGGAAATAAGCTCCACTGAACTCAAAAACTGGGCTTACGACCCCTTCAAAATGGACTGCTGGAGTCTTGGAATGCTTTTGTTCTGTATTGTATACTGCGGTGTACCTTTTGCAAATTCCACACCCGCTGACCATTCCTATCGGGATTATAAATTCAGCCACGAACGATTCTGTCTGAACCATCCAACTTTCAAATCCAATTCAGATGCGGGAAAGGGTCCTGGGTCTGAATTTAAGTGGGCACAACAATTCAATAACAGTGGAGCTGCAAGAGTTGCTTGGAAATTGTGTGATCCATTGGCTAGCCACAGATACCCTTTGGATGCTCTCTTCAGGGACCCTTGGTTTGTTGGCTTGGAAATGTGCTTATATGAGTCTCCAGATCAAAATGTTAACCCCTTTGTTTTCCAGAGTCATTCCTTCAGCTTGGGTTCTGGTTACTCTAGCTCTTCCAATTCTCAATTTCCTTCCAGAAAGAGTACTTTTAGCTCACACGATGATTATAGACGCAATGGGGGTTCTGCCCATCCGCCACGGACTGGCAGTGACGGGATCCATACCCCTATTCGGAGTATGTTGGACTTGGCGGATGCGGGGTCAAAGGCGAACAACAATTCCAAGAACGATGGAGATAACGACTCAATTCATTCCAATTCATCGTTGACGCACTCGCCGCTTGTGCTCCAGAGATCTGATAAAAGAATAGACAGTCGTGGTTCGAACAAAAGCATTGATGGCTTAGTACCGAAAGTGAGATCTATGTTGGATATTGATGGTTCGACCAAGACCGACAAGACAACTACAAATGAGGTGTCTAATAACAGCAACTCTAGTACAAACGTCTTAGAATCAGTGAAAGAGAACTGTCCGGCAGCGAGCCAAGACGGCAAACAGGAAGTTGAAGTTGAAGAAGGTGAAGGCGAGGCTGATTGCACGAGCTCGTCGTCATCCTCTTCTGCCTCTTCTGCTCACCAGGTTGGCGACGGACAGTCCAATGTTAACAGATCAGAAGAATCTCAGCCGAACGACACGGAACTGGTGGCAGACGACATCATTAAGCTTCCGCTTTCGCTCCAGCCAAAAGTGTTAACACAAGTGACAGACTTGACCTTTGATTCCAATGGAAACTGCGACCTTGGCTACAAGATCAAGAAGCACCACCATCTTGAGTTCAACCAACTTGCTGTATCGGGGTCCTTATCGAGAAGACCTTAGAAAAGTAGATAGCATAAAGTATAGTCAACTGATCAATACCTTCGTAGTTTCAGTCAAAAGTTTCCACAAGTACGGAATACAAGTTCTGGTTTACATAGAGGCCAACATACGCAGTATTTTTATATTTCAACGCCATTTGTCAATGTACATTTGTTTATTAGATACTAATCATGACTTAGTCACAGAAAGCCTAAGCTTCCAAAGCAACTCTACCCTTAGGATTGGTAACCTTAACACCTAACTTCTTAGCCTTAGCAACAATCTCGACTCTGTTTCTGGCAGAAACGTTGTGGGCGATTTCAGCAGCGTAGGTCTTGGTGTGCATCAACAAAACGTCCAAGTCCTTCACGTTCTTGACCAAGTAAGCCTTGTGTCCGGATGGCATCAAGTGTCTGGTCTTCTTGTTAGAACCGAAACCGATGTTGGGCTGAACAATGGTACCTCTGAATCTTCTTCTGACACAAGAGTCGATACCCTTTTGCTTTCTCCAGTTCTCAGCAACACGGTGGTATCTGTCAGAGTGGTGTCTCTTGAACTTCTTGGTGTACTTCTTGACAATTTTTGGGTGGGGTAATGAGGCAGCCACTAGTATGTTAGTATATTGCAAATTTAAACTGTGAGAGGAACACCAACGTGAATCTAAAGGGAGGGGCACATATGAGAAGGGTCAAGTACAAGGTGACACTTGAAAATAAGCCAATGTGGTGGGTTCTGAAATAAAAAGCTTCTGAAAAATACCTCCAACAGCTTGGATGCTGTGTCGACGATTTATGAATGTGATGATTCATCTTCATGGATATCTGGGCATCGTTGTCTCCATCTCAATGTCTTGATTTGTGTGTGCACTTCGTTCGAACTGCTGGCTTCTTTCCATTTCTTCTTTCATAATATTCATGACATCTATAACTATCGTCTGTCCTCCCTTTCACAATTCAATGATTCAAATACTTACTCTTTAATCTGTGTACTTCTTATAAGAGTCGTCTAGTTCTTAAAAATTTTCACTTTTGTTAGGGGAAGGAGTCTCGCACTGAGACCGCTGTAGCTGAGCGAGGCACGACGGCGAGAAAGCTCTATCTGCAGGTTACATATTAAATTGTTATTTTTGTGTACGAAAAATCGAGATGACACTGGCACGGGATCAAGCCCTACGAGCCCTATATGTGAGCACGTGATAACCAAAGAAAAATAATTACCATGGAAGCTTCGGAGTAACGGTGAGAGAAGCCATGCGGTTACGAAAGAGAAGGGGCTTTAAAGATGACTCGGGGATTTACCGAAAAAGTGGGTCGTAAAAGCATGCCGTTCATTTTTCTGCGCTCTTTACGGTTCGAGTTTCCCGATCTTCCGTCTACTCCGCTTTTCCCCAGCTGACGAGCTGCACCCTTCTCTTCGTATATTTGCAGATGTAGTGTTTTGAGTTTTGAAGCCAGCGCGATCCTGCATCATAGCACTATCTATGGCTTGCTTGCTTACCCATAGCTTGTAGTTCCAGAGCGGTATTAATAGAAGAAAGTCCTGGAGGAGGGTGTTTTATAGTGTCCAGACTGTCAAGAGTTCCACATTGCGCTATTGCCATTTTTGGATACCATTTTGCCAAGATGTTCCGAGCAGGCTCAGTGTTGTGGGCTTTGGCTGCTGTCTATGGAACATGGTTTACATTCTGGTATATTGTCTACAAACTCACTGGCTTCCACGTCAAAACCTTCAATATTCGAAATGGAATCCTGTTCAATGGAGTATCCTTGAGGACCAGAAAGCTCAACATCACCGCATCTTTGTCATTGCATCTTTGGGGTACTTCTCGACGACTCGTTATCCATGATCTCCATGTCACACTATTCGGCGCCGCCCAAAACCAGCATAATTCTGATCCACAAACAGACGAACTGTCCATTAAAACCGATTCTGGCGACTCCAATGGCCCCAATCCCCCCGCGCAGGGTCTACTCTACGAGGATCTCCTTTCAATCTACCCCAAGAACCCCTTACTAGCATGGCTTGCTGCATTTGTGACCAAGCACACCCCTAGCATAGACATTGAGTTGAGGGATTGCAGTGTCGTGGTGCCTGATAGCAGCTTATACTCTCTTGACTACTCCAGACTTACGATTGTTTCGAAGAACTCACATCGTTTTGACAACGTCATCAAATACAGTGCGAGACTAACAGGTAGCACGATATCGAGATCCACGAAAGACGACGCACTGGCGCAGCCGTTTATCCTTGAGACCATCAAGGTGCAGCTCGACTGGAGAATCAATTCAAAGGATGGCGAGATCTCCCGCGTAAAAGTGAAGGTGTTCACGAACGACATGATGGTGCTGGTCTTCCATCTAATCCAAAAGGAATTGACGAAGCTCGAAACGAAACGGCAAGCACGCCAATCCCCCCTGAAACCTATTTCCAATAGAGAAAAACTCAAAATGATTCACAAAGTCCACGCTAAACTATACCGCGTGATTGACGAAATCTCCATATTCATAGAAAACACAAGGCTTAATGGTATTCCATTTGCAGACCCTCATCACGAAGTTACGCTCGAGAATTACTTCGAAAGTGACTTTCCAAATATTACCAGCGAAATTCAATTGAAGTCAGGCACTTTCAATTACAAGCGAATAAACGAGAAGCTGCCGGGCTATGAAGTTCTCTTTGACTCGTACCATAGCACGCCGTTTCATTTAACATGCTCTATGCAGCAGTTGGTAGCCAACTACACCAAAGTGGTAAGGGCCCCGCAACGTTCAAGGAGTTACATTGACCAAAGCACGCCTGGACAAAGTCAAATAGTCAAAGATGTTCACGAAGTGTTGAACGTCCCGAATGCCAGTTTCACGATCCTGTCAAATATTCTTGGCCTTCTTGCCAACGGTGCAGGCTTTAAGAATTGTGTCCTGGAGCTTTTTGGATCTGCCAGCAGCCCTGTTTTTGATTTAGATACTGAACAGCTATCGGCTCTTATTTACAACAGTGTCATTTTGGTTAAGTTTTTGAGAGTACAAAATGAAGAAAACAATGACCCAGATTCTACTGCAGGTATGCCAGAATTGGGAAAACATTCGGACTCCGAGTCCGATCTTACGATGGTACTGGAAGAGCTTGACCCCTTGGACGAGAAATCGACCAGCGGAAGTGGATCTGGTTCTGTTTCTTCTTATATTAAGGAGAGAATTTGGAGATTGTTGTACGATTTTTATCCAAAGTTAGAGTGGAAGCTTACTTTGGAACAACCACGGGTCATCTTGAAGTTATATGACGAAGCCTCTCAGAAGGTTAAGCTTTTGAACTTTCAATACTCATTCTTAACTCTGCGAATCCTAACAACAAGTGACCGCGAGTATAACGGCACCTTCTCGTTTATTCAACCTACTATAAATTACCTTGAGAAGATGAGCTCTGCCCCAGGCCCAAGAATTGAAAAAAAGGTTCTTTCATTGGAATCTGTGATTGCTAGCATTGGCATATTTAAGAATTTCAAAGTACTACCAGAGATAAATGTGAAAGATTTGAAATTGGATTTGTCTCAATTGGAAGTGATCAATGGCATAAGTACTTTGATTCACAATGTTTCCTTCATGATAGACCTGAATTTGAGCGGAGGCAGCCTTAATAGGCAATTGAACTCCTTATTGTGGAATCAGAGTCGAATTAAAACCGAGCCGAAAAAATTCAGCAGCGACATCAATTCCAAGCTTTTCAGGAGCTTGCCCACCTGGCTATTGGATGCTAAATTTCTAGTGCTGAATGTCTCAGTAATTCTTGGTTCCCGATCTTTATTCATTCCGTCACAAGAATTCTTCAATGTGAGACAATCCGAGAATGAGGAACAATGTCAAGACATGAGAAAGACCCATCTATCATTGGACCTCCTTTCAGTGGTAATTTCCAAACAGCAGAAGAACAATGGAATTGTGAAAGTTTCAAGTAACGAGACACTAAGGGATCCAGAAAATAGTGGTATCGAAATAGACAAATCATACTTTGCAGTTTTGTTCAAGTTGGAAAATTTAGATTTATCTGTCATAGATGTCTTCAACAAGAGCAGTCTGTTCCTCCAAGTTCCACTGATTAATTTGGATGTTGCAGCGCTTCAGATGAAAAATGTTAACAAATTGATGGTGGCGAATAATACTGAGGCATTATATGGTTATTATGATCGCTACAAGCTTTTTATACTTTTGGGAAGCGTCTACATGGTCAAGGAGTTTCTAGTCAGACCAATTCAATGGTTCAAAGAGCGATTGAGCAAGGACCAGGCTAGCTCGAGCAGCATATTGGAACTGAGCTCGAGAGAATCGTCAATAGATATCAAGAAAATGATTAGTTTTGAACTGAATATTGAACAAATTGAATTGGAAGCAGACTTGAATGATGGCTTGAAGATCAAGTTACAACTCTTCGAAACTGCTATTGATGTTTTCAATGGAATCCCGACAGTTAGAAATCAGGTATTGAGATTTTTAGTGGATTCTCCAACGCAAAAGGGACACTGGGCCAGAATGCTCTGTTCTAATTTGCTTGAAATAATTGTGAATGATCCGCAGTACGATTCCTTGATCCACATAGTAACGGATTCTTTGAGAATCATCCAGCCGCATCAGTTTGTTGTATATCATTTATTTGATAATCTTGCACTTACGGTCAAGGCTGCACGTCACCTTGTACAAACCTTGGGGAAGTCTGGACATCATGAGGCTTTGGATCAAACTGCATGCTCGACTGAGTCGAAGCCTTTGAAGGTACCTAAGATTCGATTGAAAAGCAACAGGATCGCTTTCGCTATGGAGGATGACCCCTTTGAATCAGAATTGACAATGATTTACCAACTAGGTTTGGTCGAGCAAAGAAAAAGAGAAGAGAAGTATAATTCTTTTGCCTTAAAAGTCGCCGATACTGACCTAAGAGCGGAAGACATCAAGGAAAAGATTTACTTGTTACACGAAGCCGTTTCTGATTCCTGGATAAGAAAGGTGAAGGTCTATAAGGCTGTTCTTAGTGACGAGATCGTTAAGAATAAGAAATATTTGTTTGGATCTGAGTCAAACTTACCTGCCGAAAAGAATAAAGATCTTGTTTCTTACTCGATCCATGCTCCATTATTTTCAGTTATTTTGGAGAACATTGACCTTCTATTGAACACCACTCAATTTAGTTTGAACAAATTGCCGGAATTCATCCATGATTTAGGGCAAGGCGTTCCCAAGGATACCTTGTATTCATTATCCATTCCTTCACATGTTGACTTGAATGTCGGAGAATTGAGGTTACATTTGCGTGATTATCCTCTTCCATTGCTTCATGTTCCGGCTAACGATGACAAGTCACCCAGTTTGGTGATGAAGGGTCATCTTGTGATAGCGGAAAATCTTGTCACTAAAGAGGAAAATAGCAGGGAAGTACAAGTCCCTCTTGTCCAAGGTTCGGATAATGATGGCGAGAGCTATAACGCCATTACCATACGCAAATCGTTATCTACTGTCAAGCTATACACAGATATTAACTTCAGTTTTCGCTCCGAGCAGCCCTCAAGATTCATATGGGGAACTTCATATCAGTTTGGGCTCCAGCAAATGACAATGAACTTCGACCAGTTCTCGAAACCACCAGTTGACCCTTCTGATAAGCTCGGTATTTGGGACAAGCTTCGGTACATTATCCACGGGCATTTGAATATTCTGTTTATTGACGCGAGTGAGCTTCAAGTGGGGTTCAAAGGGAGCAGAGATCCATACGATTTATTTGGCAATGCCTCTGGTTTTGTTCTTGCTTTCAAAGATCAAGTGGAATGGAAAATCAACGAGCACGATGATCCTCGACTGTTCTTCGAGATTCTTGCGGACAAAGTATCATGGTTTATACCAAATTATTTGGCAGCACCTTTAATATGTTGGACTAGACCAAGCAAGAAGCCCACTTGTTTGACAGAATCGACTAATTTTGTCAACTCCACGTTTGCATACTACTTGGAGGAAATAAATCAGAGTTCCAGCAATGGACATGTACACAAACGAAAGAATAAGATTCTTGAGAAGAATGTTTTGAATTTGTCAGGAGGAGTCAATTTCAAGGTTGGCTTTTTACTCCAAAGAGATGGTGCAGATGGTAAGAGAACGTTCGAGGCGAAGCCCCATCATGAGGTTGCCTTATTCAACCCCAAATTTACCAAAGAGGGGCATGATTCATATGCTGGTTTTAGAAGTGAATACATTCATATGGCTATATCTGTCGTTTCTGATGGTCACAAGTGCAACAATTCGATCCATTTGGCGCTTGGAGTATTTGAACAGTTGTTCGGTTGGTGGAAGTTATTTGCAGGCAACATGCTTTTGCCAATCAGAAGAGGGCCTATGTTTGGGGAATTAAAAGAATCTAAGAAGTTCTCACAGCACTTGATCACCAATAAGTTCTTGTTTAAGTTCAAGTCAGTGTTTATTTCGCACATTAATCGGGATCGAACCCTTGGTGGAGAGGACGATACGGTTGAGTGCTATGGATGCAGAGCCCGAATTGCAGATTTTGTGGTAGATCTCCACCAAAGAAGAGAACTATTCGAAATGAAGGATGTGAATAATAAGTCGAAGAAGATTAAAAAGATGAGGTTCAATATCGGTCAAACCCACTTAAAAAATATCGACTTGAGATCTGTTTATGCCAAGTTCAAACATGAAGTCTATGCCAAACAGCAGGAGCAGGATCGGAAATTGAAATCCAGAATACATATCTTTGATGACGACTCCGTCTGGTTTGACATGAATGATTTTGAGGATCTGTTTGTGCCCACGTTGAGCAAAGCAGATCGGGAAGTTTATATTCGTCCACTTCTCTTCACGGAATGTTTTTCATATTTCCGTGACACGAAGAGGAAAGATCAGGACTCCCAACTTGGAACAGAAGACAGTCACGATTGTATGTTGGACTCTCAAAATATTTTTGATAACCTTATTCAGGTTTATGAAAAAAGAATCAAGGACTTGCAGAACCAAGTGGCCAAAAATGAGAAGAAGAAGAAGCCCACCGAGCTTTTAGCGCAACAAATTGCTTCGTTGAAGCGAGACATCAAGGAATACAACGATGAGTTGCCCACTAGTATCAAGGAAATAAACTCCACTGGCGACAACTTCCATAACCGTTTTATGCTTATAAGTCTGTTGCTTAAGTGGAACATTGAAAATAGAGACGTCATTATGAAGTACTTGCAGATAATTCAATTGAACGCATACTTTCGGAAGTACTTGAGTTACGCTGCTATCAGCACACTTGAAGCTATCATTGATAAGAGGAAAGATGTGATGGATGGGGATTCCATTGCAATAAAGAAGGAGCTCGAAGAAATGAAGAAGGACAAATTGGACCAGGATCATCACAAGGAATCTAGTGAGAATTCTGAAACCCGATTACTGAAATTCGACCTGATTTTGAGGCGAGTCAGTGACAAGCACAATATAACAGAAGATTATTTGATTGAAATCATTTCGCCGCAGATTCAATTACAGTCAAGCGAATCCCCAGATTCTGTGATGATAGTGACTACACCTAATATTGATGTGAAACTCATATCCGTTCATGAGGAAGAAGATTTCGACCATCTAGAGCTCAGCGTCGAAGACCGCGCCGGAGTGTTGGTTAATGATGCGAACATCTTTCTTTTGAGCAAGGAAGATTTATCTGTATCGAACAATCTGATAGTCACGAACAGCTCATATGGCTCCAAAGAAAACTGGCCCCCCTGGTTGGGCATAGAGATCTGCAGGAATGGATCTTTAGCTGGTGAAGAGATGCTTTTGGTACACAAGACTTCATGTATGGTGATTTCACAAGACATCAAACCCCTTGGACACGTTGATGATGATGCCGAATCTATGAACGAGAACGGCCAAGGTCTGAAGAAGCAACGCAATGGCCTGTCAAGTCTAGACAACAAATTGTATGTGGATATCCCAAAGGTGGTTGTAACATCGACAGCAAAGCAGTATTTTACCTCATACATTATCTTTAAAAGCTTGTTATTCTATGTGGAGCCTTTGAATAAGCGATTATCGGAAAAGCTTGAGAAGTTGAAATTCTCGATTGATTTTCAAGACTTGGTAGCTGTGCATTCTAAGCTCGAAGGTTTGAACCATTACTATCTAATGCTTCAGTGTCTTCTTCAAAACTACCAATTCAGACAAGAAGAGCTTGATAATGAGCAATTGAACAATTTCCTTTTGGTGCAAACTGAGAGAAGCAGTGCCTCAGTGGAGATCTACTTGATGATGAAGTCAATACTATCAGGGGATTTGAAGCATCAGGGATCCGATGCCCTTCCAGTGGCCCAATGGTTCTTACATTCTGATCAAATTATTCTCCACTTATTGCAAGATGACCGTACACCAATACTTGATATTGCAATGGCAGATGGCGCCTGCAAACGAACCATAAATGGGGACGGTTCCAACAAGAACAAGGTGGAAGTTGCCATGATGCAAATCTTCAACTTGCACAAGAGTGCAAGGTATCCAGCCTTATTTGAGCCCAAGGATGGTGATACCAAGAAAAAGATCGTTAGTGTGGAGTGGGCCATAAACAGAGAAGTTGGGGGCATCAAAATTATCGAAGATTTCCAAGTTAAAGCTGAGCCGTTAAATGTCAGACTTGATGAAACAACTGGTAGAGCTATAATGGAGTATATCTTCCATTCTGAAGACATCGATCAAAGCCCCTTACTCAGAGGCTTGTCGCAGGACAGCGAGGAAGAGCAGGTGACCGAGGACGAGTGCGATGATCGTGGTGACGGAAATAATGACGGAGACAGAGCAACCCAAAAACAGGGATCCGATGCTCCACAGAAAAGCAGCAGCGCAGAAAAGGCAAATACGGCACTAGTGTCTGGTCTGCTAGCTGTACAACAACCAAAGACTGGGCTGTTTACACTCACTTCTTCATCGTACCGGGAGAGCGCTCTCGAAGGGAAGTTGGAGAACGAAGAAGACATAGATGAGATGATCAAGAGATCGAACCAGTATATGCAAATCGGCTCCTTTAAAGTGCACCCTCTAGCAGTGGTCGTATCACTTAAATGCCGTGGATACAAGAGGCTTTTGAATGTGGAGGACTTTGAGGTGAAACTCCCAATATTTTCAATCACCTCTCAGGTTGTCTCTGCTCTTGACATCACGATGGAGTTCAAAAAATTCATTATAGGAGCCCTCTTGAATCACATTGGGCAGTTATTGAGAAACAAATTCCGCATAAGAAGAAAGAAGGGGAAAAAGTTGATTACAAGGCCGTTGAGACCACTTAAGAAATACCACGCTTATATTAAAGCTGCTGATCTTAAAGGTTCCTACTCAAATCAAGATGATTATTGATGTATGATAAATGATAAGGTATGACTGGTTGTAGCTACCCTTTAGGTGCCAAGTTTTCGTTAATATGTCATGAATGGTGCCTCTTAGCGCTAGACATGCTTGGATGTGTCTTCTTTTTTCGCTTACCCCGTTTGCCATACTCATCCGTTTCAGACATATCATCTCCCCTCATCAACACCTGCTGATCGTTGATAGCTAGATCGGACGTGTTGAACCCAGGAATACCGTTTATGGGGGTCTTCTCAAACTTGAGTGTTTGTTCGAGTAATTTAGGGTCTAGGGGCCTTATTATATCGGGGTTGTTGCCTATGTTGGGGTCGAGTAAGCCCATAGGGATCGGCTTCCCGTTGGGTATTTGGTGCTTACCCGGAAGGTCTTGTATGTGATTTTTGTATGACTTTCTGAGCTTGACCCCTTTGGAGCCATCTGGGTTCGTTCGGGCAATGGATTTGGCTATGGACTCGAGCCCATAGAGCGAGAGGAGGTTGTCCAAGGGCGTGGGGCTCGACTTCTGGTACTTATCTGAAAGTTAGTAGCCATTGAAAAAAAAGCACCTTTTCACATACGATTTCTGTTTATGAGATAGTACTCATTTCCACCATCGGTATCACCATCGGTCTCCATTGTGTAGGGACAGTCCGCTGTAGAAATGATAAGGCCTAGGACGTGGTTTCTGTGAGTACGAAGGAAGTCTTTATGTGCAGGATTTGAAATACCCTACTGTACCCTTACAATCACTCTTATCAGTACATTTAGATTAAATATCGCATGGTATGGAACACGGTGCACCGCAGACATGCTCTAGCCATGGCCTATTTGCCAACAACTTCCCAGTCACCAGAGTCCTTAGTCTCAGAATCGATGGCCAACTTTTCGGTAGCTGCTTCCAAGCCGGACTCGGACACTTCCTCAGTAGCTTCAGCCGATGCCTCTTCTTCTTCGTCGTCATCCTCGTCCTCCACGGCCAAAACATCAAATGAAGATTTTTGGATCTTGGGCTCTTTTTCCTTCATCTCCTGAGCTGGTTGCTTTTTAGCAGGCTTTGCACGCGGCTCTAAAGCCTGGCCTCTCTTCCAGTCAAGAGCAGGCTCTGCCTTCTTGGGCCTGGCAGCGTTTTCTTTATATTCTCTAGGTGGTGGTAACACTCCCGACCCTCTGGCAGAGGTCCAGTCAAGGTTTGGCTCTGCCCTCTTCGGTCTTTCGGGTCTGTCTCCTCTGGGTTCTCTAGGGGGTAACACACCGGAACCTCTAGCGGAAGTCCAATCAATATCGGGCTCAGTTCTTCTGGGTCTTTCTGGTCTGTCAAGTCTGTCTCCTCTTGGCTCCCTGGGAGGCAAAACACCGGTACCTCTGGCAGAAGTCCAATCGATATCTGGCTCCTCTCTTCTGGGTGGCCTGTCGCCTCTGTCACCTCTGTCACCTCTGGGCTCTCTTGGAGGAAGGATTCCGCCTCCTCTGGCCATTCCCCAGTCAATGTCAGGCTCTTCTCTTCTAGGAGGTCTGTCGCCTCTGTCACCTCTGTCACCTCTGTCACCTCCAACTAAGGGGCCCCTGGGAGCTCTCCAGTCCATTTCGAACACATCTGGCTTCTCGGGCGCAGCAACATCAACGAAGATTTTTCTGCCGTTGAAATCGGAAAAACTCAACTTTAAAGCTTCCTCTAAGTTTCCTCTCGTGTTGAAAGTGAGAAAGCCAAAGCCTCGTAACCGTCCAGTTTGGTTGTCAACTGGTAAATTAATATCAGACACGGCGCCCTGAGCCTGCAATTTAGTTTCAAAAAAATCGGCCAAGCTGTTCTCGTCCGCTTCCCAGGCCAAGTTTCCAACTCTGGCTCTGAAGGGCGGGTGGTCGGGAATGGGGTACTCTTGTCTATCCCGTTGCTCGCGTCTTTCGTACGAGAAATCTCCGTAAGAAGACTCTGCGGCTCTTCTGGCGGACCCTGGAACTCCAGAAGAAATTGGCACTCCAATGGAGCCCATGTCGACATCCTCGTCGGCCCACGAGCTTCCTCCTAGAGACTCGTCGGCTAAAAAGGAGCCTAAGTCCATCTTGATAGTTTTCTTGGGAGCTGAGGTTAGTAGCGCGATGGGCTATCTCTGGGGCATTTTTCCTGTTACCCAGAACTCTTGAATGCTCTAAACAAATAACACGTACCCATGATGAAGTCTTGCTTGTCTTAAGGTTGGTAGAACAGGTGTTGGGATCAACAGCTGTCTCTATGATGGAGTATCAAGGAGCTGATTCAGTGAAATATTTTTTTCGATATGGCATTTTTTCGCTCAGGCAGCGAACGACATTGCGTCTATTGCGACATTGGTGTCTTCGGAGGGATAGTGACACCGGACCACCCCACCGCCTGGGGCTTTGAAATGCTCTAAAATTACATTCTGTCACTTAAACTTCTGTTTATTGTTACACGCGATTCTCCACTACGTCTCTCAGGTGCGTGCTGCGGTAGGAGGATTGGTCCTCAGCACTGACCGGTGCGACACTATGGTCCGCTATGTCCATGGACACCACATTATGGCCGGTAGAATCCTCCTCCGAGGCTCCTGTATGTTCTGGGGCTTCAGGATTGCTTCTTGTAATTTCGGAGTCCTCTGGTATTCTCTCTTGGCTCTCGGACGCTGCAGCTTGACCAGTTGCCGCAGCGTCCCTCGCTGCGCGTTGTCTCTCGGCTCGGTGCAGACGATACAAGTCCATAACCGCCCAATGGTAGATATCTTCCTTTGAAATTCCCATTATCTTCCACCATATGATCTTGAACACATTCGAATACTTCTCATCTGCTATAGCCTTTGCCTGTTCGTCAAAGTGAAGCCCCAGGTATTGGTCGTTGCTCAAGATCAACCGAACTCGCTCGTGCACAGGGATTAGTTCCTGAAGCATTGCTCTGAGGGTAGGATCATTTCGGAATGTGTCAATATCAATGCTATCAAAATCATCGTCATCATTGTCGTTTTCAAGAGTATTGCTTGGGGTCGCCCCAGCGTTCTGGACTCCCTCATCTTCATTTTGACCTTCACTCCGATCTCCATTTTGGTCTCCATCATTGGCCTCCTCTTCACGTTGGCCTCCGCCACTGAAAACTTCTCCATTAGGAGGCTCGCTATCCACCCCATTTACAGCCTCGTTCGCAGTCTGGCCTACTTCCTCTCTTCCTCCATTCTGTGCCACTTCGACTGCGCTGTCAGGCACCGCGTTGCCGGAACCTCCACGCTCAACATTCTCACTCTCATTTGTATTGGTACCTCGTTCGGGTACCCGGTTGAGGCTGTTGTTGTTTTCATCTTTGTAGAAGTAATCCCTCTTGCACATGGGGCAACAAGCCCTACGCTTAGTGAGCCAAGGATCCAAGCACTCGGCGTGGAACACATGGCCACAGATTAAACCTCTGACAATACTATCGTCTTCAAGTACTTCGAGACAAATGGCGCATGTTCCCGAGGTGAAATGTAGTTCCTGTTCATCCACAACACAAAGGCCAGATTTGCCCTCCTTACTCTCCAAAGCTGCTTCGGTTATATCGGTTGAAATATCAACAAAAACAGGAGGATTATCTCTCTTATTCAAGCGATGTTGCTGGAAGTCTGTTAACTCGATAACATCACACTGTGGGGATGCGGCGTCTCTCAAAGTGGAGCCTGAAGCATTCGTCTTCATCGGAGAGACCAAATTGGCCTCTCCAGAAGAAGTAGCATTTAAAACCGGCTCTTGAGCCAGCTTCATCAAGGTGGCTTCCTCCTGTAAGATGCCACCTCTATTCTGCTTGTCTTGAGCTTGACCTCCATTTAGCCACGTGTAGTAACTCTGCTTCGGGAAAAGAAATTCCACTTCGTTCTCGGTCAATTTCTTCATGCGCGAGTAGATTCCACCCCTTCTTCTTCTTCTTCTTCTCCTGCGCCTTCGGTGGAGGGTCCTTTCAAGACTTTCGCCTCTAGCGAACATGTGCTCTCTGATGTAGTCGATCTGGTCCTGCAAATCGGAATCAGAATAGTACCCTGATTGTAACGTGTGAATAGCTTGAGGGGAAGATAATAGAATGCTCCTTTGGGACATGGGATACACGTAGAGGCCATACTTCGACCGCACAAAATATCGTACTGTGAAGAACACGAAAAGGAGAGCAATTATGACCCCAACCGCTAACGCAAGGAAGAACAATACTGTGGAAGAAGTATTGCCCACAAAACTCAGGGTGGTGGTCACATTGCTGGTGGCCGAGTCGCCTTTGGAGGTAGAAGTTGCAGTTTCCGTAGACGACATGGCAATATCAGATCAGTATGGTGCGGAGGCGGGGTTCCATCCAGTAGGATCCGGCCAGATGATAGTATACCAGTCAGTGGTTCTCTCTGTCGATGTTGCTACCAGAGCACAAAAAATCACCAAAATGTCCGAGTTGGGTCAGATGACGACTTTTACTCATATACCTAGCTCTGGATCTTCAGTTTGGAGGCACTAGCGTTCACTTTGGATAAGATCACACGGGGGGCAAAGGGAGAAATCACCTGTCGCTGGTTGTTGCAGGGTCTCGTGGCACAACGAAGGACTTCTTTTGAAAGTGATCTCTAGTTGCGGTGATGATCAGGAATAGCTATAGCGACACCGGTGTCGATATTAGCCTAAAAACAGTGGTCTTGTGGTGTCAGCAACAATAGAAGAAAGCACCTAATTCCAGATCGGAGGTGCGAAATTACTCAAATGTGTCAGATTCTTGACACTACGGCCAAGAAATATTCGAGCTAGACTTGGAAATTCAATATGGATAAATACCACAGATAAATTTACAGAGTAATCACTCCTTCTGATAAGCTTCGCCTTGTAACGAGTCAATTTTGAATGATACGAAGTGTCAGCGTAATGGGGTAGATGATGCCAATCGCACCGCCTTTTTCCTTATCCCCACATTGCGCTAGCGGCTCAGGCTCGCGCCGATCATGCTGACATTATTTCCCTGGCTAGAACTTTGAATCGGAACCATGACCAAATTGCGCCTTGACAGTGTGGGTTCACTTCGCCCGATCGGAGGCAGTGGGGAACGGCACAGTATGAGAGGGGCACTATATCTGGGGCTATGGCGCAGCTGCAGATGGTCCCCTTCGTCGTATTTTTCTCGTATGGGAGGGTGGTTCATGAAAATACTTCCATCTTTCTCACCCCACTGTTCGGTTCTACACGCTTCGTAAGCTGCTTTACTTATATTTGTCTGCAACAGAATATAAAGCTATTTATTATAATTTCCTGTTTAGTGTACTTTCAGCCTTGTTGCTTATTTAGGAGCTTCCTTGAAAGAAATAGCAGCTTCTTCACCCATAGCAGAGATGATAGTGACCAACAAGTCCTTACCGTCGTCGAATTCAGACTGGATCTTCTCACCAAGTTCACCCTCTGGGATCTTGACGTCATCCTTGGTGTCACCGTCAGCAGTCATCAAGGACAAGAAGCCATCGTCGATGTCCAACAATTGGTATTCAGCTCTGCGGACGTTAGGGACCTCCATGTTGTGGGTGGATGGAGACAAGTCTTCCAACTTCTTACCAGTGAAGATGTCAATGGCAACCAAGTGGACCTTGGCGTGTCCGTGCTTACCGGTCTTGGAAGTGGACATGTCAACAATCTTACAAGGTCTGCTCTTGATGACAACGAAACCGTTCTTTCTCAATGCAGAACATTGGATTGGGAAAGTTAAAGCGGCACCAGCATCGGCGGTCTCAAAGGTGTGCTGATTGTTAGTAGGGGCTCAAAAAAATATCAACACCTGGAGTTTTCTTGTTGCTCAGTCAACCATTGCTTCGTTTGAAAGTTACCCAGTCCAGTATTTCACTCACTTTGATCAATACCAGAGGTCCAGTGATACCGAGGAGATTTCGACATCAGCATAGGCTCCAATTCTTCAGAATTATTATTTGGATCAATCGTAGATCGTTCTCCATTTCATTAGTTCAAAAATTCACTTACGTCTTCTTCAGCCATTTTGAATTAATTTGCTATGTTGGAAAGGAAAAAAGTATAAAAAAATTCTTCCATGTATATAATTTCCACGCCCAACCCTTTGGGAAATGTTCAGCGATGCGGATTCAAAACTTTTCCATTTTGCCACGACCAGTGTATTTCTGAGTCCTCTATATTAGTGCGAAAGCGTATATGTGAGACCATGACGCTTTGATAATCTTCTATTGGCTCGATGTCGTGCGAGGATGAGGGGCCAGAACTCTCTCCTGCAGACGGCGTTTTCAGCCTTGATCTAGAGGCATGGCTTCAGCTATTCGTTCTTCATGTCTTTAGCTTTGCAAGTTTTTATATTGACTTGTTCATTTTTCAGTCTAGCCTTTCTCTTTATACATCTCTCTACTTATTTCAGCTGTTATAATACATTAGCAATTTAGCGAAGCGGTAATAGCTCGAAGTTGTGGCCGATGTCTCCATGTAATCGGTGGTCGCACGGTGCACTGAGCCTCGGGGCATGGTATCGCCAATGCCCGACACCGCTATTACTTGCAACTACCAGAAGCTGGAACATGGTGTGAGGTATAACCTCTATCTCCCGATAAAGACCTACCTTACGTGGCTTCCGAAATAGCCATTAATACTGGACACCACTGCGTAGACTCACTAATAGTCATCGGACTGGCCTGAAACCATAGTGCGCTCTCTCCGAATTATTATCACTCTGAGTATAGCCAGACTCTGCCGAAGGCTGGTACCAAAAGTATGGTTTATTATGGCACGCCATTCCTTTTGCATAGATCTGAGCCTGTCAAATCTAATTGAACCGGGTTTGCTTCATATGCTGTCATTCATATGATCGTCGTGGCCGTTGCCGTTCTTCAAGGTCATCGAGGTGTCAATTCCAGAAACTTCAGAGTCGTCACCTCTTGATGCCGTGACCAATTCTCCCTCTCTCTTTAGCTTCTCCACCCGTAATTGCTCTATTTCAGAAGACCATCTCTCAAGTAACTGCTCACATTTCTCGTGTAACTTGAAGCTGTCAGGGTACTCCAAATCCTTATTCCTGAGGATGCATTTCAACACCTTATGGATTTTGGTTGCTCTTAAGAAGTCCACCGTCATTGGAAAGTCTACCAATCGGTGCAAGATTAAGCGGGCTACCAGGAGCTCGTCGGGAGTGGGAGGGGGAAATTCGGTTAAATCTGTGGGAGTCACAGGCTGGTTTCTTTGAATAAGAGTGCGCTGAAGCTTGATCCGGCATAGCCAGAGTTGATGTTGCTTCTCCTCGTTGGTTTTGGCTTTTGGTGGGCTGGACGACTTGGTGTTTAGGTGGCCATTTTTAGGGGTCGATGGCCGTTCGATCTTCTCTATTTTGGCCTTCGAAGGCACAGGGCTTGCCTGACTTCGCTTTAGACTCCGTGCACGACGTTCTGATATGTCCTTGCTGTCGGTAGAAGCAGTAGCGGCCTCTGATTCTGCATCATCGTCTCCTGTTGGAACATTTTCGTTCCCGGTATGATCCTCAAGCTTTTCTTCTTCTTCTTCCTCTTCCTCTTCCTCTTCCTCTTCCTCTTCCTCTTCCTCTTCTTCGGCATCCTCAATATCTTCCTCTTCCTCTTCTTCATCTTCCTCCTCGCCGTCGATATCATGTTCAAGTTGTCTCATAAAATCATCAAAGTCGAGGCCCTTCGCTGCGTAAAGCGCATCGTTGACATTGAGAGTTCTGCCCGCGGTCTTCTTCTTTCCCTTGGATGGTATCTTTTCAAGCTTCTTATCCAATGCCTCTTCCGATAGAAGGTCCAAGCTCTTTTCGTTCATCCAGTAGAAATCACCATCGGGGATAAATATGACGCAAAAGTCGGTAGTTTTCTTTTTAGCTCGCAAGATGTGGTCTGGCACAAGCAGGAGCGGCATGACGAAAGAGGGCCAAGCGGGAAACCCGTGCATTTTGGCCAATACCAAGTCTTTTGGACTGAACTTGACCTTTTTCGTTTTCTTTTGTGCCATTGGGATGATTGTTGACTGGCGGGTGTATCCAAGAATGTATTGAGAATGGCGTTTTTAACTGGAAGACCCTATGATTACCGAGCAGAAGTGACAAGGTGCCCAAACAGTCTTTGATGAAACGAAGAGAGTGAGGTCACAAGAATGAACTACCAAGATGCCACGGATGGTGTTGGTGGTCGGTGGGGGCTCGTCTGTTTGTGGAAGGCTGTCAATTCAAAGGGCTACCGAGGAGGAGGTTCGGGAGCTCTGAGGTCAGCACGAAGGAAGTTGTCGGGACAAGAGTGATGGATGTAGCCCTTGTGCTTGGCAGAGTGACGCTGTTAACGGGTGTTTAGATCGATAATTGTGAACGAACAACTGACAATAACAAAATGGCTGTTTCGCACGAATTGGTGCACCAGGAAGTGCGGCAATCGGAACAATACCCAAGCTGCCGCGTTCTTTACAAGCAGGGCGGTTTCCGCCAGTACAAGACTAAGCGATGAAATTGATAGGCAGTCTAAGTGGAAGAGCACGGGGTACTAAGATAAAGCAGCTAGGCGCAAATGGCTCTTGTTCGGGAAAAGTGAGTAGGAGTGGTGCTATTGGCAAGTAAGTGGTGGGGAAGTCGCCTAGAACTGCGAGCATACAGCGAGAGGCACCACAGCGAGAAACAGCCAGAGCCACAGAAAATGCCCTCCTCGTTCCGTGGTCTCCTTACAAGTTTCATCCCTGCCTGGCATCCATATTTGTTTGCACATTCTTTTCATTTCTTTCTTCCTCGCCTTTCTCCTCTGCCCTCTCGCCTTCTCCACCGCAGCCTCTGCAACCACTGCAGCCTAAGCGGACCTTTCTGTTCTTGCACGACCGGGTTGCGACATGTTTCAATTCTCCTCAACGAAAACTGGGCATGCCTTCCGCTCTCCAGCTCCACAGATCCTAGCACCCTGCCACCTACAGTGTTTCTGATTGCTCCATTCAGTAGCGGGCCCCTCTTACAAAGACGCCACTTCCCTATATCTTGGGACTCGTCGTGTCATTGCTTACTGTGCCGTCTATCGTATATTCCTTGCGAACTTTGTTTTTTGCAATTCAATTTGCGACTCTTTCCCTGTCCTTGCCAACTACTTCCCTGTCTCGACAACACTTCCGAGGATACATAGTGCATCTTTTCCTTCAAAAGCACAGACTAGGATTATCATCAACCTTGCAGCAGAAAATAGAGCTGGAAGGAAGATATAGTGTACTATAAGGTGACCAGGCAGGTAGGCAGCTCACCATTTTTTAACCACCCTGCTGTCTAATAAACCCATTCAATATGTCAAAACGGCCGTCGGAGCCTCTTGAGGATTCTCGCAAGAGGCAGAATATTGGCCCTACGGGAAGTACAACGTCCACCCAATCCATTCCCCCGATTTTGAACTGTGTTCCTGAGTCCATGCTCCCTATCGTTCACCCACCCTTTCAAGCTAGCGATTTTTTCACAGACCTCCAGACAAACACATCGGACCCCTACGTAGTGAATCAGATCAATCAGATGGTAAAATACTTCCCCCCGCCAGTCCCCAACTTCTTGTCTTCTGGCCTCACTTTGCCCCAGGGAGGCATGATGATACCTTTCATATTTCCACCTCCTCCCTTTAATAATCCCAGCCAGCAGAAAGGTGGACGCAAGAGATATATCACGGTGCCTCCGTTGCCCTTTCCTCCGCCAAACTACATGACGTACCCTTTGGTTTCTGACAGCTCCTCACTCACACCTTCAGAGGTGTTCCACTCCTTTCTCGATGCACTGACCAAACTACACCGAATAGACATGGTTTTGGCCAGTGCTGCAGGGTCTCTTTACGATATGCGGTCACAGGCTAATCAAGAAGGATTCACCATTCTGGGCCATGAGCTAGAGAAGAGAGAGAACTTGGCCAATAGAGCACGCGACGATGATAGCGACAGCGACAGCCAATCCCTGGACTATGATCAGGAATATGAAGATTACAGAGAGTATGCGAACAACGTGGACATATCCGAGCTTTTCGATCAATACTACACCCCCACACCTGACACGTTCATTCTTCGAAGACCTTTGCCCAAGGGATATGCTCGCATTCAGGAGAGAATCAGCGATTTCAAGGGACAATCACGGGAAAATAGACGCGAATTGGAGAACACAATCGAAGAAGAAGATGAAGAGGATGACGATGATGATGAGGATGAAGAAGGAGAATATGAAGATGAAGATGAAGAGGAAGAGGAACCCAACTCGAAGAGCACTCAAGAAAATTCTTTTGCGCTGGAAGACGAATTCTCAGACGATGAATACGCAGACAAAAGTGCTTCCGGTAAAAGCCTAAAGCTCCCGATACCTCTCTCCAAAATTATGACGATGCATGCTCCCGTGAAAGAAACGAAAGAGAGGAGGAGAGAGATGTTATTGAAGAATCTAAAGGACATTTCCGAATATGAGGAGGCAAATCGAGAGCAAATTTATCTCACTCGGAAGAGAAGCCTTTTAAAAAGACTCCAGGATCTCAAAGCGTCCAAGATATCATACGACGTTAATGATTCGGACATAGAGGACGAAGAATTGAGGTATACGAAAAACATTTTGCAAGAGAAACGAGATCGAGAATTGATTGAACTAAAGTTGCTAGAGAATTATCTGTTGTTGGAAAACGCATTGATATTTTACCAAGACTCCAATCGCACCTATAAGTCAATGAACCAGGTGATGATCAACAAACTCTCAAAGCTAAAGAATTTTTTTGAGTACCAGAAAAATATATTCAATACCATTCTAAATGATGAAGCGGAACTCTCATCAATGTTGGATATCAAAAGCAAGGACGCGACCAAAATCTATTCAGGTATTTCTGATAAAGATATTCATTCTTACTTGAAGGAAGGGGTCAAGTTGGTGCAGCAGCATAAACAATCAAGCAGTGTTGAGAAGCCTAATCTACTCGACTTGAGAGACTACCATATAAAACTTCTGCATTCGAACCTGTTGGTGCACGATTTCATGCCATTGGTATCAGAAACCGAATTCAATTTGATCACGGGAGGATTACCCAATAACAAGATCAAGAACAACTCTACTGATGCTAATGGCGTCAAGAGCAATTCTACCAGTAATGTGAAACATCAGATCTTTCAAAGTTCATTATATGACCCGATTACTTCTGGCTCAGACACCAATGGATCCGAAACTAACATTTCGAGCACCCCAAAAAGGAGAGGTAGAAGGGCTGCCGGTTCTCTTGTCAACAATGCGGCAGGAGAGAAACTAATGGAAGGAGCTGAGAAGGGAGGCCAAAAGTTCTCAGAGGCTGCACTTTTGGCTAAGATCATGAAACACTACATCCCGCCCCAGGGTATCAAACCTGATGAATTGAACAACGATTTGGAAAAGATGGGAGTTGATACTAAGTGGCCCGTTTCCAATAGGTAGTACGAGACGCCTAGAAGGCATACTTATGCGAACGATCGAAATAAAAACATTTAATAGTGTTACAGAGGGAATAAACAACATAAAGTAGAGAGGAAATCTGAGTAGTAGAAAAAGGAGAAGGAAAGCGCTGCGGTAATAAAACAAAAATATCCATCGTTAGGTCCAATTCTCGCTGATGATCCCAATAGAGCCGACAAACAGTAGCAGGCCATCGCGACAAGCTAAGAAATAGTAGCTGCTTTTCGCATTTCTTCTTCCTTACTCAGGTCTTTAATATTCTTCAAACTGAGAGTAAATAGCAACCACAACATTGGCAATTCCTATGACAATAGGAAACGAACCTAAAAGATGAGCAAACTTCTGGAAGAAATCAAGTTGGACAATAATGTGGTTACCAACGGCCGCAAAAATACCACCCTCGGCGATAAAATCGTAGTGTGTGGAGCCCGATAAGAAGTTGAATAACAACAATTTGGCCAAGGCGAAAGTAAAGGGGTCGTACTCGTAGATTCTTCCGAACAATTCTGTCTCATCTTCAAAGGTAATGAGTCTCCTGGTGAAGTTGATGTAGTAAGAAACGATAAGGGGAAGCACAATTGAAAACAAAGTCCAAACGAGGAGAGTGGAACGAGCACCGTAAGCGATTAAGACACTAATATCAGGCACCAAAATGTCAGAATGCTGCAAGAACGGTATATTATCTTTCAAGAGTGCGTGAATGGACTTGTTGTCCTTGATCGCAACAAAGGGAACAAAGTAGTACACAAAGTATGAAAACTCAACAAAAAGCTCCAAGAAGTTCAAAGTGACTGATTTGGACAAAGTTTCTCTCAATTGGCCATCGATATCTATCGTGGTAATACCAAGGCGGTCGGTCAACGCCAACAATTTCCCGCGGGCACATTCCTGTAACTTGATGGATGTGTCCACGACCCAGCGCTTAACATCCAATGGGGGTCCAGCTTCGTAATCCTCGTCTTCCTCTTCATCTTTTTCTTCTTCGTCTTCTTCATCTTCGTCATCTGTCACGTCCACAACCGCCGAGTTGTTTGCAGCTTGAAGCTCTTCGGTCAAGGTTTCTGTGTCATCAATTTCAGCGTCAAGTGCTGCCTGAACGGCTATAAGACCCACCTCAGGGTTCTTGTCGATGTATTCGGTCACTTTATCGATCAAAATCTTCTTGGTATCTTTACTTAAAGCATGGATACCCAATCTGTGGCACATCTCGCTCAATTCGGCCTTCTTGAGGCTCTGGAACTCAGACATGTTGTTTAGTGTAACGGGTTGTTTCTCAGGCCGCGTCTCGGAGTGTGTCTGCTAACAAAAGTAGCGTACAACTGGCTATATACCAAAGAACCTAACAACGAAGGAACAAAACAACCATTTGTTTTGATTTATCCACAAAAAGCGCGATCACCGGCGTTGGGAGCGCAGGGGCGCAACTGACACTATGCACACTGAACAACAGCTCCAAAAAATACATTCACAGGTTGGTGCACTACTTCATCCAGTAATTGTAAACAGTCCAGTCAGGTGACCAACAGACCCAATCCTCAGCTTTATGGATTGGCATCATAATAGTTCGATTTTAGCCATTGATAAGTTGAGCAAATCAGAGCTTTTCGAGGAAACCTGCATTCTGTTGTGCAACTGAGTTCATTCGTCCCTTATGAGTGTTGATCAATGATACGAAATACGGCTAATAAATCCAGATTGGTTCGACTATTCCATACTGCCAGAGCGCAGCGTGCCGTCTTCAAGGAAGCCCCTAGAGTCAACCCCGTGGGGGTCCAGTACTTGTCCAACAACCTCCAGAAAAAGATTTTCCCGAATTACAAACATGTTAAAGAAGACCCCATCTTACTAAGCATATCGAAAGATCATCTCATGGAGAATGATTTGTTGGGTAAAAGTACTCAAATCACAGAGCCTATAGATATCAAGGACTTCCCGGACTTGGTGGGCAGCGGCACTTTGGATGAGCACTTCCATAAATTGGCCGTGAAGCTGTTTCTGTCTTATCTTGAAATGGCAGAAACCTTCCTCTCACGTGGAACGAAAATTCCTGAGCGCCCTCAAAAGTGGCTCTTTCAATCAGGCTGGACCAGATATGAGCCAGGAATGCCACCGAAAGCTGTCCCCTATCCACTTGAAGACGAGCTTGTATTCGATGTGGAGGTCATGTACAAGGTATCTCCTTATTCTGTGCTAGCCACAGCCGTGACAAAAAGCGCCTGGTATGGCTGGGTCTCTCCTTTGCTTACGGAGCATGCTTTAGATGATTCCTATAATGACTACGAGCACTTGATCCCTATGAATTGCTTAGACGTTCCTAAATTGATTGTCGGCTACCATGTGGGATTCGATAGAGCCCGCGTTTTGGATGAATATAATATCAAGCAGTCCAAGGCCTTCTATTTGGACGGTATGGCGTTGCATGTTGCAACTACTGGCATTTGTTCAAGGCAAAGGCCAAAGTGGATGAAACATAAGAAACATAAAGAGATGGCGGAGCAAAGGGAGCTCGATGAATTAGAAGCAGCCTCTGAACTTCCGGATTCTCAAATTTCTGTGGCCCGCAAGTATTCAGATAAAACAGACGATGTGATAGATATCAACCAAGAGCTCAGCAACGACCCTTGGCTCGCCAAGTCCGCTCCCAATTCTTTAGCAATGGTCGCGAAACATCACTGCGATATTGAATTAGAAAAGGCTGATCGAGATTTCTTTTCTACTGAAGACCCACAAGACATTATCGACAACTTCCAGAGACTCATGGACTATTGTGCAAAGGATGTGATTGCAACTTATGAAGTGAGCGCCAAGTTACTACCTGAATTTAGAGAGAAAGTACCTCATCCTGTTTCATTTGCAGCATTGAGACATCTTGGCTCGTTTATTTTGCCGAGTACCAAGAAATGGGACTCATACATAGAAAGTGCTGAACAAATCTATTTGAAGAATAGGAAAATTATTACTGATAATTTGGTTCGCTCGGTGGAAAACTTGATTGCATACATCGACGATCCCAAAGTGCCGGAGCCAGCCTGGAAAGACGACCCCTGGTTGTCTCAGTTGAATTGGAAAATAAAAGAAGTTAGACTCAATAAGGATGGCCAACCAATGAAAAGACAGGCATATTTGACAGGATATCCTGAGTGGTATAGAAGCTTATTTTCCAATGGTACCTCCCAGATGAATTTGTCATTGAGAACAAGAAGCACTGCGTTATTTTTGAAGCTTTCATGGCTTGGGTACCCATTATACTGGACCGATTCTCACGGTTGGTGCTTCAAAGTGCCGTTCAATGAAGACGTTATAGAAGACCTAGAAGGTAAAAACTATACTCGACTCCAGATATTACCAGATGAGAACCCAAATTTGATAGGCTATGAATTATTCAAGATTCCCCACCCAAATGGCCCAAAACATAACTGCGGGAGTGTTCTTGGTAAGAACTTTCTTCGTTATTTTGAAAATGGAACTTTAAGCTGCGAATTTGATTTTGCAAAGCAAATTTTGGACTTGCAAGCTCAGTCTTCGTACTGGATTGGGAGCAGGCATAGAATCAAGAACCAGTTCATTGTTTACAATGACACAACAGAGACCAAGAATAAGTTCTTTGCATCTGAAAAAGAGGCGGCGTCACATCCTGAAATGGGCATCATTGTACCTAAGCTCTGCTCTATGGGAACAGTCACCAGAAGGGCAGTTGAAAACACCTGGTTAACGGCCTCTAATTCCAAAAAGTCTCGTCTAGGATCCGAATTGAAAGCGATGATTGAGGTTCCCAAGGGCTATGCTTTTGTGGGAGCAGATGTTGATTCAGAAGAATTGTGGATAGCGTCTTTATTTGGAGATTCTGCTTTTAAATTCCATGGGGCAACTGCCTTAGGATGGATGACACTAGAGGGTACCAAAAATGAAGGCACGGATCTACATTCGAAAACTGCCGAAATCTTGGGAATTCTGAGAAATGAAGCGAAGGTTTTCAATTACGGAAGAATATATGGAGCAGGAGTCAAATTTGCTACCACATTATTGTCTCAATTCAACCCTGATATTTCTGAGAAGCAAGCGTCAGAAATTGCACATAAGTTGTACGAAAAGACAAAAGGAAGCGTGGAACGATCTACGTTATTACCACGGGCAGCTTTTTATGGAGGGTCTGAATCGGTTATGTTCAATATGTTGACGAGAATAGCACATGAAGATAATCCAAGAACACCCGTTCTCGGAGCTTCTATAACAAGTGCATTGAAAAAGAAGAATCTCAAATCAAATATGTTTACGCCTTCACGAATCAACTGGACAATTCAGAGCTCCGGGGTTGACTATTTGCACTTGATTATAATTTCCATGGAATATTTGAGTGAGAAGTACAATGTTCCGCTAAGATTGGCCATCACTGTACATGACGAGTTGAGATACATTTGCAAAGAAGAAGACAAGTATAAAGTTGCCTTGTTATTGCAAATTAGTAACTTATGGACGAGGGCTATGTTCTGTCAACAAGTTGGAATAAATGAAGTGCCACAGTCTTGTGCGTTCTTCTCAGAAGTTGATATTGATTCAGTTTTGAGGAAAGAGGTTACTATGGACTGCATCACTCCATCTCATCCTAATGCCATTCCTTCAGGAGAGTCGTTGGGTATTCGTGAGTTATTGGATAAATTCGAAGGTAAAATGATTAAGGCTGATAAAAGGTTTGACTACGATTTTGATAAGGTTCCATATGAGCCAAGAAAGCCAGTCCTTGAACTGCTAGGTGATGACTTTTCTGATAAGGAAAGGGCAGCTGCGTGGGTTCAATTGCAATGTGCCACGTCTAAGAAAGAAGTTCAACTGTGTTTGAAGGCTATGAAGGCCAGTAAGAAGGCGCAAGCCTCTAAAGTGAAAGGAGACAAGCTAGTTACAGCGGCGAAGAAAACTGGTCGGGTCAAGGTACCAGCTAACATGGGGACAGTCAAAAGGAAGGAAATAGTGAAGAATGATAATTCAGATTCCGTTCTCAAACAAGAGATCGCTATTCAGAGAGCTTTGTCGTCACACAGAACAAACCCTTTTGTTGTTACGAAAACAATAAAGGTGGGTGGAAATCTGAGGCCATTGAGTTCTCTGGAACAGTCTAACGCAATCCTAGAAGACGGCGATGGTGATGAGTTACTTGCCAAAATCATAGAAATGGATACCGAAATCGTGAACCAAAAGAAGTTTGATCTGAGAGCAAAACGACGAAGCAGCAGACGAACAAATTGGGATTGAAGATTTTGAGCATTCTATTTTGAGGTAATACTATCGTCGCCGTCAACAACTAGTGATTGTTATCATTGTTAAGTTATTTGCAACATATAATTGAAGTGTGAGACATTTCATTGAGAGAAATACTTGAAAGAGCTATTCTTTTCCAGTTTGCGTCCCATAATTGATTGGATGGCCATGCCAAGATCCAGTCATTGATAGTCCGACCAAGCTCCTTTATACCCTTTTTATATGGTCCGTTCGGACATTTGTACGATGTAATGAGTTATGATAGAGAATAATGTAAGTGGACGTATTATTGGATTGGTTTGAGAATTAATCCCGTGAATAGACAAGTGAACGTGGGTATGCGAAGAGATTGCGATATTATGGCTCCGAAGTGTCATTTCGAGCCACAAAATTGTTTACAGTTTCTGCTTAGATCCGCTAGATCCGTTCCAGTTTGTTTTGCAGTAGAGCATAGAAGCACCGATTATTGCTGGCCGCCACTGCATCAAACATGGGTGCCAAGGTAGCCGTGCTTGGCGTACCTGGCCGGGTGTTTGGATGTGCCTTTAAGATGTGCTACAACCAAATTCTGACAGAAAAATCTGAGCCTCATGGGCCTGCCGGTGCGTCAAACTGTAGGATGACGTCCATATGGAGAATCGAGAAGGCCCAAGCGAAGAGGTGGACACATGTGGAGTAGTCAATGCGGCCGCTTTGGAGCAGCGAAAGGCCAAACTAGCGGCAGTTAAATGAGAGAATTCCCAGATATTTTCTTGCGCTAAATTCTCAGGTCTCAGGATCCAGTTAACCGTTAATTGTTCGAACCGACCGGTCCGACCAATCTTCGATGCAATGCGGGAATAACATTGAGCGCAAGAATGTCGAAAATTTTTGACAGAGAGAAAAGACAGACATTAAGGCCCTAAAGAGAATCCCAAAGTACAGCTAGAAGAATCTATAAACTCTAGATACCGTAAGGCAATACAGTACACCTCTAAATCTCGTGGTTCGACTGGCGTTATCTCTAATGAAAATCCGAAATTATTAGCCAGTGTATATATTTTGTCCGCCGCACGTACCCTCTGTTTACCGGATTCTCCGACTTACGACCCTATTAGGGACGGGTGCCAGCCAATAATATGTTTCGCGGGCAATAATGCTAAGGATTTATTGCCCGCATATATAGCTTCATGCTTGCACCAGGAATTTGAAATTGGAGTTTCTCTTTTCTTCTTCTGTATAACTTTTGCTCTGAAAATCATTTAAAATGTTGCCAGCAGGTGTTATTTTGGTTTTCGTTTTGGTCTTCTTGGCTTTCTGTATCGTCACAGCTGTGTACCTTCAGAAGAGAATGAAGGCTAAGAAGTCTAACCAGAGATTCTAAATTGAAGGAACATCACGGAAGGGTTCATTCAATTTTTGGAAGAGGTCTCCATTTATTTTCATTTGCTTCGGTTAATTCACCAATTGCCCAACCTTTGAAGACAAAATGCTCTTCATTTTTGTGAAGGGATTCCATCCGTCCTTCTAAAACTACTAATACGAAAAATTATCATCTTTTGACCATACCAATCCATCCAACTATTATCTATTCAACTTTTTTTTATCGTGACTTTTTTTATTCAGGGACATTTTACACGGAATTATTGGGACTTATGTTGAATTAAACAGTAAATTCAAACTTTGCGGGAGGTTTGGGTTTATAATACCTATATATGTTTAATTTTAAATATGATACACCCAATATATCTGTAGCGGTGTAGATGCAATTAGGAATGCTTGATTTATTCGATCTCCTACTGGGTTATTTCTGTTGCATCGTACATTCAGGTCCGCTAATACCCCAGAGAGTGGCAAGGGGTGATGACTTCGTTCGTATTAGTAAACAGTGGGAGGTGTAGCGCCGACTTTGCCCGATGGCCGGCTCATTGCATCCCGCAGTACGGCGGATAATTAGGCGCTTGTTCTGCGCTAATGAGGGGTCAGCCTCACGTCTGACTCGGGTGCCCTATCCCAGGAACTACAACCAATCACCTCTGGCGCTCTGGGCATCTTGTCCTTTTCTACTGTTAGAGGCAATTATGATTGCATTGTGATATCTCTCAGAATATAAAGGCATCGGTTATCTACTTCCAAGGGTAAACATGCGCCGGTTGACGCTTGGACTCCGGCAATCGATCGCCTTGGCCCTCTGGAGGGGAGCACAAAATAAGCCCCGAAATTTTTGCCGGGCTAAAGGCTCTTGGCTGCAATATTCACCCCAGGTCTCCTCTAATTCAGCAGTCTCTATTTTGTGATCAACGCTGCTGCTCTTCTATTGTCTTCAAATCCTCGTCGTACTCTTTCATGTAGAACGATTGAATACTGCTGGCTAGCGACATCACTGCTAGAAGCCACCATGTGAACCCGCCAAGCGCATAGTAATCAAAAAAGGACATAATATTACCCCACGATAATGGCGCTATGCACCGTGCTAACGACGACAAACTTAGAGCTGTACCGTTGATGAGAGCTCTGTGTTGTGGCAACGACGCCCTGTGAAGCAAAATGACCAATTGGGGGAACGCAGTTGCACTTGCAAGAGTACAAGTGCCGCACATAACATATAACAAGACTTTGGTGAGCCAGGGGGGGCACTTGGGGTTGTAATCGTGCAACGTGAATATTAATAATGGAAGTAACAAGTACAACCCTGGGAACAAATTTGCAGAGATCCGGAACCCATTGATAGTCTTTAAGTGTCTATCCATAAAAGGGAAGACGAAAATTACCACCAAAACGCCTAAAAATCCTGTGGAAGACAACAACGCGCCGATAAAGTCGGATTCGTACCCAAATCCACCCTTGATGGTGAAAGGAAATTTCAATTGGTCTGCCATTAATGGTCCAGCAAGAAACACGGGCAAGAACTCCAGAAACACAATATTCTGGAAAGACAAAAGGAAATTGGCGGTGATGGTTTCAATCACAGGGCTGGTGAAAGTTTCGCGGTTGAAGCCACTGGCAGAGACAAATTCATGCCCATCGTCCGTTTCTGTGAGAAACGAAAAGGCCCCCGTTGAAGTCCTAGAAATGGTGGGTCTGATCATGACGTTGGAGGAGTATCTTCTTGCAAACGCCATGGAAGTTCTGCGCGTGATGGGCCCATGCACCTCAGAGTCTATGGACTCTGTGTCCACAAGATTCTGGGGCTGCGAGGGGAACAATTCAGATGAAGCGGTTGACTCCAAGTCTTCTAGGTCGGTGTCGCCTATGGCGGAGTACACGGATTGTTCAGAGGCAAGAAGTGGCGCAGAGCTGGAACTTGGGTCTGAAGCTGCTATTTCCTCAGGACTGTTCTTGACCGATGTATTAACGTCCTTTGCGGTGTCTCTCTTGCGGTGGTACCGCTTCTGCCAGGGTCTGATAGGGGTGCTGACGCCAAGCCGGGCGAAAATCCAGTCGCCTAATTCCAAACCGATGTCTCTCTGCTTTTTGATTTTGTAATGTGTTTCTTCAAGAAACAAGAATGCAATCAACACACTGGTTAATAGAAATATCGCCACCACCACATTAGAAAGAGCGTAGGGATATCTTTGAAGAAACCGGTTATATATGTCGTGTGGCTCTTGTGGAGCTTGGTCCAAGTCTCTAGGTCGAGTGAGGTACTTCGACCCGCCTAGCAACGGGCCGATGACACTGCCAAGATTCCAGAGGAGCGGGAGAGTAGAGAAAGCCAATGGCTGATGTCTTCTTTCGGTCGCCACCTCGCCAATGACTGTTCTCAAAACAGCGATATTGCCATTGACGGCCCCCATAAGCGACCTGGCACCAAGGGCCACATAGAAACTTTTCAGAAAGCCAAACACCAACATCAGAAATGCCGTGCCACAGAGCCCAATCATCAAGACAGACTTTCGGCCAATTTTGTCAGAAAACTGACTCCACTTCACACAAAGTAAAAACTGGAAAAATGCAAAGGACGCAGACAAATATCCAGAATATGCAGAGATGTTTGCCTCGTCGTTGACCACGCCAAAATCTCTAATCATGAAATAGATATAGGGAAACATGGAGGTGAATGCTATGGGTTCTGAAAGACGAATAATGCTAATTACCACCATCTGGCGGGTGGGAAAACCCTGGAGAGACTCTCGGACAGACTGCTTGGGAGCTGACATGTTGGAGGAGAAATATGACTACCTAGTGGAACGAGGATGGGAAGAGTGATGAACGAAGGTGGTATAAGGGTAAAAAAGTGGGAAGTGCAATGGACGCGTGAGAATTGAGTCTAAAAGCAAAATATTAATAGACTCAGGAATGCCGATCGTGTTCCACAGCTATCATATCTTGAGGAGGTGACTAATAAGTGTGGATCTTGGCTTATTGATGTCCCAGATCGCGTATTTCGCCTATGCAGGCAGGCTTAAGGGGGCCTAGGTGGCTACATCGGGGAATAAATACTCTATGAAAGTGATCTAAATGTGATGAAATTGGGCGACCAGACGGAGAATACTGAGGACAGGATTATAGACCCCAGCCGGTTCAATAGACGAAATTGCCACTAGATCACCAGCCCTTTGCGGGCCATCGCATGCTATGGATGCTATTTTTCGCAGCAATTAGCGAGAAATTACGGAGCACACTAATCCTCCTCGTAATCCTTCATGTAGAATGCCTGGACCGTTCCCGCTAGCGCCATGAGTGACATGAACCACCACAAGAGCCATCCAGCCGAATTTCGGTCCCCGTAACTCATCAAGTACCCGAAAAGAATAGGCCCTGTGCACCTGGCCAAGGCGATGATGCTCATGGTACTACCGTTAACATAAGCCCGGTGCTCCTTCGGGGCCGCCCTGTGATTTAACAACATGATTTGCGGCATCCCAGTGGCACTTGCAAGTGTCTTGAGTGACGTGAGCGAATATAGTACTAGCGGAGTGACCCATTCTGGAAAATTGGGATTGTAGGAGTGCAAGGTGAAGATACTCAACGGCACCAAAAAGTAAACTATCGGAAATACGCTTACCGATAACCTGAAGCCATTGATGGTACCAAGTGACCTATCAATCAACGGGAAAACAGTCAACACTATCAACATCCCCACAATACCAGTACTGGAGAAGAGCTTACCAATGTATGACGGATCAAGCCCAAAACCACCCTCAATCTTGAAGGGGAACTTAAGCTTGTCAAGCTTGAATCTGGAGGCCAAGAAAACGGGAAGGAATTCGTTGTAGGTGACACTGTGAAGAGACACGATGAAGTTGGAGGTGATGGCCGAGATTACCGCGGGAGTGAAGGCCACAGAGGCCTTTTCCACACGTGGGGTTCCGGTAGATACTTCGGTTTCCTCGTCCAGATCTCCCAAGATCAAGGGAGACAATTCATCTGCGACTGGAGGGTTTTGCGCCGGCAGATTCCAAGGTCTCTGGGGGGGTACTATGCCGATCTTTCGCAAGAAAACGTCACCTAAATCCACACCATAATCCCTCTTGTACTTGAATTTTTCGTGAGTTTCTTCGAGGAAGAGTATTCCGCATGCGAGACTGAACCACAAGAGAATTGCCACCACTATGTTTGAGAGCGCGTATGGGTACTTGTCCAACAACTTGTTGTAGATAGAGCCGAGTGCGACCGACTTCGCTTTTGATTCGTAAGGGTTGTCCAATTTCGGTCTCGTCAAATACTTAGAGCCTCCTATTAGGGGCCCAATTACACTGCCAAAATTGAACAAAAGTGGGAGAGTTGAAAAGGCCACCCCCTGGTGCTTTCTTTCGGTAGCGATCTCACCGATCATAGTCCTCAAAACGGCGATATTTCCGTTCAAGGCGCCCGCTAGAGACCGAGAAAACAAGGCCATATAGTAGTTTGTGGAAAATCCAAACATTATGAGGGAAATAGAGGTACCGAAGAGTCCAAATAGCAAAATAGGTTTGCGCCCAAAGGTACGATCTCCTAGTCTGCCCCAATGAACAGCGAACAAGAACTGCGCAAACGCAAAGGAAGAAGCGAGGTAACCGGAGTATTTGGAGATGTCCTCCTCTCGTTCAGCGATGCCAAAGTCTCTTATCATGAAGTAGACATATGGAAACAAGGAGGTAAAGGCTATGGGTTCTGAGAATCTGATGATGCAAAGGATGACCATCTGCCATATCGGGAAGTCCCGAAACTGGTCTCGGAAAGAGAGAGCCATCTGGGAGAAGATTCGGTTAGTGAGAGCTAGTCATACGCTCCGAAGAAGTATCAGAGCCATCAGAAAAAAGTAACGAAGCCTGACGTATGGCCACAGTGAGAAAAGAAAGATCCACAGTTATCGCGTTGACAGGAACCGTGCGGCACGAGTGTGAGAGTGAGGGTGTAGAATGTGACAAGGACGACAGCAATTCAGGTAAAGGGTAAGAGATAGTGGAAGTGCATATTGGAAGTGGGTGCTGGTATGGTTACTGCGTACTGGTAGTGAATACAGGTACGGGTACTGACTGAGAGAGTGGTGACTACTGACTTATTATCATTTAATGAAGGCCGAGGAAGCTGGCGCCGTTACCGGAGCCGCGGACCCTGAGTCAGAAGAACCTGACCACGTCTGAATTACCACCCGCAAAACCTGGTAATGTGCCACTCATACATCAAATATTATTATGCTAATATGTTATACTTCCTATGTCATGCCTCTTTTCCACGCTTCGTGCCTCCGTACCCCTACGTCTCTCTGGACGCTCCCTGGGACCCATGGATCTGGGAAGAGGTAGTCACAAATGTTGGCTTGTTGTTTCCCTTGTTCTTTCGACTCTCCTGCTCTCGTAGCGTCAACATAATGCAGGTGAAAACCAACGTGTCTTCGCCGATGGTTTCCTCTTCGGTATCGTAGCAGTTGATGGTCCCATGCTGCGCAAGCATCGTGCCAATTCTCTTGCCACCATCGTCCACATAGCTAACAAAAGGGCTGTTTATAAGGGCGCGGCCTTTCATGAGGTTTCGAAACGTGAGCGAGTTTGTTTTGTTCTGAATTAAAAGCTGCACAAGCAAATTATCCTTGGAAGGCCTTATCTTTATGCTCTTGATCAACAGACCCTTGGTTCCGTTGCTCACAAGATCAACTCCGTCCGACGCTAAAGACGTGGCGCGGTCCATAATATAACCCTTGATGAGACCGGTTCCAAAGGTGGAGGTATCGCCCGTTATCCCCGTGATCCTGACCTTGGTGTCCTCGTAGCTTAGGTCCACCGAGGGCTTGCTGTGGTTGTTGTTATTGGTGAGCACCACCACTTTCACCCGGTCCTCGAGACTGAATACCAAAATGTAGCACGATAAGTTGGTGTCGATCACCCGGTGGTATACTTTGCAGAACTCAATCTTGTTTCCACTGCCGTCATATCGATGGATCACCATAAACGGCGAGTTCTTCTTGAAGATCCCTAGAACAGGCACGTTGGCATGGAGAAGCGGCCTGCCAAACTTGGGCCTTCGTCCTGCTCCGCTATCGGTAACCTCTGGATCATTGAGGGGCTCAGACTTGGAATCGTGCTTCGGAGTGGCCTTGTCCCGCTCTTTCAAGTCATTCTGGTATTCCCTGAGCGACTCAGTGGAGGCGAAAATCATCACCCCTTGCGACAAGAAATTCGATACCACGGGGAACCGCTTGAGGCACTTGAAATTGGCTACAGGAGTGTGGAATATCTCCACATTGTTGGAAATGGTCTCCTCCGATTCCGCCGAGAGGAGTGACTGAAGTTCCACAGGGTGGGGAGCGTTAGGTTCTGTGTGATCGTCGTCATTGACTAGCGTCGCTAGGGTCTCCTCGCTTCTCCTTCTTGGGTGGGCCAATGTCTCCCGCAGGGGAGCAGCTGGGCTAGAGTCTCTTCGCCGGCGGATCAAGGAGTTTAGCATGGATGGAGACGGACCAACGAGATGGGGGTGTGCGGAACAATAGAACGAGCGCCAAGTTAGGGGGGTTCGCGCTAGTCAGACGCTAAATTAAGGGATTCGAGCTGGCCAGCCGCTGAGCTAGGGGGCTTGGATGATCTGGACATGCACCGGAAAGATAACATGCCTGAGGAACAATAACAACAAGAACCAAAGCAGATATTCTCTGAAGACACTAGCATTCGATGATTTAGGCAAAATGAAACCTCGCGGAGCATGTCCTTGGCCTTCACCTGAGGCCCCTAGCAACCAGCCAACTCCTTCGAGTTAATTTCACCAAATGAGTAATGTGGTAAAAACTGTAATGGACACCGCAATAGGCATCATAATAGGCATTATAATAGGAGATAATGCACTACTTATGCTGTCATTAGCGTAAGAACCGGCACTTGACTACTGACCGTTGCACAACAATAGAGTCGCACAACTGGAGACGTGTCAGACAGCCCAAGGCCCGATCCTTTCGCTGCAAAATGCAACAAATTGCAAATACACTCAGACCACCAGATTACAGGACCTGTTCCGATGCCGACCCATGCCCAAACTGCCAGTTCATACCTCAGACCGAAACCCCCAGAGACCTGTGATGAGCTTATCGGGGCATTATTTCCCTTCCGAGCCTGCTGCACAAGTCGCGTATTTTCTGGGCTTCTCGCTCACGTCGCTTTTGGGATGCGCACACGCCCAAGTCACTTTTTATTTACAACAACATCCCTAGATAAGTGATCAGGGATCTCCGGCTTACAACAACCAAAGGTCGCACTAATCAGATTCAAATATCGACCCTTCGCCACTCGACTTCGCGAAATCGAAAATCCCAGAACTGCTATGACCACCGACGTAATGGAACACAAAAAATCTGAATCGGTGTCCTCCATATCGAGCGACGATTCGACCCACAAATTGATCGAGAGCTTAGAAGCAAAGACAAAGCAAGTGCAGAGAGACGACACGTTGCAGCAGTTGGCGTCTGCCGACAAGACTTTGCTAGAGGTGAACGAAGTTCCGGCGAGCGAGCCGGCCAAGGCACCAAGACCTGACCACACCAAAAAACCGATCAAATTCACAGTTCGAAAAGTGTCCCATGACTTTGTGCCCACCCCAGACCCAAACCAGCATAGCAGCAGAAACTCAGGCTCCAGATCGAGTTCAGATGGCAGTAACTACAGCACTCCTTCCGACTCGGCAGCCTTGACCACGGTGCAGAAACAAGTGGCCCACACCCAGCAAAAATATGACCAGTACGCAAAGAAAATCGAGAAGATAAATAAAGAAATTGATTTCTTGCAAAACTTGTTACCTCCATATAACGTGGAAGTAGACTATGCCACCAGAACAAAGATTTTTAATGCGGTAGAAAAGCTCAGAACCAAACAGGACGAACTTGAAAAGAAGAAATATTCATTGGGAATCACCATCAGTAGGCTCTGGAGGTCATTGGACGACAACGAAATCTGGGTTCGGTCGATGGGAAAGCAGTGAGTCATTGGATTTGCCGACCATAGCGAATGAGCTTCGTGCTATCACTTGGCGGATAAGATGACAATACGGTGAAGCTCATAATACAACATTTTGAGCACCCACTGGGTGGGGTTGCACCTACTATGGGGAAGTGTGTGGTACGTGTTTTTGGGACGGGGACGCCTAATTAATTAGGAGCCTCTACATCAACGATGTTCCTAGAAGCAGGAGGTCACCAATTCATGGACCTGCGGAAGCACAGCGCCACATTGCTGGTTGAGCGGAACTTTCAAGTACCAAATGCCTAGAGGAGACGTCCCCCCATGCACCCGCGGAGACTCAGATATCCCCGGATATTGGTAGCCGTACATGTTCTACGCAACAATTTGATGACAGTGAACCCCTCTGTGGAGGTTCATGTCCGTGCTAAGGGTAATGTTGTCAGCGGCAGTTGAGTGCGATAGAAGGGGGAGGCAGAGTGGTGTCACTCCTAGTTGGTCATATAGGTGTCAGCCGTGCCCAGAGTGCCACATTTGAGAAAGTTCCTGATTGAGTCAACGTGTTCTGTTTTGAATATGAGCCACTTCGTAACCCCTTACATAATAAATTCAGGGATGACAAATATTTGTTTAACTTACATTTTCGTCTTGGTGGCACTTAGTGACCATATAGTGGGGACGAGACCAAAGTCCGAGCTCCGTAAATGGAGGCAGACTGAGCGGGGACCAATGGAAGTAGAACTCCGCACATCAAAGGAATACTAGCCAGGGATCTATTTATTGTTGAAATGAACAATAGGTAGGGATGTTCGAGCCTATGGAACAGTTGGGAATGTACTTTTTGGTAAATGTGAAATGTGGAGTATGTGGAATAGGAGATGAAATGGATAATTACAAGTTAAATAGGCAATAGAGTAATTAGTAAGGAGAAACCACGATAAAAGCAGTGGAAGAATATGCGATAGAATATTATGAGTTGGAATATTATGAAGTTAGGATAATATGAGGTGAGAGTTATGCGAAGAAGACCTAAGTCGACAGTGGGAGTTTCACTGCAGGACGAAAAGATTTGAAATAGGTGTAGATCAGGAGACCGGGAAAGTGGCATAGAAAAGAAAGGAGTATTCGAGAGCTCGAGAGCTGTAGGAAACGGAGATCAGCATTATAACGGATGCAAGCAAGGGCTTAGGAACCTGAGCCAGGACCCAAAAGGCCCAAAACTTTGAGATATACGAAGTGGTGTAGAAGAAGATACGAGGTGGGGTATAGGGGTAGGACGACAGAATGGAGAGAAAAGGAAACAATTGCCATGGTTGATGCAGATCCAATGACCAGCACCTATTATCTATGGAATCAGCTGAGGTACCAATATTTTGAGAGCAGTTCCGGGCTCCTCTTGTTACGAGAAACCGCCCAGGGCCTGGATCTAAGCGATCCACTCGATGCGCTCTTATCGACAGCTCCGCAGCGGTGATTTAAAACCTAAATATCAGCCCCACTCTGCACCCCACAACAACAACCAGAACGTTGCAGTAAGGATAAAAAAGTAGCCCCAATGTTAACCTGAAGCTCATCCGCCAGAGCCCAACTAGTTAGTAGCTCAGCGCAGCCTTGGAGTTACGCAATATCGCACCAATATCCGGGGATTACCCAACATTACCGAACCGTGCGCCCGGATTGTAGACCGGAGTTTCTGGTTAAAGCCCCGTTCTTAAGCTCCCCTCGTAGACTCGAGCTCTTACCCGGAAGGATCTTTGTACGCCTTGGCAGTGGGGTACCCCTTAAAGAAAATAGTAGCACGGAGACAGAGAGTTGATGTGATATTTTCCTACTGTGAGTGCGGCTCAAAATTTCCACAAGAGGCATAAAGTTGTAGCGAAGGAGAATATCATATGGTGGGCTAGGCGTGTATTTGGTGAAGAGCAAGGTCTATTGACAGATAGCTTCTTGCTGTCAGCATCTTTTCTTTCCAAACTTTGGCATTCTGGCATCGCTATTTGCCGCTACGATCGTTTGGCCCAGTAGTTGTGGCCTCAGTGATGCACTGACTGTGAAAGCCACTAACACAACTACTCAGAGGGCACCATAGCGTGGATTAAGAAGCTGTTTCCCTTAGATTTTACCTAGGCATCCCCTAGAATCCACCTAGAATCCATTAGAAGTCACCCATACAAACAAATTTCAACCAGAGTCCCTAGACAATCACAACCACCTTTTCCAATTCACATGGGTCCTGCGAAGAAATACATATGCGCTTTCTGCGCTAGAGCCTTTTCTAGATCAGAGCACAAGCAGAGGCACGAGAGAAGTCACACTAACGAGAAGCCGTTCCATTGTCAGTATTGTACATCAGCGTTTGTCAGACGAGATTTGCTCCAGAGACACTGTCGCACGGTGCACAACGTGAACATGGTGCTACACCACAACACCAAGTCCAAGAAATCCACACTATCGTCCTCTGTCTCCCCTGAAGTCTTCGATGAGTCCCCCCACGAGGACCACCATTCCGATGACATCGCCATCAGTAATAGCAACAGCAACGAGGACATCCACCTAAAGTTTGCGGCCCAAGCATCTTCACATGCTCCCCTTGTTAGCTCTGCGGGTGCAACCGCGCAACCGCCAGCCGCTGCGGTTCCGTTCAGGCCAAGCTTCCTAAACTCCACCTCCAACGACTACATAGAGCCCGCAGGGGTTTCTGCGGGGGCGAATTCTGGAGCTCTGGCCTCCGGCCCATTGAATGACCGGTCATATGCTCTGGCAAATGGTCAGCCACCAACTCAGCCGATTGGACAGCCGCTTGCGCAGCCGAGTGCTTTAGCTCTAGGAAAGGGCTCCTATCTCGACAAGAAGATCGTCCACTGTATCTCGCTCTCAAAAAAGCTCACGCTTGTGTTCTCCAACTACGAGAAGATCCACATTCTCCAGTCGAAAGATGTGGCCAATATCCAGTACGTTTCATCCAACTTCAACGTGATCTTGCGGTCAGAGCTCGAGCTCCTGAGGAGCATCGATGAGTATTTCCTTGCGTGGAATCTCACGCTGTCCCTGCTCCCCATCTTTGGGCTGCTCAGCAACGAGATTGACGAATTCGTGGACTTCTTTTCAGACTCTTCCACCATCTCGTTGATATCCAAATTGTACTCGCGCTACAACGAGTACAGCTATGACGTGAGTTCAAGATCAGCTGAATCACAAAGGATCCTCAACATCGAGTGCAAAGTATGTTTGCTCTATGCGGTCCTATCAATAGGCGCCACCCTTTACAGTGCCCACGATTGTGCTCTCTTGTTCATGAAGTCGTGGAACTTGCTAATAACCAACTTGATCCCCCGCTTGAACTCAAATACAAACAGCATCGACTCCGTGGACGACGATAGGAGCATCAAGTGGCCCGCGCAGCTCAACAACGACATCGTCAAGGACCAGCTACAGATCCTCAAGAACTTGTTCGCCCTATCGTACGTGTGCTTCAGTTTAGACTCAAAGCTCAAAGAGTTGAGCTCCAATACCGTCAGCGCTGACATCATCTTTAACTACTTGGACGATATCAGCCACATCATCATGTCACACTTGGAAGAGAACTCCAGGTCGGGCAAGAGCTCTAGAGCGTCGAGTTTCTCATCATTGGACTCCACCGCCATGGCTCCCGCAGACTCCAAATCCTCCATTATTGAAGAGAACATCGATCTCTTCTGGAGCATCTACAATCTACTTTCCAATTACTTCATGATCACGAACCACCCACCACCCAAAATATTCAAGTTCCTTTTGACTAAGAACTTGGGCAAATACCCTCTCAGCAACTGGATGGAGAACCTCACTCGGTCCACCATTGAGCTGGACTCAGAATTTGTCAGCGAGACCATCCTGCTCACATTATCGAACGAGCTACAGAGCTACATCCACTACAACAAAATGTTCATCTACCAGCTGAAGAGCATTCTCCACAATTCAATCATCTTCACCAACAAGTCGTTGAACGACTTTCGCCCCGCGAACCCATACATTTTCGAGATGTTCAAAAAGAAGATGGTTATTAACAGTCCAACGAAGTACCAGAGCTTGCTCAACAGCTATATTTTCAAGCCAGCCGACTGCTTCAACTGGAACTTGCTTTATATCTCCATTAAGGAGTTTAACTTGGAGAATTACAACTTGAACTACTTTGAATCGAGCGATAGCGCCAGCGTCTACCTGAAATTCAAATTCAACGAGTTTTTTCTGACCTACTTCAACGATTTCGAGGCGGAAGAACTCGAAGAGACAGATGACCAGGTCAAGAAAGACAAGTATTTGCAGTTTCTCAATTATTTATTGCCTTTTTTCACAAAGAACTACGATGGAAGTCACCAGTCAGAACTCACAAGCCAAAGTTTGAAGGACGAACTCAACAAGAATAATTTGTGCATAAACAACAATTTGGGCATTGCAAGCTTGCCGCTTTTGTTCAACTACCAATTCATCAAGATCAACCCGCAATTGTTGGGGATCAACCAGCTGAATATGAGCAATTTTGAGAGGAAGAGACTTGACTATTTGCTCCTAGAATGGTTTCTCACCCTTGTAAAGTTGATTATTGGCTTGAAGAACGATCCGAGGGTCTACTCAAGACAGGGCGATTTCCGCTCTAGCCCGCAAGACTCTCCAGTGATCTCTGAGCCTGCCTACAGACCAAAAAATTATCCCCCTGAGTATGACCTCACCCACAATTACATATTCCAGTGTCTTCTTTATATCATAAAGGAAATTGGTTCCAAGGTGGCGTTGCCCAACGGCTTGAGCTGTCTGCTCCGTGACTTTGAAGAGAACTTGAACTTCGAGGACGACATTTTTAAGATCACTGACGAGATCATCTTTTGTATTTTGAAGAACTTGGAATTGGTGTTCAGAGAGTGGCTCCAGATTGCCAATCCCAGCAGCATCATGCTCAGTCATGGCATGAGCAGCTTGAGGAAGTTTCTAGACGACTACATCTACTCGCAGTTCAACTTTGCGGTAGCCAAGAGGAACTCTGCTAGCTACTACAGTATTCCACACCGTAACCTGGTGCATTTGGGAATCGACTCTTCGGCGCCCAAAATGGATTCCAATTACGTTTTTGGACACCAGTACCAGCAGCATCTCCAGAAACAACAGCAGAACCACTCCTACCCCCAGCCTCAACTTCAGCCACTCCAACAGCTCCCCCAGCCGGTGGTTATCAACCAGAATGTGCACGTGCAACAACCTCTACCTGCCCCGAAGGACATTCTCTTGCCGCCAATTTTGCCGCCGGTATCGAACCCCCAGTTTTTCCATGAAAATCCTCAAAAATACAAATATCTGAGGGAGGCCCAACCCAATTCTTCCAAGTAACATAGATCTAGAATGCATGATACCCGTATGTGGTTGTAGATGATGGGTCTTTAGGGCGCAAGTTTGCGGATTTTCCCCCCTAACTCTCCCTAATTTTTCCTAATCTGCCCTAACTCTACACTAGCTCCCCCTAGTTTCACCCCCGCACATTCATTGTCCTCGGTCCTTGATTGACGCTTCTTACTCATGGATTGGCACTATACCTCCGTGTGTATACGGCTCGTGCTGAAACAAGAGCCAGAGGTAGACAGCAGCCTAGCAATTGCATACTCGGGAGTTTTTTTGTTTTCCCAGGACCACGACGGCAGCCTGCGAGCGTTCGTCTTGACCATCAACTACGTTCCCATCCTGGACATCCACACCAAGTACAACATCTACGTAACTGATGCCAATTCGGTTGAAGAAACACACATCAACTGGTTTCCAGCCCACTACAGTGACCACCATCAGCTTTTCTCTACGCCACATGTCCAGGACCTGTTGTATGAGACACTCAAACACTTTTGTCGCAATGGATTCAGGTTCATTCCCGCTGAAACAGACACAACCGGAATCGATAGCACATTAAGTAGGGTAAACCTCCTAGAGCTCGCCATAGAGGCACCAAATTCCGAGCGATTTCGCCGAATTGTGGATCTTAAGCCGATCGCTTTCGCCTCTTTCGGTGCTAGCGACTCAATTACGATCGAGAGCTCGCCCTTTAGCTTCACGAACCCAGCACTTTTGATAAATTTTGTGTCCAGAGGTACCATTAACATGAAGATTCGGTCAAGGGAAGTCCCGGATCAGGAGGTGGCCTATCTAAGCGATATCAAGTATATGGAGAACATGATGGGAGCAGTGGTCAATAATGGGGCAACTGAACCCATATCCTCGCTCGGTTTGGTGCTTGGAAACCTTCGAAAACTCAATGGAGATGGCGATTTGACTATCATCTTGTCCTGGAACAGAATTCTCGGCCACTTAGGGATAGAGCTGCTGGGCGGCAAGTCCATAAGGAAGTCGAAGACTTCAGCTTTGCTCCAAGAGGAATCTGCAAAACAGCTACCTCCTAGCGATTTGGTACTTGCTGTCACGGTTGAGAATGCTTCCACTGGCTGGGTGCATTGGGGCTCGGCTGTTTACTTCAACGAGAGTACCATTATCACCAACGACCACGTGGTGAATACCAGGAGCTCTTCCAAGATTCTGCTTCACATTGCAGACAACGTAAGCCTAGAGCTTGCGCCATCTCATATTAGGAGAAAGTACGACCCCGAAGCTGATGCAGACCAGCTCGTCTCACCATTTCCGGACCTCGACCTCACCTATGTGAAGCTCTCGCGAGCAAACCAGCTTTTTCTTCAGAAGCACATAAAAACAAGACCCTCAGGCCCCACAAGCTACAAGAAAGGTGACAGTGTTACGACTATCGGCTATGGGTTGTTTTTCAATCGAGATCTGGTCCAGCCGCTAAGGTCTACAGGGATCATCTCTGCGATATGTCGTTTTCCCACGTTTATTCACTCGAAACTGAAGTCCCCCTGTCTCATTATCACATCTTCTTCGTGCTGGAACGGATCCTCAGGCGGGGGCCTCTTCAAAGATGGCACGTTGATTGGACTTATATCCTCAAATGCGCAAGTTAGAGTTCCTGAGGTGTTAATGATCGGCGCCAAACAGTCGCCGCCCCCCACAGAAAAACTCTCGAAGTTCTCATTGTGCTTGCCGATCGAAGTAATCGATGAATTGTACCGCTACATAATGAGCGATCACATAAAAACAATCAACCCTAAGATTATAGACACCTGGAAACTTACAGAGACCCACCACCACGTGGTGGTGGACCACAGCTCCAAATTGTGAACATTTATTCCGTACCTAGGCATTCAGCGGGCCACGCTACCTTTTTCCACAGCTGCAGCAAGCGTATTGGCCACAGTGACCTCCGCAGAGGTGGCGGCGCTGGAGTCATCCTCGAGGGAACCACCTTCGAAACGACTCACCTCGAGAAGCGACGAGTACAACCCTGTCAACTCCAACAAATCTTGGACAGATTCCGCCCTAAGATCGTGTATTATTTGCTGGAAAGAAGGGGATTTGATCACGTTAATAGACAACTTGTTATCGGTGAGAAACCTCATCAAATGCTTGTGAAACTTCATGGTTGTGTAGGGGGTGTTATCGAGCTCTCCGGTATAGAACCTTTTGTTTATGTTATAGTCTAAAGCAGGAGACGGGACATTTTGGTTTGGGTTATTGGTACCAGAGTCGCTTCCTCCTAGCCTGCGTTGCTTGTACTGCCTTTTGGGCTCGTCCTGTGGGGCCGGGTGTGGCTCTTCCCCGTAGCCGGTAGGATAGGCCATTGGCATTCCTGCAGTTGCAAAGGAAACGCCATTGTGGTCCACCGGGATTGACCTTCCGTTGTTAGTCGAGTCCTCATGTAGTTTATGGGTTTTTAAATGCTCACTCAACTTCTTCGGCGAGCCCTTGTCTGACACAAGCCTTCGGATCACCTTGCCACAGTAGTCGCAGGAAGCTACGTTTGGATCCAGTCCATCCTGTGCAAACCAGTTCCACACCCATGACTTCTTCTTGGCTCCAAACTTCTGACCGGGCTTGTTTTTCCGGATAGTTTTTGGCTTTTCTTCTCTGTCACGGAGAACTTGCAGCAATTCCTTAGCACTGGGCTGTGACGGGTTGCCACCACGACGCTGAGAAACCCCAGTACCAGTACCGGAGCCTGCTCCTGGATCTATAGACCCCTGGTTGGGGTTTTGGAGCCCTTTGAGCTGTGCTGCTGCTTGGATCGGCTGCTGGGCATCTTGCATCTGTTGTTGCAGTTGTCTCGCCTGGCTGTAGGAGGGAAACGATAGGGTGTTACCGTTCCCGCCAAAATAACTCATCGCTAATGAACAATTAGGAGACTGTCAAAGATGAATATTTCAAAAAGTGTTGGTGAAGGCGTATAAAGCTTGATCTGTTGCAATCTTTCGAGTATGGACCGGAATAGAGACGGTATGAGGGGTCCCGGGATTGTTTTGAGGATCGGAAGTCGCTTTGGTGGCACCACGACCGGTCACAGGCGATGTGGTATTGCACTAGGAGGGTCCCAGTTGAATGCCAGAGTCCCTAATTTTGGTGGACTATTTCTTGTTATCACCAAAGCACAGTTGCAAAATTCTGGAAATTTTGAAAGATTTTTGATGTAATTGAAGTCGTAGGAAGTCACGATGTTAAGAGTTCCGGAGTATCACCAAATAATTATTCGCAGCATTTCGGAAGTACTCAACCGAAATGAAGAGAAAGAGAGGAGACCGGATACCAAGAACCTGAACTTAACACCCAGAACCGAAGAGACAAAACAATATCTACATATTTTCTAGTATTTTAGTCCAGCAAGATTTAATTCCAAGAGCTATACCGTGCACTACCTGGCTTCTCCCTTTAGGTACATTTTGACATGATCACGTGCACCATCAGCTACTAATCCCAAAGCAGCACAGCCAGTAACCCTAGGTGGTCCCAAAGCAATATACCGTCTTCCAGTGACGGCTGTTGACGAGCAAACGTCCCTCCTGCATCTCTTCTTAACTTTTCTTCGCCTTTTGAATCTTTTCTCTTTTCGTCGACCCTTCGGCTACAACTAGTAACAACCAGCACCGTCCTGCACACAACCTTCAATTGCAACCAGCACGCAGGCTCAAAGCAGCAAAATTGTTGCATAACGAGCCTCTTACGACGACGAGGGCAGCTCAATGATACGTCACGGATGCTCATCAAGCCAAAAGCCGGTGGAGGCGGTCAGCCAGCCTTCTGCCAATGTACCAAGAGATTGACGCGCTGATTTCAACTCATTTTGTCCCAATGGGGCAGACCCTTTCCCTAATTTGACTAGCAAATGGGCCAATATGGCATTTCGGAACACCTTTGTAGAAAAAGCCAGCCCTCAGTTTCTTTCGAGGTAAATTTATATAACAAGTGATGTTTGTCCTTGTGGGCTATGCTCCCCACCTTAATATTCAAAATCCAAACAAGAAGACCATTGGAACAGCCTATCCGATATAACGCCAGTTGCCTCTTCTCACCTCTTATTTGAACTAACTTCAGTCTTTCCCTCAGGGTTTCACGCTCTCTAACTCTAGTCGCTCACACAGCAATACTCACCTAAGTCTCTCATTATGAAATATATTTCCTCTCTTGCAACTGCCGTTTTATTGGCACAGGCCTTGGCACTTCCCACTGAAAAGAAGGAGCCAGAAGCTGCTAACATCGAAAAAAGGGCCGACCCAGTCATTGTTCACATTGAGAAAACGGTCCAGAATGTTAACACAAACTACGTGACTGTGAATGCTGGTAATACTCAAACCACCACGGACGTCCATGTTGATACCACCACCACCACTTCCACACGTTACACTGCTACTGTGACGTTGACGGTCCTGGGTTCTCCTACTACTTATACCACGGTGGCAAGCACCCCAATCAAGGTGCTGTCTACTGCAGAAACTACTAGTCCCACCACCAAAACTACCGCTAGTCCCACCACTAAAGCCACCACTACCAAGCCCACCACTCTTTCAACCAAAACCACCACCACATCCAAACCAGCAACTCCAAAAGATTCTGCAACCACCAAAACTACCCCAATCACTACCAAGACTGCCCCAGCTACTACCAAAACCACCCCATCCACTACCAAAACCACCCCATCCACTACCAAGGCCACCCCTGCCACTACCACTGCCACCACTAAGCTGACGACCGTGAAAGCAGCCGCCACCACCTCGACGGAGGCTCCAGCAGTCACCGCAGCACCCAGCATTTCTGCCTCCGAATCGTGGATTCTTGAGGATATCACCACTAGAACCTCGGGAGGCGTGTGCTATGTGGACTATGACTACTACTACGCCACTGACGAGGTGGAAACTGTCACTCTGACCTCCACCATCTACACCACTGTTACTTTAAGCTGAAACTATAGCAATATATAATACGATAATGAAATGTAAAACGAAAACGAGATTTTATGAGTTTCTAAGAGAGTTCTATGAATACTAGAGAGTATTGTTATACTAGGGTGGTAAACTGTCGTACTAATTGCCTGCTGCTTGGGCGCCTGCCCTTTTGCACCCAGTATTAGGGCTGGAGCCCTCACCTGATTTTCTTCTCAAGGTGCACATCACCTGACCCAGCGACCGCTACCTGGCTGTCTTACACAAAACCATTCGAAAATTTTCGCTCGCACACCGCTACCTACATCAGCAATTTTGAAAATCTATATTCTGTTAGCAGGTATAGACAACAAGCACAATGGGTATGTAGCTACATTTACATGTTTATGAAGGGCACTATGATTCTATTAATGGAGAAACGCAACACCGCACACTTCCCCCAAGGAAAATGCAAGCAGGAAACAGCAGAGGAGTTGGAATGAAGCTTCAAGATGATAGGAGAGGAGACACAGACACAGAAATTGATACGAAGTGATACCTACGAATCTATCTATAAACTGCAAATTGTCATTTTGATGTGAATATCCAGAAGCAGACTGTCAGACGAACATTAAAGAGATAACGAAAGATACATTGCAATCCCATAGAGACCAGGCCAGCATGAACACCACATTGATTCGCTATACTAACATCCAGTTAACGTTCCAAAGACCAGAAAGACCTACTGCAAGGGTAAGCAGTGCCGCAAGCACACCCAGCACAAGGTTACCCAATACAAGGCTGGTAAGGCTTCCTTATTTGCCCAGGGTAAGAGAAGATATGACCGTAAACAGTCCGGTTTCGGTGGTCAGACCAAGCCCGTTTTCCACAAGAAAGCTAAGACTACCAAGAAGGTTGTCTTGAGATTGGAATGTGTTGTCTGCAAGACCAAGGCTCAATTGTGCTTGAAGAGATGTAAGCACTTCGAATTGGGTGGTGACAAGAAGCAAAAGGGTCAAGCCTTGCAATTTTAAGTCTATTATTATGTTGATTTAGAGCATTGCTTATTTGAGACATGCATGGTTATAGCTTAAGGTAATAAAACACTTGTATGAGAAGAGTAGGAATGAGAGTGTTGCGGTGAGAGCTTAGTAGAGCGATAGGGAAAGTAGATTATGAGATATATGGGAAAAAGCAAGGACTTAAAGAAACCAAGTTGGAGGTCCTAACTTAGAGATATCAGCAGATACCAGCTTTGAGACGCCAAGTTAGATGCCAAGGTAAAGCCTTTCAATAACGTGGAGTTACCAGCAAGCTGCTCACCCCTTTCGTCACGTGGGCATCCAACTCGTGTCGCGCTGTATCGTGTATCGTCTACTAGTGCGCGCTCAGGGCCTGTGTCGCTAGAGGCAGATCAGAGGCAGAGGTTGTTTTGATCTGCCGTCAGGACAGCTTTTCTGTGACATTCGGTGTATCTTTCGGTAGGTACCCAGTCAGAATTTGGCCTACTTAACAGGAGACAGCGTCCATACCATGAACTACGACTATCTTACAGAGGAGCAGAAGAAGCAGCTATACTTTCAGCAGAATCAGCAGAATCTCCAACCCCAACCGAATCAGCAGAATTTACAGAGCCAACAGAATCAGCAGAACCTACTGAGCCAGCAGCAGTATCAGGGAGATTTATATGGCCAGATCCCCCACTTGGCGTTTCAGCAACAGGCTATGCAGTCCCACCCCGAGTACAGCTTCATGGACGAAGACACAGAGGAGCTCGTACCTGAAAGCCATCCCAATAGCTCCCCTGGTGCCAACCCACCGCTAGGTGGGCCAGGTATTCCAACTTCGCCCAAGTTTTTGTCATCGGGCAAGTTCAGCTACCAGAGCTCGTTTGGCGAGAGCCCCACTGGCGGCGCCTCACACAACTTCCAGTCGATAGACTCGCAAAATTCCTTGAATTTCCCTCCTCCTACAGCTAATGCCAACTACATGATGTCTAATTTCACCCAGTTGAGCAACACTAGCAACACGAACTTGTCGGAAATAAGTAACACAACCTCCAATTTCTCCGCTTCTCACACACAGGCAGTTCCCACCCTCCCCAGAAACGGTGAACTTTATAACGGGAACAATCCTAGCACGCAAAGTTTAGCCAAAAGTCAGCAGGGCAGTCCACAAAGAGGCAACGGACACAGCTTGGCACAGCAGGCCCAGAGTGAACAGCTCCGCCAGGCTGAAGTAGCACAAGCACAAGCACAGGCCCAAGCACAAGCACAAGCACAAGCACAAGCACAAGCACAAGCACAAGCACAAGCCCAGGCCCAAGCACAAGCACAAGCACAAGTCCAGGCACAAGCCCAAGCGCAGGCCCACGCGCAAGCACAGGCGCTCGCACAGGCACAGGCCCAGCAAAATATCCAGGAGGCCCAACCGAAGTCCAATTACGTCTATTTTGACCGGCATCCCGAGCAGATGAGCAGATTGGCTCAAGATCGAGCAGCTGCCATGAAGCTCAGGTTGGAGAACTACTACCAGATGTCGGTATCACATGCAATCGAGAGAAATCAAAGAAGACTCGACTTAGAACACAGGCTTGCAGTGGAAGAGAGTGGGTCCTCGGAGGAGCGCAAGAATAGGCAATTACAGAATTTGGGCAAAAAAGAGTCGCAGTTCTTGCGACTCAGGAGAACAAAGTTATCTCTAGATGATTTCACCACTGTGAAGGTAATCGGAAAGGGAGCATTTGGAGAGGTGCGGTTGGTGCAAAAGAAGGACACAGGAAAAATCTACGCGATGAAGACTCTTTTGAAGCTGGAGATGTATAAAAAGGACCAGTTAGCGCATGTCAAAGCCGAGAGAGACGTGTTGGCAGGTTCAGACTCACCTTGGGTCGTCTCGCTATACTACTCGTTCCAAGACACACAATATTTGTACTTGATCATGGAATTTTTGCCTGGAGGAGACTTGATGACGATGTTGATCAGATGGCAGATTTTCACCGAGGATATCACCCGGTTTTATATGGCGGAGTGTGTCCTAGCAATTGAAGCAATTCATAAGCTTGGGTTCATTCACAGAGATATCAAGCCTGACAACATTCTCATTGATATTCGGGGCCACATAAAGCTCTCTGACTTCGGACTCTCCACCGGCTTCCACAAGACACACGACTCAAATTACTACCGAAAGCTTCTAGACAAAGAGCCTCCCGCAAGCAGTCAATTATCACCATTATCAGCAGCAGGGTCCGGCGGCGCCGCCCCAGGAGGCAGGAACTCAATGATGGTGGACGCTATCCACTTGACTATGACGAACAGACAGCAGATGCAAACGTGGCGGAAATCTAGAAGATTGATGGCATATTCTACCGTTGGCACGCCCGACTACATTGCCCCTGAAATATTCATTCACCAGGGATACGGTCAGGAATGTGACTGGTGGTCATTAGGTGCCATCATGTTTGAATGTCTTGTTGGCTGGCCACCATTTTGCTCGGAAACTCCACACGAAACCTACCGCAAGATTTTGAATTGGCAAGAATCGTTACAATTCCCAGAAGACATCCATTTATCTGCGGAATCTGAAGATTTGATTAGAAAGCTTTTGAGCAGTGCCGAAAACAGACTTGGAAGATACGGAGGAGCTGACGAAATTAAGCAGCATCCCTTTTTTAGAGGAGTGGACTGGGAGACGATCCGGAAAGTCGATGCTCCTTTTATCCCTAAACTCAGGTCTATTACAGACACCCGCTTCTTCCCTACGGACGAGCTTGAGAATGTGCCCGATGCTCCTGCTCTAGCGCAAGCTGCTGAACAGAGAGAGCAGATCATGAAGAGCGGCGGAAATGTCAAAGAAGATTTGCCGTTTATCGGGTACACCTACTCGAGGTTCGACTATTTGACGCGGAAGAATGCGTTGTAATAAACATGAGACTTTAAAAGTGTAGAGGGGACAAAGAACGAAGGGGAGAAGAAGAGAAAGAAGGCAGATTAGAGACAGGAAGCGAAAGGGAATAGGAGTAGGGAGGATACGGGGAAAGAATCGTCCTCAGGGAGAATGGGGCGATAAGAGAATAGAAGGGGAGTGCGAATTGGTCCTCAGACCTACCATAGAGAGCTATCGTCACTACACAGAAGCAGACGAGGTCTATCTCACCCTAGCCTCATCCAAGCAGTCGCCAACCACTGACCCACTAGCCATACAACCTGAGCCGCCTAATGTGGCCGTTCGTGTGGGATATTATGTGGTGCAAGCTAGTGCCCCTCATGTCTAATCACTCATTCCGCACCTTCCCAGCGGATCGGTCGTGCGCTCCTGGCTAGAGCATCTGATGATGTCCATGAGGAGTGGCGGTAGATGATCGATACCAAAGAGCACGAATAGGCTGACACAGGGTTTATTTTGACGATTTATAAAGACGCCAGGGACGTCTTTGCATCCCTTGGCTGCATTACTTTTATTTGCTAGCGACCTCGATTAGCCATTGATCAAGGGCTTATCGGCTATCATTTGCTATTGATTACTGCCATATCTTCAGCTGTGCTTCTATTCTGCTTCAATACTGCTTCAGAAATACCTGGAGGTCATGTTTTCAGTCGAGAATTCCAAAGGTCTTCTTCTGCTGCTGCTGGTACACCCGGATTGGGTGTCCATGGACATCGATAAGCTCGGTAAATCCTTCTACAACTCCGATGAACAACCGCTTAGCGAACCTATAAGATCTCTAAAAGCGAAGACTTTGCGCGAGGCTATATCCACCAATCATTATGATATTTTTGTGGCATATCTGAAATCTACTGAGGGTCTAATCAATAACGAGTTGCGGGCGACTATCTGGCCCAAGTTATTGGGACTAACTCTGCACCGAGGGCTATTAGAGACCCATTCTCTGTCTTCATTGCACAGCTTAGGCGGTACAGGCGCTGAAAGCACACCAAAATTGAGTCTGATATCTGCAGCCTCGTTTCTTCTCGACGACTTGAACTCTCTAGACTTGCCCCCACACAGAGACGAGGAGCAGGTCAAGCTAGACATCCAGCGCTCCTTCACCATATTGTCACACTTGCTGTCATTCCAGCAGTCTAATAATGAATCGTTTACTACCATCTACTCCAAGGCAGAAGTTGAGCTTTTAAAGAGACAACTCCAGACTTTGATTATTAAGATACTCCGCAAGTACCCTGCTTTGAATTACTACCAGGGATACCATGATATAGCTAGCGTGATCTTAATAATATGCCATGAAAAGGAGCAAAACAAAATCAACGAGGAGTTGGCTTTCACAATTTTGGAGAAATTTACTTTGTTCCATCTCAGAGACTACATGATCACCGACATCAATTTATCGGTGGACCACTTGCGGTTGATTCCATGCATTTTGGAGGAGTCAGATAACGAATTTTATGAGCTCATTAAACAAACCAGTGATTCTTACATTATGTCAAATGGAGGCTATTTCGACTACAAGTTCTACCAGGGATTGTCCTCGTTGTTGACTGTATTCAGTCACGATTTGAGCAATATTCACCAGGTGTTGATCATCTGGGACTTCATGATGAGCTACAATTCGATAGTCCCGAACATTTATATATATACGTCGGCACTAATGTTGTTCAAGGAGGAAATCTTCAGTCAGTTGGACTTACCCCTCGACGAGTACAGCGACTACAGCCAGGTAGACCGCGATTTGCTTCACACTCTCATATCCCCCGCAAACCTTTTCAGAACCTTAAGCGATACAGATTTGATCCGCATCATCAACAAAGCGGAGTGGTTAATTGAGACATTTCCTTTTGATACCCTCAAGCTGCGAGAGACCACCGTGGACGTCTGGTTTAAAGAATTCAACAAACACTCTGTTATCTTGACCACGTCAGCTCTTTGTTTTAGTCAAGCCGACCGCGAGAAAAGGGACACAGAGTACTCTTTTTTATTGGAGAACAGCAACGCTCCAGCCATTACAGGGGATGACTCTCCTGCATCTTTATCTGAGTGGATACAGGTACAAGATGAAGAGATTGCAAGGCAGACAGTGTACGATTTGGAGCTACATCAAAGGTTTTTGTTAGAGCAAGAAGCCTCCACCAGCAGCTCGGATTTCCGCCCGAGCGAAACCAATCTGCTTCTGTCGTCGCTCTCCAGTTTGACGTCCACTTCCACGTCGATGAACGCCAAAATACTTTCAACATCTTCAGTTCTTCTCAAGAAACTTCTCTTTATTTCAGGCAAAGAAGAGAATTTCATCCCAACAGTACCAGGTCCGGATACTCCCTCAAGCAACAGAAGCATATTCAGCGCCAAATTCCTTTTGAACAACGTTTATAGGATCAGTTTCACCGTGGGGTTCATAGGATTTATTATTCATTTCATTGTGGTGAGAAACCCCCGGTTCCAGGAATTCAGCATAGTCAAAATGGTTTCTTCTCAAGATTTGCGATGGCTTTTGTCCTCCGCAGCAGACGAGTTCGGGTCCTTGAGTAGAAGATTCGTTTCAGACGCTACTGACACCTTGGACAATGTCTACAGGGACGTGGTGAGCCACGGAGCCGTAGGGCGTGTGGGCTTGGGAAGCTTGAGAAATACCGTGTTCGGCTTCCAGGGATAGTACATCAGATATGCTTCTTGTATATAGAGCAGCTAACTTTCAAAATCGATCTCATATATAAGCACCGTCTCCGTGTAATTGGAGTGTCCCCAACCTCTGTTTCCACTAGCGCTGACCATGAACCTGCCCGTTTCGTCCAACCATAGGGCGCTGAGAATGCCGCCATGGTGGCCTGGGATGATCATGAACGGCGTGGCGGGCTTCTTGGAGCCGCCACTGTTCCGAGCACTGCTCGCCCCGTCGTACAACGCGAGGTTATATAATCGGATATTATCGTTGGACCCGCACAATAAGTAGTCACGGTTGGGCATGGTGTATATGCTGCTGATCGCCCCCGAGATCTTCGGAAACTGGAGTGTCTTCAGCACGTTGGGAACCATTGTGTTTCTGGTGTGACCTGCTGTAGATCTTCTGTGGGGCATCTTGATGGAGAACTCCTCTACCGTGCTGTTTCTGCGCCCCGCGTAGATGAACTCACCACAGTTGGACCACGTGGATGACATGCACCAGGGAGGGGTGTTTTCCGCTACTCCAAGTCGTAATACTGAGTTTCCATCACCGCTGCTAACCCGCACATCCCAGATGTTGATGGTGCCATCTATACTGGAGCTCATGAACACCGAGTCATTGGAGAATTTTCGGTTGCTCAACTTGGAGCTTTCTGCCGGAGAAGACGGTCGGTTCGGCTTCTTAACGTCCTTATCACCCTTCTCCTCATCGCTGTCACCAAATAGTGAGTCCATATCGCTGTTGTGATCCTCTCGCTCCGGCTTGATATCGTCATCATAAACTGTGATGGACAAGTCACTGAGCCCCTGCGGACGGTACTGGATATTGGAAATCTGACTGGAGCTTCCACTGAACAAGTTCGTGCACTTGCCCGTGTTCAAGTCCCACTCACGGATGTTTTTGTCCCAAGAGCCGGACAAGAACTTGGTCTGAGTCGAGTTGATTTTGAGCACAGAAACAGCATCGTGGTGGCCCCCAGAAAGATCCTTAGAGTTCTTCCTAGTGCCATGACTGAAGTAGTGGTGGATATTGCCCTCGTTGTAGCGCATAGTGTAAAGCGATACTCCACCCGCCGCCAGCCCTGACAAGCACCAGTATCCGTTCCTATCCACGTCTAGCGCGTACACGGGACTGACCTTGGGCTCGTAGGTGGCACTTCCTGAAATGAAATCGGACTCCTTCAACTTCGGGTTGGAGTTCATTATCTGCTTCTTCGTTTGCGGCTGCTCATTTTCCCAATATGACACAATGACTCCCGCCTTGGTCACAGTATCGACCAAATTATGTTTCTGAGCCATAGTGAGAGGAGATTTACCCTCGATTGAAGCTATGAAGTCGTATTTTCGGATGAAACCGTCCTCTCCGCCAGTCAAAATTAACCGCGGGCCCTCACTGAAGGCAATGCAATGACACTGGGACGAGTATGGAATCGCCACAGTTGGCACTATGTCATATTTGGCTGTTTTGGCTTGTGCTATGAGCTTCTCGCGAAAGCTTTTACCGTCATTCGCGTCGCCTTCACGTGGAGAAGGAGCACCACTCAGAGCACCGCTGGCGCCGTTTGCAGAGGTTGGCGGCTCATCGTCCTCAGAAGCCCTTGACTCTTGCGCCGCTTCCTCTTCTCGAAGATCGTCCCGTAACAGCTCGAGAAGAACCTCGCGCTCCTTGCGGGCGTCGACCTCCTGTGTCTCCTTGGCGTCTGAGAAGGCGCCGTCCTCCGCGTCCTCGGCATCGTTGTCTTCGGCGTCATTTTCGTTGTCATCGCCTTCGTTTTCCTCGTCCTCTTCATCGTCGTCATCTCCATCGTCGTCATCGTCGTCCTCGTCATTCTCCTCGTTTTCGTCGTCGTCCTCCATTCCGTCTCCGTCCTCGTCCTCTACCGCCTCATCCTGTACGCTCATCGGCTCATCGTCATCGTCGTCATCGTCTCCGTTCCCGTCAAGCATTTCCTCATCGTTGTCGGGGTCATTGAAGATGTCGTCGTCGATCGTCATGGCGCTGGGTGCTGCTCTCCACTGATGCTGCGCTCGAGAGAGATATAGAGAAGTACTGCATCCAATACACTCTGCCGGATCCTGGCCCCAGCGCTGGAAGGAGGACCACTCCAAGGTAGTTCTGGCGGCTTGGCTTGAATTGAGGGCTTTGCCAACTTCCAGAATGCAATCTGCCCAGTTTGCTAATTTTCCAAATTTCAATTTGGTCCCGGTGGGTGGCCATGGTTCCGTAGCGCAATTCTCAATATCTCACTATTTCTATAGTCGCTATCTGCTAGCGATAATTCCCATCTCATCGGGCCTCTACAATAACATCACATCCAAGGACATTTATTTCAAAATCTACTCGTAGATCCATCCGAACAAGGCTGGCTTGTACTCAACCAATTCCTCCTTCTTGAACCACAAGGCAATCTCCTTGTTGGCAGACTCAACCGAGTCGGAACCGTGGCACACGTTTCTGCCCATGTCAATGGCAAAGTCTCCTCTGATGGTACCAGGAGCTGACTGCAATGGGTTGGTGGCACCCAAAATGACACGGCCCTGCTTGACGACATCCTTACCTTCCCACACAGTGGCCAAAACTGGGCCAGACAACATGTAAGACAACAAGGAGGGGAAGAAAGGCTTCGACTGCAAGTCGTCGTAGTGCTCTCTCAACAAAGCTTCAGTAGGCTGGGTCAACTTGATGCCAACCAATTTGAAACCCCTGTTTTCAAATCTACCGATGATTTGGTTGATGAGTCCTCTCTGGACACCATCTGGCTTGATAGCAATAAAGGTTCTTTCGTCAGACATTTTAGGGTATGGGTGGAGAAGAGGAGTGAAAAATTTGGGTGAAAATTTGTGCTCGAAATCGAGGCCGTCGATTGGAGCCGGAATTGGGTCCTGCACGTAGCACAGGGCAATAGGAGACTGCTACCTGGGCCACGGGCTATGAATGAGCCGAAAAGGCTGGGGAAGGTATCGGGCGGATCCAGGAGCAGACTGACTCTTCATTGAATTTTTTGGCCCGGTGTGGAGGTGGTGCTGTCCTACAATAGGCCTTCGCAGCCAGAGCTCGGGTGCAAAACACGCTGAGCAGCCAAGACCAAGCCAGAAGTTAAAGAAAATTACAACATCCACAAATGAGAACATCCTTCTAACTAAAACTAGAAAACAGAAGATTCAGGAACTCAAATTCTCCGTCGCTCAAACAAGCGTCATAATCCCTTTAACCCAGAGCCAAGCCCACAGCTCAAGCCTTATCTGGCACGTGGCCTGCACACAAACATAAATAAACACGCTGCTGATCTCTCCTTCCACCCTTTCCTGCTGACGACTCCTCCTTGCTGTCAATAACATGGAGAGTCCTGAGCTACACAGCGTTCATAATAGCGAAAATATCGGACCCGGGGACCGCATCCAGCAAAAAAGGGGCCCCACCACACCGCTTACCAATGCGGTCAAGAAGAACATTATGAGGCGCAAAGAAGAGCCTCCTAGCCACCTCACAACACTCGATCCAGAGCTCTTGCAGAGCCGTTACGAGACGTGGGCTCTCCAGAAGCGCCTAGCACACAGTCAGGAAACGATAAAGTTTTTGGAGCTAGAAAGGGCGTTCGAGCACGAGTAGGTCATGTGGTGTATATTAAAGCATAATTAGGAATACAAGAAAGGAATGGATAGAACCAAGAACGTAAGAATTTCTATGGATAGGGGCCGATAAACTTCATGGCCCTCTTCATTTCTCGTAGCTTCGGGTGGCCTGGAAGTAATTTTGCAATTTAGTGTCGTCACCATCAAAGTACTTGCCATCTCGAGCGTTCAGCCAGTCATTGTGCCTCTTCAACATTTTCTGTTTCTCGTCCTCACGGCTTCCTCTCTCGGCCAAATCTTCTCTAAGCCAATGCAATGCCAATGGGTGCAAGGACTCGGCCAATTCGATGGCCACGTGCTTTCTGTCAGAAGAAAGTGTCACGTCTTCCTCGTCAGCGTCCGTATGCACAAATTTGACGCTCTGGATGTCAATATCGTCAGTTTTCTTACCACTATTAAGGTGGATGATGCGGTCACACCAGTGTTTGCCCAACCCGTCGAAGATATGGGTAGCATATATGACACAGCAGCCTCTTTCCAAACACTCACTCTTTAAAAACGCCAAAAGCTTGGATCTCACCACCACATCCAAGTCAACAGTCACCTCGTCTAAAAGCAACAATTTCCAGGGCTTTAGGAGACCCATCACGAGCTGAACTCGGCGCCGCTCACCATCGGAAATGCGGGCCATGGACCAGTCGGGGTCAAGATCCATGATTTCAATCAATTGGTCTCTTCTCTCGGGGTAGGATTCACCTCCAATTGACGAAATCAACAATTTCACAGGTATATCCCTTTTCACCACTGGGTTAGATGCCCATTCTGTGCCCAAGTACGTGATCTGGGCATTGATATCCGAGTTGTGCTGTTCATTCCTGTCAATGGAGAACCTGAAGGGATCAAATCCCCCAATCTTTAGCGAGCCTTCCTTGATGAGTGTTTTTCCTGCAAGAATCTTCAAAAGTGTCGATTTTCCTGCTCCATTGGGCCCAACTAGGAGGTTGGTGGTGCCCCAGGGAATCTGTAGGCTGATGCTCTCGAGCCCAATCTTGTTGGAGCTGCTGAATTTGTAGGTGAGGTCATGAGTCTCAATAGCGAAGGACATGGCGATGAAGAGATATAAGGCCGTGTTAGCACAAGGGTGGCTGCGGTATAATGCCCAATGCCAGGGCTATGAGCGTCGGGTGAGGTGATTGGAGTGCGACTGTGGCCCCAGACCCTAGCCTCAGCGGAGGGATGACTCAGCGTAGGTATCGGCTCCAAGACGCTACAAGGAGAGAAATCTCTATGGCTCAGTGTTTACAGACTCTACGGTCGATATTTTCTTGTTTTTGCTATTATTTTACCTCAACTCAGTCAACCACAATGCTACCTCGTTTTGCACTGGCTTATTTTGAATCTTTGAGAACAACTCGTGGGTCTCCGTCTCTCCTATGCTAAGATAAGAATGGTACCGTCTGATGTAGCTCTTCAATAACCCCAAGTACTCGTAAAAAAGCCACTGCTGGTCGATTTTTCCCATTAACTGCTGATCCCCAATGTCTTCCTCCTTGATTTCCTTGGTGATCGTAACCTCCTGGTCGCTGGCAACTCCCAATTCGCTCAGAATGGAGTTCAAATTGCCACAAATCATCTCGAACAACTTCACCAAAATTGGGCTGATCGTGTCTTTCTCCACCAGCTCCAGGCTCTTTTTTACCACGTTAATTAGCACCCGGTTGATCGACTCCATGCACGATACATTCGCTATTATGAGGTTCTTGTCTGTGGAAAGACATGCCTCGATCAATGGAATCGGGCTCAAGATGTCAAAATCGATCAAATACTCCAAAATTAAGAACGCCACTTGCGGCTGATGGTTCCACACTCTGAAAATGGCCTCAATGATCCACTCCTGCCTCTGCTTGATCTGCTCTTCTGTGAGCTCCAAGTCCTTGAATTTGAATCCACTCGAGTCGCTTGAGAAGTCCTCATCCGTCAATTTGGAGCCGGATAAGTACTTTAACTTGACAATATCCCTTGACAACACAGAAACTGCGGAATAGATGGACCTGGACCCGATGTACACATAGGTCTGAATCACCAAGTTCACAAGATATTTTTCCTTGTCGATATCTTTGAAATTTTCCTCCACCTCACTTAGAACACGATCACACAAGTCCTGAAAGTCGCTGTTCGACTTCCAGTTGGCCACAATAAAATCATACACTGTGTTGGCGATCTCGTTCAAAGGAACAGAGGGCAACGAGAAATTGTAGATCAATTCTTCTTGCGGTGATAAGGTGTTGTTTAACAACAATTTTTCTGTCCTTTGGTCTAACAACTTGCTGAAGGTTTCTCTTATCTCCTCTGAGTCGCCAAACAATTTTGAGTCGTAGTCCAAAATAAATTCATACTCGTTTTCCACCAAAGAGAGGTTGAGATACTGGTAAAACTCGTCTAAATTGACCAAAACTGGGGTCTCTGAGTCATTCGGATAGCTCATGGTCACAAAACTGTCCTTGATTCTGTTCTTATTGTTGATTAAGCGACTCTCCTTTGCAATGAGGTTCTTGATAAAGTTCTTTTTTGGATGGTATTTCAAGTTCTTATACAACTTGGAGTCGCCGACCCACTCGTCCCACTTCCAGCTGAACTCAAAGTTGGAAATCTGGATCGACATCCAGTCCAAAAACCGGATTTTCAACTCATAATCCAATATTTCCAAATTGTTATAGAAGTATCTGATCGCTCTACCAAAAACAGGGGCAATTGATTCGGGGCTCTCACGACAACACGAGATCAACACACTGTAGTAGTACACCTCAACATGGAGAGGTAATGGTAGCTGGAAAATCATTGTGAGGATACTTTCAACGGCAATATCCTCAATTTTCCAGGTCGACAACGGAGGCACGTTTTCCTTGTTGACATTGTCTTGATGGATAAGCTTCAACTGGTCAATGGAGGATCCGGGGGGAGCAAAGAGGTTTTTGGAAAAGTACAAATCCAAGATTGATAACTGTATCGACGCCTCGTTTTTGTTGAATGACAAGTTGGTCAAGACATCAAAAGACAAGTCCTTGAAAAACAAGCCAATGTAGGACTCTATAGGAGGCACTGTCTCAAAGTCTGTTGTGATATTATACACTTGGAAGAGAATCCGTGGGTTGTTGAACCACATGGAATCAATAAGACCCACGGGTTTGTACAGTTCCTGGAATTTGGAGGACGCAGGCAACGATAAAAGGGGTAATTGATGCTTGACCAACTCTTTTGATAAGGGGTTCTGTTCTAAGGAATTTGCGATTATTGGGGTAATCAACTCTTCAAAATTGATAAACAATTTACTTCTCAATGCATCCCACTTCTTATCATCTCCCTGGAGTTCCTGTAACGCTGGGTAAATTAAAGAAATGATGTTTTTGGGTACATAGGGTAAATCGTCCTTGAAATTAGAGCCTTTGGAGTCGAAAGGTTCAAACACTTTGGAACTGAGGCTGCTGTTGTATTTGAATGCCAGTGCAATCTCTAGGAGCTCGTTACAACGGGCCACTATTTCATCGCTGAAGTCATGGGCAAAAAGATACGGAAGAGAAATGAGAGTGTTATAGAAGATCTCCTCAGCGAGCCCGTTTCTGGACCCATCATCCGCTTGGAGCTCATTTGCAAGCGTCAAGAACTGCTTGAAGATATCCACGATGGAAAAATTGTCAATTATTGGGGACAAGCAGGCCAAAAATTTCAAGATGGACTTCAAATTGTTGAACACACCCGCGTACTCCTGCTCTTCCTGCTGCTTCTGGATGGGCTTCAGCTCCTCAGGCTCCAGCGTTTCAAAAAGAGTATCAATCAATCCTTGGGCTTTCGAATGAAAGAATTCGATCACATATTTTGCGACGAGGAAGTTTTTGGGGTTGCACAACAAGATTAAGATGCTAAGAGAAGTGATTTTCTGAGGCTGTTCGATCACCACAGCATAGAGCGTGTCCAAAATGGAGACTCTTAATTTGTCAATTTTTTCGAATTCTGCAACAATAGGGTTTGAAATGTAGGAAATATCGTCCACTTGGGTGGCGATGTTGGAGTTCTCTCCAATTCTTCTGATGTCTTTACAGACATTAGAAATGAGCTCGACGGTGGGGTCCACAAGCTGGCGCTTGGCCTCTTCACCCGAAACTTTGTCGGGGTACCCCGAGTCCCTGTCAAAGTCGTCTCTGCTTCTTTTGGAGGGATTGAACGAGTCCATGGTGTGCTGGAAGAAGACGGTGTCGTGCTGTATTGTTGTGTGAGGTGAGTTGAAAAATCGAGCGTACTGCAGGGAGGAGTGGGTGAGCTCAGGTCCCAGCTACTAACACCTGGCCAACCGAACAGCTCATTATGGAAATGGCTATTGATAGTGGCGGCCGCCGCCTCAGTTCTTACTCATTCTACAGTTTTTCGTAAACCATTCATTAGCCAGCTCAGAGGTATTAGGGAGCTGGGTCATATGGATCATATGTTGGGCAGCATGAGTATAAATACGAATGTTAGCGTTAGCATATGGTCGTAGCACCGTTCCAGATGAAAACATGGACGGTTTAGCAATTTGACTCACTCCATACGCTGGGTCCTCTCTGCGAGCCAGTCTTTGTAAGCGAAGAGGAGCATTTCCCAGGCCATGAAAAGCGCCACGAAGCCCAAGGCAACGTTGAGTGTGAACATAGCAGTGAAGCCGCGGTATTCCAATGCCAAAATTACAGGGTCACACGACTCCATGAAGATCAAACCGCCACAGAGGAGGGCAAAACTGGTGATGAGCTCGGTAATGGGCCGGAAGGGCTTAGTGAGCTTAGCATATGACGACACAGGGAGGAACATCATCAACATGTAGGTCATGAACCGGAACACAGTACCGTAAACCAAGAGGTTTCCCCACTGTATATGAATTGCTGAAGACAATTCGGACGCCTGAGCATGCAGAGACATGAGGATTCCGGTCCAGAAAATGGTAAAAATAGGGAAGGGGTTGGGGGAAAAACCGGGGTGAGCGTTGATTATGCGACTGGGGATTAAGGGTTCACCGTGAGCAACGACCGACTCAGAGTCCGCAGGCCCCTGGGAGTTGCGAAGCGCCGTCTGCAATTTCTCCACAGCCTTCTCGCGTTTCCACGAGCTCAACTTCAACTCGGTGATCACTCCACAAAGCCCGGCCCCAATGTAAATAAATGCAATGGAGGCATGCTGGAGATCCTTGGAGGACCAGCCCTTACCTGCATTCGATAAGTGCTCCAAGAAAATATTGGTACAGCCGTAGAACAAGATTAACGAGCTCTCAAGCATCTCCATGGTAATGAGCCTGCCCTTGGAGCTTGGGGTGATGTAACGGCAGTTCCAGGCACCACCAAATGATTCAAAAGCACCGCAGTAACGAGCCAATGATAACATTCCAAGAGAGAAAAAGACGCCTCCTTTGATGAAATGAGCAAGGAGGTTGAAAACAGTGTTTCCCTTGCCCAAAAGACCCGCTGTAGCAACTCCAGTGGGGACATAAATCAAAAAGTAGAAAAAATGGCCCCAATGCAAAAAGTTGTAAATCACCGAATTAGAAATTCCAACCCATTGGAAAGCCACTGAAAACACATCGATCACTTTCCTGGCGTATTTGTTCTCGCGTAAGTTGGAAACGGCTTTGGACCAGAAAGTCGGGGTTATGGCGGTGAATTTTTCGTCCATTATGCGGCGAAGCTCCACTCTATCTGAATGTTGCCAGTCGTACGAGTGCTCAGATCCCGTCAGCAAGGGGGAGTTTGGTATCGAAGGAGACACAGTGCTGTTCTCATCATCACTCGCAAGCATCCTTTTGTAGCCCAGAAGGGAGCCCGATTTGGTGAAGTAGAACAAAGCCGAAATGACTTGTGCGGAGATACTGAAGACCAATATCCATGACATGGTGCCATAGGCATTTCCTGGGTAGAGGGCCGGGGCGGAGCTCGCGTAGATGGAAAGGGAAAGGAGAGATACTGCCATGAGCGCCGTGTGGGCAGTAAAAAATGGCACGAAGACACGCGAGCCGACGTTCTTGGCAACCATCGCGAGAGGGTAGACAAATATCACTGTGACAAGGAGGGTGATGATATGCGCAAAGAGAAATGCACGGTGGGGCGAGTCTGCGGTAAGGAACGTGGTGGTGTTGTACGCGGACCAGAAGGCCCTTTCCGCCGGTTCTAAGGGCATTTGAAGGATGGGCATTCCGTGGGAGTGGTGATCGACATGGGGAGTTGGAGACACAGAGGTGTCTGCTGGGGATGGATCTGGAGAATGCGCGGCGGGAGTCGAAGGAGCTACGTGGGCCATGTCTCCATCATGGCGCTCACGAAGGGGCAATTCTGCGGTGGCAATTGCTAGCACTGGGAGCCAGAACAAGGAGAGTCTCATTATTTGCAACACTAAAACAAACGAACAAAAGTAAAGGGTTCTTAGGCAACTCGATCGGGCAGATGGATACGAATTGACAATAAATAGGGGCGAGTATATTAAGGAACACTGCCACAAGTTGCTACAATTTGCAGCAGCACTTTAGGTGCGGTACCGTCTTCCTTATATAGCTACAGGGGGCTGCATGACGGAACAGTCAGAAGATGGCCGGAGAAAAGAGCGATGCAGGAATATGACCATCTCGGCAAGTGCGGGACTAAATCCTGCCGTGTCCGCAGGGCCAAAGTGGTAGTGAGATGTTAATAGCAAGCGGCTTAGGTTGCCAGGATGAGTAATTTATGCAAGGGTGGGCCATTATTACATGTAAGAGACGGATTTAGACGGGGGAGCAGCAGGAAATAGCACCGAGAGACGGGGCGAGGCTGTTCACCGGTCACTGAGCAGTCACCGGTCGCGAACGGCGAGCGGTGAGAAGTGCAGCAAGGGCTGAATTGGCCACAGCACTGACTTGGCCACAGCACTGACTTGGCTATGGCACTGAGTTGACCATGGCACCGAGTTGGCCATGTTACTGGCTTGGCCGTGGCGCTAGCACGAACATCCCAGACAAGAAAGTTATAATTATCAACTATTGTAAACCGGGCACATGTAGGTCTGATGTGAGGCCTTTTACTAAGCAAAGATACCGAGACTTATTTTTTGCCACTGCGCATCTGCCAGCCACTAATGTTAGCCCAGAAATAGCCTTAATGGATTAAGAATTTTGAAATTCCCCCATTGAGCCTAATTTCCGGAGCCTGGTATCTCCGTGTGCATTTCGGGGGTGCAGTTGGCCCATAAGGCTACGTTGGCTCACTATTGTTAGGGATCAAGCGTGTGGCCCCACGGCCCCTGGAACAGCAACGAGCGCCAGGTGGAACTAGTGTCGGTGCATGAAAAATAACCTCCCCCGTGAGAGTCGATAGGGTCAGAGATAACCAGCGTGTATCACAGTCCGCGTCCGGAGGACCAAGACCTGTGATAGCCAAAATTACACAATTGCTAATATTATTCTACCCTCTGCTATTTTTGTTGTTGCCTGTTAATTCCAGTTATCTCCCGTTATTTTCCATCTCCTTCCATCGAATTCTGCCCTACGGTTTCGAGCATCTACTCGGCCAGTGCGCATTTGTGGGGTACCGCCTAGGAACAGTCAGCTCATCGACAGCGGTCTGAAACCTCACCCCTGGATGCTCGCTCCCAAACTGCCCATCTGAAACAGCTCAAATCGCCATTCCGCCGTTGCAACCCAGTGAGACAGCTGGCCATTTGGTGTCACTTCATCTATCCCGCCGCCCACTTCGCAATCTAGCGCGCTCGCCGACGTTTACTCGAGTTCTCGGCCCTCTACCTCGAGCTCCGGCTTCGCCCGCTATCACTTACCATACACTGCGCGCTATCGCTTACCATACACCGTGCAACCCGCCAGTCCTGCACCGTCTGTTGGTGTTGAAAGACCCCTCCACAGCCCACTCCATAGATAGCTGCCATAAATAATACGAACAGAAATAACCGGCCATTAATATCCTGCTAGTACACAATCCCATAAATAACCTTCCATTAATAGCATGCCAGCTCCCGCCCCCGATTTCACAATCAGCACCGCCACCACAAGCGGCGACCAGCTCGTGGTCAACTTCAACGCCGGCCCCGCCCAATTCCACTTCATTTGGCTCAGAGACAACTGCCACTGCGACCAGTGCTACTATGAAGTCACTAAACAGCGTCTAGTGAACTCGTGCTTGCTTGACAACGAGGTTAAGGCTACGCTGGTGCAGGTCTCCCAGGACGGATCCGTTATCACCGTGGTCTGGTCCGACGCCCACACGTCCAATTACCGGGCCAATTGGTTGGTGCTCCACTCCTACAACCCAAAGTTGGTCGCGCAAAAAACGCCCAAGCTTCTTGAGCAGAAGCTCTGGCAGGTGGCCGACATCAAGGACAATTTGCCCACGGTGGACTACCACCAGGTGATGAAGGACGATGCTGCCGTCAAGGACTGGGTGTTGAAGATCTGGCAGCACGGCTTCTGTCTTGTGGACAATGTTCCGGTAAACACTGACGATACCCAGGCGCTCTGCGAGCGATTGGACTACATCAAGCCCACGCACTACGGAGGCTTCTGGGACTTCACCTCCGATTTGCTGAAAAACGACACCGCCTACACCAATTTCGATATATCCTCGCACACTGACGGCACCTACTGGTCGGACACACCCGGGTTGCAGTTGTTCCATTTGCTTTTTCATGATGGTGAGGGTGGCACCACCTCGTTAATTGACGCTTTCAAGTGCGCCGGCATCATGAAGGCACAATACCCGAAAGAGTTCGAGTTTTTGACCAAACAATTGATCCCTGCGCACTCGGCAGGTGAGGAGAAGGTTTTGATCCAGCCAGATGTGCCTCGCCCTGTGTTCAAGTTGAACGAGGAGGACGAATTAATCCAGGTGCGCTGGAACCTCTCAGACAGGTCCACCATGAGCGACTGGAAGGACCCCAGCGATGTGCCGCGTTTTTACCGTGCCATCAAGATCTGGTATAGCATCATTTCTGATAAGCAGAACGAGTTTTTCTACCAGATGAGGCCGGGCCAGGTGTTGATTTTCGACAACTGGCGCTGCTTCCACTCGCGCACGGAGTTCACGGGCAAGCGCCGGTTGTGTGGCGCGTACTTCAATCGGGACGATTTTGTTTCCAAGGTGAAGTTGTTGGATATCGGGCGTGAGGCTTTGTTAGAGAGTTTATAGGAATGACCTTGGCTAGGGGCAATTTGTAAGAGTGGAAGAGGGTAGACAGCGGGTGGAGAGGGAGCCCATTCTAGAAAGTGAGGGTGAGCAAGGTTCAGAGAGTGGAGAGTGGGTAGGGTCAGAATTAGGCCTGTTTAGGTTCCAGGCCGGGTCCAGGTATCAAGAGGAGCACTGGTGCTGCTGTTGAGCCAGTGAGAGCTGAGGAGGATAGCGGGAAGCCAGCGTGAGCGCCCCCTTAGTGCGCGCTTGGCCCTGCTCACGGCCATCTCGCGACTTTCTCATCGCCAGCCTCACCCTTGAGCTCCACCCCCTGCCGCCCACAATGTCAGGGCTAGCATCGAAATGGGCAACAGATGACGATTTGGTCAAAAAAGCAGTGAGTCAGGACGTTCACACCTCAAAAACAGCGAACACACGAGCAAAGGCCGTGGTGGCAGAGAAGTCCAAGCCGCTCGCAAGCAAATGGGCCGACAGCGACGACGTTACCACTGCACCGGCATCGGCACCGGCACCCAGGGAGAAGGTCTTAGCAGCACATACACACGAAAGCTCACAGAAAAGGCGCGAAAGGCGAAAGAAAAGCAGGCAGCGTCAGGCGGACCGAGAGGCCAATGGCTCGCTGTCAGAGAAAGAGGATGCCGGTACAGACGAAGACACACAGAAGCGACCCGCCATGAGCAAAGCGGGGATGTCACTAGCGTCCAGGCTTGGGATGGTGCCGGGGGCTGCTATATCAAGGAAGCAGAAACCGTCAGGGAAAGCAGAAGGTACAGCGAGTGAGGAAGAGGAGTGGGAGGAGGAAGAAGAAGAAGAAAAAGAAGAAAAAGAGCCTCGTCCGCGTATGGGAGCAGCAGGCCAGACTCTAGCCGCCAGACTTGGGCTCGGAGCGCCAGCTGTCCAGGACAGAACAGAGCATGGGTCCAAAGGAAGTCGAGGTAGTGCAGCCAAAGACCGCGGAGGCGCTAGGGTGGAGGAAGTGCCAAAGCCTGCCAAATCTGCCCCTGAGGGCAGGTATCTCACCCCTCGCCAGAAGCGAGAAAAGGAGGCGCTCGAGGCACGCGAAAAACAACAGCAATCCAAGGCCTTGGCTGCTAAGGCTCGTCTTGATGCCGACAAGGCAAAGCAGGAGAAGCTCCGACAGGAAGCCAACGCAATGCTCAACAAACTCTCGGATAAGAACTTCGACTGGGCAGATATAGACGATATTTAGAGAATGAGACGATCAGATAACGACTTTAGAGCGAGAAGACGAGTGCCAGAGGGCCAATAGTAGGGGCCGGTCACGAGTCGAGGGCCCAGTGCGCGATACTACCCCATACTGTCTCACGTGACAGGAGATTGATCATGGATCAGGTGGTAGCCCTGGAGCGTCCACCTGGAGCAGCAGTACACAGAGCAGCTGAGATTCGAAGCTGCCAGAACCGGGACTTATCCAGCAATTGATCTTGGCTCCACTAGTACTAGCGCAATGTCTTTGCAACTCAGGGCTATAGGGGCGATAGGGGGTCATTCCTTAAGGAGACAGGGCCAGAGGGTGGTTTGCGGCGCAAAGTTGGCGCCCTCATTGCATTGGGAATTCTTGAGATCTTACAGTCTGGAGAGGGATAAAGATGTGGTGGGGGGAGATAGAGAAGGAGGTGATAGGGGGAATATTGGAGGTAGGGCAGATAGAGGAGACAGCGGAGACAGGGGAGATGGGGTCTACAAGCGAGACAATAGTGCCAGCAAAACAGAGGTAGCAGAGCAGCACGGAGCACTAAATTTCGGCTCCGATTTGGGTTCCAGAATTCCACACCCAAGCCTCAGTGGCACAGAGTCAGGGCCAGCTTCGCAATTTCAGGATAACTACGACCGCATCCGAGAGGAGCTCCTCACCAACCCCCAGCAACTCATCAACAACGCCACAGTGGACTCCACAGGCCCTTCCATCAGATCCGTTCTCTTTCTAGGGCTTGGATCGATTCTCCTAGCATCTTCCGTCTACATTGGAGTGCAGATATGGCAGGTCAGCGGGGTAGATACTCACCGGCTGGTATCCCGATTGGTTTTTTTGCCTCTCTGGGTCAATTTGAACGTGATTTCAAGCTCCAAGTACGACTTTCCAGAGGACTTGAGGTACTTGGATGAGGATTTTGGGGCATATATGGATGCGGAGATTGACAATTTTGACTCCAGTGAGCGCTATTTTCGCCAGTTCCAGGAGTCCAACGTCAAGTACAAGGTTTTGGAGACTTTAAGCCGCAATCCCACCATCAAGAAATTGTTTGGACTCCCGCTTCCCTTGTCTTTGCCCGACGACTCCAAGTTCCGCATCTGGATTGAGGTCAAGTACCCGACGGTGTCGGGGCTCCGGGTGGATATAGAGCGTCCCAGTGCCGACAATGCGAACGGAAGCCAGTCCAGGGGCACCAGTGTGTCTGCGTGCTGGGCCATACAGCCCATAAATTTTCGGTCCATCTTTGAAGGAGCCTTAGTGCAGGCGGGTCTCAAGCTCGACCGGCTAGAACGCTCGGAGGCCAACTCTAAAACACACGAAAAAGCCAGCGGCAAGATCCACGAGGTGCCCATCACTGACGGCAAAAAGAAACATCCCTTGGTTTTGAATTCCGACAAAAACTACGACGTGGTGTTTAGTGGAGAGTTCGAGCTAGTGCGAAACGGCGAGCGCAGTCGGCTCGTGTACCAGGGAAGCATCGACTTTGATCATTTGATGATCAACCGCGGGGTGAAAATCACCGAGATGAGGGTGGAGCAGGGTGGCAGCAGCTACAAGGTTTTATAAGGAGGAGTAGGCGGGAAGTAATGGCAGAAGATGATTACGTAGGGTGACAGCTAGGAGTAGTGCTAGAGCGTAGTACTGGAGCGTAGTGCTAAACGGTACTGCATTTCTTCGATAGAGACGGTTATTGCGGGCTATTGTGGGCTCTTTGCGCCGGTAAGGAGTCGCCGCGGGATTTTGGCGGCTCGTTGAGCCGCGAGTCAAGCCGCAGCTTCGGTCTCACCCTCTGCTCGCTCTCTCACGTGCCCTTATCTACCGGCACACCGGTCAAGACCAAGGTCAAATAACAACACATTCACCCTACCAACGATGTCAGGGGTACAGAAACGGCCCCGTAACGACAAGGTGAGCAACAGGAGAGCGGCACAGGTGCTGCGCAACTCCATGGCCTGTGAGCTGTGCAGAAAGCAGAAGACCCGCTGCTTTAGAGACCCCAGCAACTTGACATGTATGAGATGCAGTTTTTTGAAGAGACAGTGTTCCTTTGAGCTCGATCTGTTGTCCCCCAGCAGCAATTCCGGTTCCGTTGTGCCCACCACCTTCACTTTGCCGTCAAATTCGCTCTATGAGGAGCGGGAGCTCCACAATGGAAAGCTCGACCAAATCCACAGATCGGTGGCGGAGATCCTCTCAATTTTGAAACGTAAGGCCTCCTCACCCCCCAACAGTCTGCTAATTGATGACAGTGGGTCGGTGGCGTCGATTCCAAGCCGATTGATGGACTCCAACACCCCCATCGGTGCCGATGAGCTCACGGGTAGCTCGCACGAGGGCCCCAAGAAGGCGGTGGAAGAGGAAGGTCTGACATTCCAATCGCCCACTGTTTCCTACGAAACGTCAGCCTTTTCCATTGTCAAGAACCAAATCCCAGATAAGAATATTCCGAGTTCGATCCTCGACCTTCTTCTGAACGACCACACGCCAAAGCACCCCCCTGGGCCGCCCAGAGACAGCTACAACGACGTCATTACCGCCGGAATCATCTCCGAGACAGAGGCTGTGGACTTGATGAACGATTTCCGCCGAAACTACGGCCGCTGGATTCTGTTCCCCATCAACATGACCTGCAGTGTTTTAATCGACCGCATCCGCTACAAATCGTCGCTTTTGCTCACCACCTGCTACTGCTTATCGCTCCGCTACTCGCTAACAGGGGTCACCGATTACGTTGTTTTGGAACGGAAAAAGAGCGTGCACAGACTGTTGATCAAGCACCTTATCCGGGACCTCAGCACGGCGTTCATGCGGTTCTCGTGTTTCAATGACGGCGACAGCGGGTACATTGAATTCTCGCAGGCGTTGGTGCTACTTTCGATCTACTCGCTCTCAATCTCGCTGATGGCTCGACACGCCTTTGCAGGCACCAACGAGGACGTGGCGTTGAAGCTTGACCCCTGGCTTCTCTCAGGGATGGGTCTTAAGATGTTCATCAGCAAGTGCACTTTTGGGAGTTTGCTCAAGCTGAACACCGCACAGCAGGAGTTCAACTCGCCCTTCACGATTTTTTACGACGAGTTGGACTCGTTGGAGTTCCAGACGTTGGCGGTGTTGCGCACCTACAACCACTTGACCTTGGTACACCTCATCAATTGCATTTTCTCGGGCAGAATGTGTGTAATTGACGGGATCCGATTGAGCTACAGCACCGCCACTTTGAGTCTTCCAAGTTCCACTAATTTTGATGGCCGGATGGTGAGCGAAATAGGGATCTTAAACATCGCCTACAACTACATCCAGGACAGTCTTAACAGCTCCGGGAGCAAGACGTTACGAGATTGCGAGGCCCGGTTTGTTTGTGTGAAAGAGGAGATCAAGAAATGGTACAACCAGTGGGAGTATCTATTCAGCCAGCCGGCCCCACAGTTTGTGGAGTTGTGCTACCACTTCTGTTGCATCATGATTTATCACTCGTACATCTACCAGAAGACGATCATTGTTGACAATCTGAAGCTTGAACCGGACCCATTGGTGAATTATGCAAACCTCTACCACGAGAACAACATAGCGTTCCTCATCAACAAGGCGGACGACATGTCGTTGTCGAAGATCTTGATGCACGCGCTCAATTTGGTCCGGTTCATCAACGTGATCGAGAGTGACTCCTACTTTGCTTATTTGCTGGACCAGATCCACTTTTGCTTTTTTTTTGCCGGTATCATCTTGCTCCGGTTGATCGAGGTTAGCAGAAACAACAACAGCCGAACTGCCATCACCACGCGCGAGTACTCCGAGATCAAGGACGATTTGCAGTTGTTGATTCTGAAGTTTCATATGATGAGCACGTCCACCAATAGCCCGGACGATATCACCATGCGCTACGAGAGGGGCTTGGAGGAGTGTTTTAATAAGGTGTTTGTGTAGATATGACAATATATGAGAGGGAAGGAGAGAAAGAGTAGGAAAAGAAAAGAGAGTAGGGATGGAAAAAGGAAAATAGGGAGTAATAGGGAAAGAAAATAGAAGGCAGTGGCCTCAAGGCATGCAACATTTGCAGGATCATACATTCATGGGCAGATCATACATTCATGGGCAGATCAAAGTCATTGAATGGCGCTAAGTGGGGCAGAGTTCTGTTGCCTCAGGCCAGGTATATCTCTTTGCTAGCTGCCCTCTGCGCTAAGCCCGACCAGCCCCGGCTACATATAGATACCACTCACCATCGTCTCCGGTCGCCCCATCGCTGCCTCCACACTTGTCTCGACTCCTGGCTCAGAGCTCTGTAGCCTGTTGGGCCCCAGAGCCCACAGTGTTCTTGACCCGCCGCGTATTGACACCCTCGACCCGGCCAAGCCACCCCCAAATGTCAACAAAGCCCCATCCAATTTACCCAATGAGGGAATTTCAACAGATCACCCAACCTATAATTAGGTCTATAATTGGGGCGTGATGGCGTCACCTGGCCAGTATAAATACCTCTGGCTGCCAGTTGACCATTTTATTTCAAAATTTTCAGCTCATCCAAAATGAAGTTGCTTTTCTTGGCTCTTGCCGCCGGTGTCATCGCCGCCGACTCTCCTTCTTCCACCACCGAGTATAACTTACAATCGGTGTACTCTGACAACCCACAATTGTTGTCATTGTACGAGTTCGAGAGTGAGGGCAACACCGCCGGATACCAGAGCATTCTCGCATTGTACTCGCAACAGCAAGCGGCCGACCTCTCGTCGCTCGATGCCTCCAAGAGCGCCTGGTTGGCTTCTTATGATCTGTACACCAAAGCCCACCCCAGCGACACCGCCGTTGCCGGTTTGACCTCTGCATCTTGGTTTCAAGCCATCGAGTCGGCCATTGGAGCTGCCACAAGTGCCGGTGCTTCGGCGACTGAGACCGCCTCCAGCGAGGCACTGACCAAGACGAGTGCGGGCACCTCTGACAAGACCACAGGCTCCAAGAGCTCGTCCCAGACTTCCTCGGGTTCTTCCTCGGCCACCTCCTCCACGAAGAATGTTGGGGCTGGATTGGTTGCTCCATTGGTGGGTGTTGTTGGTGCAGTGGCGGCTGCTTTAGTTTAATTTGAGTGTGGCTAATACAATAGAGAAGCAGTGAAAGTAGAGAGACGTGAAAGGGAGCGAAGAGGGATGAAAGAAGGAGAGGTGAGGCGGAGGTGAAGAAGAAAAGGGGAAAGCCGTTAAAACAAGGAAGAGATTTCTTCAAGATAAACGGGCGGGTTTTCTCCATTCCAAAGCAGCGATTCCAGTCGGTAGTCATTTAGCCCGAGAGTAAATGTTACTCGACTATTCCTGTTACATCTTTCATCCTCTTCTATATCTCTCTATTATCCTCTCGAGTCGATGGCACACAACATTCTGAAGATGGTCTGTCGCCATTCCCCATTTCAGCCGCTCCGCCGTGAAACAAAGGCATATTTTCCCCAATTGGGCGACCGGTATGGCTCAGGAGTTCGTAGTCGGCGACAGTGCCCTCTCATCATTCTCGATCGCCGGAAAAAGAAGAAGCTTTTTGCATTAGCGCGTGATAGGATCCGATTGTCCTGACATGCAATCGGTGCTTGTGCTAACAACAATAGGTTTAGGGGCTTCCGAAATTGCAATTTTCTCTACTCTGTCTTCTGGAAAACACCACAAGGCAGCCATTTATTGCGTTACGGCTTCAGCCGTGACCTTCTCATATCGCACTCGCCATTACGCTTCCAACTTTAATTCATACTAGCCCCAGTAATTACAGTTACTATGCTCTCGTAGTGGGTGCCTGTAATTTTCTTGGCTGAATTTATTATATGCGTTCCCCCCATAGTATACCCCAGAACAAAGAACTTTGGGCTCGTAAATGGAGCCCGTTGAAGTATATAAGCTCTGCCTACCCGAACTGGGCCACCTCTCTCGACATCTGTCGCTACAAGCTCGGTCAATATCTCCATACCTGGAATACCCTTGTACCATTTCTTGCCTTGCTAGTTTCCAAATGAAGTACACTCTCTTGGCTCTTGCAGCCACTGTCGCAGCCATTGTCGTCAAAAAGGACGAGAATGGGCTCGAGGGCGACTATGCCACGCTCTTCAACAGCGACCCCAAATTGAAGTCGTTGTACGAATTGGCGACGGCCGGAAACCTCGGTGCCTACACCTCCTTTTTGGAACTCTATAGTCTGAGCTACGCTAATTTCCTCTCCAATTACTACACCAGCGAGCTCGGCTCAGATTACTATACCGATTTCCCTTCTGACTACTACGCCACGGCTGACTTGACGGGCTACAGTTACCCAACCAGCGATTACGACCTTTTTTCGGTTGACCCTACTGATACTCTTGCCTTCTCCAAGTATATGTCGTACGTCACCAGCGCCTACGCGGCGGAGTACGGCAAATCGTGGACCACGTTGTTCGGCACTGATTTTGACTTTAGCGCCTGGAGCAAATCGGAGGGTGCCTACTTCCTGTCTGTGTATGCCGATTACTCCTTTGAAATTGAAACTACCAACGATGCCTCCAGCAACAAGAAGACCGCCGAGGCTGGAGGGCTGGGTGGACAGTCCATCGCCTCTTCCACCGAGAGCTCTGACAAGACGGAAGCGGATTCCTCGACGGGCCAGACCTCCACCACCACAAAAGCCACATCGAAGACTTCCAGTGCCGCCAGTGATGACTCCAGCGCTAGCGGCGACTCCACCGAAAGCGCCAGCAAGAAAAGCTCTAGCTCCAAGGCCGATGCCCACACCATGGCCATTCCACTCATCGGTGCAGCGCTTGCTGTGGGAGTTGTGATGATCTAGGTAGCCTCGCGTAATAAATTTGTATAAGCGCTATGTAGATGATTAGTTAGCGGGGCCTAGTTGAAATGGCCCTTGAAATTACCCTCCATGTAGTCGATGTGCACGTACGCCCGCTCCACGTTCGGCAAGGTCTCTATAGCATACTGGAGAGCCTCAGCAATGTCGTGGCACTCTTTGAAGCTCAAGTCGTACTCCTCCATGGCAAACACCAAGTCAATTTCCACGTTCAAATTATCGCCCACGTGGTACACCTTGAAGGCGGTAATCTGCTTTATCGAGTCAGCAAAGCGGTACGCCAAGTAGAGGATCACCTTGTGATCGAAAGGGTCAGCCACCGCCCCCGTGAGGTTATCAATGTGTTCAAATGCCGTGAGCAGCCACGATATGATCACGTAAAGCGACAAAACAAGCGCACCAGCCGAATCAAACCACCAGATCTGCAATACATGGCCAAGTGTAGGCATCAAGAGCGACACAGAATTGAACACAATGTCCGTCATGGCGTCCTGAGCCAACGCCTGCACCGAGCTGGACTTACTCAGCGAACACCATATCCAACAGCCCACCTTGCACACTATGGTGAGGGACATGATACCGCCAGCGCTCCAGCCTATCTCAACCGGCACCCGCGATTCGGGGGTACTGAAAAGCAACTTTTTCGCCGCCTCTTGACCCACCTGGAGGAACGAGATGATGATGATGATGGAGAAGATCAAAATGCCCAACGGCTCCAATCTGGACCGTCCTACGGGGTACGCGTGCTCGCTTTTCCAGTTCTTGGTGTTGGAGAGCCTGTTGGCGATGTAGATGATGAAGGTGGAGAGAAAGTCCAAGATGGAGTCCACTAACGACGCCACCACCGACATGGAGCTCGTCAAAAGACACACCACCAATTTGCCTATCAAAAGGACAAAATTGATGAAAAAATTGACCAAAATGGCTAACACCACCTCGCCTGACTCCTCTTCTTGGTTGTAGCCCAAAAACTGCGCTCCTTCCACGTCGATGTTGCCCGGATGGACGTTGAATCTGTTGTTGGAGTTCAGGGAGCTCATTGAAGTGTTTTTTCTCACGGCAACCGCCTTGTTGGGCTCACCGTAGTTCGAGAGCATGTTCAAATGAACTTTGCCCGCATCAAGGAGGTTGTCGATCTCAAGAAACCTCTCGATGAGGTCGTTTTGCTCCTTGTAGTAGTCCCGAAGCGATGAGGATTTGATGCTCTTGGCGTCACTTCGGTAGAGACCTCTCCATGCGATCAGCTTGTGGTTTCCGATCAACTTCGCTGGCCGCATCACCGAGAGGACACTCGCTCTGTGTTGGAAAAGCTCGGGGTAATTGGCGCCACTGTGCTCGCTGTCAAGGTCCTCCGGGTTCCATTGGCTCTTCGGGTAGTGGTCTGAGAGCTTCAAGCTGCTGGTGCTGCTGATGAGATGGTGATGGGGGTCCAAATTCCCGGGGTTTGTGATCAGCCCGTAGTGCGATCCAAGGATCTTCTGGTACAACGGTGTGGTGTCAGGCTGGTGCAAGGCCGGGAGGAAATTCGAGGAGTAGCGGGATCGCCTCAACGGGGTTCTGCCGTCGTCATATACCGAGGACAAGGCGGGCGAGCGTGTAGCTACGCCGCTGGGGTGTCTCGCCTTCGGGTGTACCACTAAAGGGGTGTCCTCATCGGAGCTGTTGTTCTCAGAGTTGGTCATGACCTGAAATTTACAAGAGGCCACTGGGGAACTGTACGGAGTCAAATGGAAGGCCTGGAGAATTTCAGGGTTCGGACGGTGCGGAGCGAGGAGGTGGAGTGTAGATGAGGGTGATGCCTCGGAGTCTCTGTGAGTTGCACTTGCCCGGCAATAGGTGCAGGCTTAGCGAGTGCGGGCTTAGCACCGTGGGTGCGTTGGGGAGCTTCCTTGGGGACCGCCGCAATTCAGGACAGAACGCACTACAATAGGCGCAGAGCGCCTAAAATAAAAGCAGAAGCAGAGGTCCTAAGAGACGGAAGGCACTGCCCCAGAACGAAACAGCTGTCTCCAGGGGGTCCGTGGTTCCCGGGGCTAGAGCCCAGAAGCGTTCCACGCAGCTCGTCCGATAAGATCCACGTGATAGCGACACCGGCACATGACGAGCCATTGGCCAATGGGCTCCAGGGCCCCGTCTGCCCCTGGGGTTTCCGCTGTGTGACGAAATCACCGTGCCACTCCGCAGTGTGTGACTTTAGGGAGCAATGGCTCTTCTGGGTCTTGTGGCTGCTGTGTAAATAGTAGCACCTCCGACCCAGCGCCCGCTGCCCTCCTCGCTATGCTCTCGCCTCTTTCCTGTGATCCGCACAATGCCCTGCATAGCGTCAGTTGACGGCTCTGGAGAACTACGATCCGAAGTATAAATGGGGCATACCACCCCACACTTCCTTTGCTACCGCATTCAATTGGCCTTTTAGAACGCCAACTTGTGTACTTTGAAACTACCTAGCGCCATGCCTTTCAATTTATCCACAGACCTTGCTGCCTGGAAGACGTTGCAGTCCACCTACGACGCCTCTGGCAAGTCTTTCAAGGCTGCAGACGCCTTCAAGGAGGACCCCAACAGATTTGAAAAATACTCCAAGACCTTCACCAACTTCGATGGATCCCAGATTTTGTTTGACTTCTCCAAGAACTTGGTCGATGACAAGACCCTTTCCCAGTTGGTGGCGTTGGCCAAGGAGGCCAATGTCGAGCAGTTGAGAGACGCTATGTTTGCGGGCGAGAAGATCAACACCACGGAGGACAGGGCCGTGTACCACGTGGCTTTGCGGAACAGAGCACTCAAGTACATGGCTGTTGACGGCAAGGACACCTCCAAGGAGGTGGACGATGTTTTGCAGCACATGAAGGAGTTCTCGACCAAGGTCAGATCTGGCGAGTGGAAGGGATACACCGGAAAGGCCATCACCGATGTGGTGAACATTGGTATCGGGGGTTCCGATTTGGGCCCAGTGATGGTCACTGAGGCGTTGAAGCACTACTCGCAGCCGGGATTGAGGGCCCATTTCGTGTCCAACATCGACGGCACCCACATTGCTGAGACCCTCAAGGACTTGGACGCGGAGACAACTCTTTTCTTGATTGCCTCCAAGACCTTCACCACCGCCGAGACCACCACCAATGCCAATTCGGCCAAGAAGTGGTTCTTGAAGTCCGCCAAAGACGAGGCCCACATCGCCAAGCACTTCGCCGCGTTATCGACCAATGCCTCCGAAGTGGCCAAATTTGGCATTGACACCGCCAACATGTTTGGCTTCGAGAACTGGGTCGGTGGACGCTACTCCGTCTGGTCTGCTATCGGCTTATCGGTGGCCATCTACATCGGATTTGAGAACTTCGAGGCCTTCTTGAAGGGAGCAGAGGCCGTGGACAAACACTTCCAGGAATCTCCTTTGGAAGACAACATTCCTGTGTTGGGAGGCTTGCTTTCCGTTTGGTACAATAACTTTTTCGGCGCTCAGACCCACTTGGTGGCTCCTTTCGACCAGTACTTGCACAGATTCCCTGCCTACTTGCAACAGTTGTCCATGGAATCCAACGGAAAATCGGTCACGAGAGGCAACTCTTTCACCAACTACCAGACAGGCACGATCTTGTTTGGGGAGCCCGCCACTAACTCCCAGCATTCGTTTTTCCAGTTGGTGCACCAGGGAACCAAAATCATCCCTGCTGACTTCATCTTGGCAGCTCAGTCCCACAACCCCATCGAGAATAATTTGCACCAGAAGATGTTGGCGTCAAACTTTTTTGCGCAAGCTGAGGCCTTGATGGTGGGAAAGACAGAGGAGCAGGTCAAGAGCGAAGGTGCCACTGGAGGTTTGGTCCCCCACAAGGTGTTCTCGGGTAACAGACCCACCACGTCCATCTTGGTACAGAAATTCACACCTCAGACCCTCGGAGCGTTAATTGCCTACTATGAGCATGTCACTTTTGTGGAAGGAGCAATCTGGAACATCAACTCGTTTGACCAGTGGGGAGTGGAGTTGGGCAAAGTCTTGGCCAAGGTGATCGGCAAGGAATTAGAAGACAATTCCAAAAAGGTGGAGACCCACGACCCTTCCACCAAGGGCTTGATTAACAAGTTCAAGGAGTGGGCTCAATGACTGGATGGAGGCGCCAAGTTATGAGAGCGTAGGTGCAGCCTTCGCTCAGTTACGTTGGCCCGTGAGCCTGGGCCAGAAATACTGAATTGACTGAAATTGAACGCTGTAGAGTGAACCGGGAGAAACTGCTTGTAGCTGGCGATAGAGATTTGCTAGAATTCTGGGGAAAGAAGATAGAGGCGGCGGGAGTTGGACACATACAGCGCTCAGCGCTCAGTAGAGGCGCGAACTTACCAGAGGGCAAACCTAAAAGCACCAAAATGCTTCAAATCGTCCAAAAAATAAGACGGTGCTAGTCCAAGGCCATGGCTACGTCGAACCCAAGTTCCAAGCATTTTCTCCGGCTGGTGCTGGAGTTCTGTCTTCTCTGTATCCTGTCGCGAGCCCTGGCCGGCTGCGATCCATCGCTCATTTTGCTCTCACCTACTGTCCGTCCAGCTCCTCCAAGACCGCCCAAACACCCGTCAGAGGTCCCCAAATTCACCACAAAACACCAGACTGCACCCTGGCCATGTCCGATGCAGAAACAGAATTTTCAGAATTTCCCCAGGACGGAGACCTCGATAACCCGCTCAGAGCGATCATAGTGGTGAACTCTCCAACGGTGCCTGAGGGAGAGATGGAGGAGCGCTTGCTTGATACCATACAAAGTTTTGAAGATATGAACAAGTTTTTTGATCTTTTCGATGAAAATATAGCCATTCCCAACGAAGACCACATAAAATATGAAGTTGGAAGCGACGGGATGGTGGTTGTGTTGGTGGACTCGTCCGAGCTCAAAGACAAGGTGTTGGTCTTTTTTGATGAGTACGTGAGCACAGAAACCCCAGAGCACACCGATAGTGCCCCGAAGAAGAAGAAGAAGGTAGTATGAAATCCTAATCTCCTCCGTGGAAGCCCTGGCCGGGGGTGCTTGGCCCAGCAGTCTTCAGCTATAACTCGGAACACAGAGCCCCTTTTCACCGAAAACTTTACCAGGACGCTTTCACTGCTTACGCAACCCTTCCACCTTTTTCAGGGATTCTCCCTTCCCCGAATGTATCATAGAACTAGCTGTATTGACCATCGTTGCACTGTAGATATATCCTGTATATAAGCATCTCCTTTTAACTCGAGCTCCGCCATGAACTCAACACACGGTGATCTTCTCTAACGAATAGCGACAATGACGGACTGGAGGAGAATTGACATCGATGCGCTCGAACCTGAAAAGTTCTTGTCAAAGGAAGAATTAGTGCCCGATTTGCCACCCGTGAGCCACGAGGTGATCGTGCAGTTGTCTCAAAAGTGCCGCTCAGCTTTATCGCTGGGTCTCTTCATTGAGGCACTCACCACCGCCTTGGACACTCCTCCTTACGTTGCAGACGAACAGACGAAGGCTTTGCATGCAGAGACTGTCTTCGAAGTGTTGTGTTCAATCAGAAATAACCACAATGTCAATGACTTGACAAAATTCATCAAGCAGTTGGACACTACCCAGCAGGACACCTTGGTCAAGTACTTGTATAAGAGTATGACTACCAGCTACGGCACCAAGCAGGGCGGTTTATTATTGAGTTGGTTTGAGAAGACTGTGGAGATTACTGGCCTAGGACCCATAGTTCGCTACATATCCGATAGAAGAACGGTGTGACCGGTGCCATTGGAAAGATGTATTAGTACACAATAAACAGAACTGAAGACAATTAGTGGTAGGAAATTAGATCACGGCTCAATTCCAACTGAGCTGAACGGCTTGCCGGAAACGGACTTCGGCTTAAGCTTCAACGGGGACCCGATGTTCTGGAGCTTGGAGGGCCCGAGCACCTTTGCGGGGGATAATTTGTGTGGACTGTGGTATTCACTCTCAGAGGATGGTATGTCCACTCTTATATCTTCGTAGATAGCACCATGGAAGATGGGATCAACGAAAGGCGAAAATTCCAAGAAGTCGATGCCAGGCAACGCATCGTTGACTTTGGGTGAGAAGTCATACCCTGAGCTTGGCTTAGTAGCATCAGCCAATGCTTGCTCGAGCTTCTTGCTCAAGAGATCCTTCTCCCGTTTCGATTTCTGGAGATCGAGCTTTGCTTGGGTTAATTCTAGGCTGGTTGCCTTCAAATCTGACTTGGAGATAGCTAGCTCTTGTGAGAACTTAGAGATAGCATTGCTGGCTTCTTGTTCCTTGGAAAGCTGGGATAATAATTTGCTTATTTCCAAGTCTTGGGAAGCTTTCAAAGACTCCAACTTTCCATTTTCAGACTTGTAGTTTTGCAATTGAGCCTTCAAAGTTTCGATTTCTTTTGTGAAGGTTGTTACGTTCTGGACTATCGTGGCTTTTTCATTGTTGACCCTTTCCATTTCAGATCTGAGAGTCTCTTGAGACTCCTGAGAATCGTGAACCTGTCTGGCTGAATCGCGTAGCTCGTCGGTTAACTCAGCATTATGTTTCTCGCTGGCTTTCAATTGCGACGCAAGAGCCTCTGTGATTCTCCCGCTTTCTACCTGAAACACCCGAGCTGTTTTGGAGGACAATTCCACACGTTCAAACAATTCAGAATTTTCTTTCTGAGCGCTCTCTAATTGGGATTTGGTGTCCTCATAGTCTCTCAAGCTTTGCTCTTTATCTGATTTGGCTTGGCTAGAAAGTGCTGCTAACTTCGCTGTCAATGATTCGTTTTCACTATGGGCACTCTCTAGTTGTAAACGTAGGGCTTCCAGGCTCTTGATATATTCTTCCTTGAGAGATTGCATCTCTCTTTGGGCTTCAAGAGCTCTTTGGCTTCTTTCTTGACTACTCTCCAACTCCTTTGATAAAGATTTGTTTTCCGTTGCTATCTTCTCATTAGCAGCAGCTAGAGACTTAAGAGTGTCCCGCAACGAATCCACCTCGCTTCTAAAAGAGCCTGACTCTTTGTTGAAGGCGACAAAGTCCGCCTTGAGCTCGAGCCACTGGGACGTTAGTTCTTCTCTTGCGCTGGCCTGTGCTTCATTTTCCAGCGCGAGCTTTTCGATAGAAGTCTGCTTGCGACCCACTTCTTCCGCTAAATCATCCATGCGAGAGGCATTCAACACCTGAAGCTCCTCAAGAGCAACGTTACGTTTTGTCAACTCATTTGCCTGATTTTCACTCAAACTTTTCTCTTGCTGAAGGGTATTGTAATTGCCTTCGAGGGTCTGTATGGATGCCCTTAAAGTGCTGATTTCTTCCTCTAATTTAAGCTGCGCTGCTGATCTAGCAAAGCCGTAGATTTTCGGCGAAGGCGCCTTAATGGGTGATATTTTGGCCAAGGAGGCCTTTGTAGGAGAGCTAGAGCCTGGGGGTATAGAGCAGTGATTTGGCAGGCTGAGAGCAGCGAGTGGGTGGGAAAATATCTTCAACACGGGCACATTCTTGGTCGGGGAACTCAACATAACAGCCCGAACTTTGAATCTGGAGCTGAAAGTGGACCCTTTAGAAACAGCGCCTTTGAGAGGGCTCTCCAGACGGGCTCTTTTGGCGCTTTTAAGGTCGGTGTCGTGCGGTCTCTTGCGGGACTGAGACCTCTCGGGACTTAAAAAGGCTAGCGTAGGCCTTGTGTAGCCTGGCGGGGCTGGGGCCTCTTCCTTAGGCGTAAAATCAGTTCCCCCGATCTGGAACGACGGGATGTACTCTGCGATGTTTCTGAAGATGGACCGGTTGAGCTGTGGGTCTCCCTGGGGGTCCACAACGAGGACAACATTGAGGTTTCCCGGAGCTGACGATTTCCGAAAGATAAGATTGGAGATGATACTTGAAGATCTGCCGATCTGCTTGCCCGTGAGCAACTGGGTAATGGAGCTCATGCTCATATTGGCAAAGACGTTAGACTGGGGCAACAGGCTGTTGAACTTCTCGTTGCCCATGAGGTCGATGTACACAGTTCTAGCGCCATTCTGGAGCAAAGTGACAACGAGACACGATCTGCTAGATTCCGGGTTGGACTGGGTGCGTTCCGTCAATCTTTTTTTGAAAATCTGTCCCAAGATGGCCCCCCTGGTCTTGGGTTCGGCCTTCACCTTCTTGCAGTTGATCTCCCGCACCAACAGGAAGCTTTTCCTGCTGGAGGCGCGGTCCTGCTCCAAGAGATCGACCGCGTATTTGTTGTTAGAAATCTCGAAGGCAGAGATAAATACAGGCGTCTTGAGGGCTGAATCGAGCTTGGCCAAGAGCACCTGTCTCATGGTGGTGGTCTTCCCGCTCCCGGTGGGGCCCATGAAGACAAACAGAGAGCAGGCATCATTTTGGCCCTCGCCGACCAACTCGCTCAAGGGAGCATCGTGGGCCAAGATTCTGGTGAAGTCATAGTCTTTACCTTCGAAGTCGACGGTGGTGCCCGAGACTCGGAAGGCGTCAGTAGCCGGAGCCCTGAGCTTCAAGAAAAACGAAAGAGACATGGCGCAAAAGGCAGGCACTGCTGCTTATTTGGCCCAACTACAGAAGAAACGGCCAGACGGACTGGGCCCAGGGTCCAGCATTGGTTCTGATTACACGATGCTATGGGTGTAGATGTTTACCTCTGCCCGAAAGCGGACTTAGACGAGGATCGTTACACAAAGCGCCCCACCTCAGCTGTGGCGTGCGATCGTGGATCTCGGATCGATTGCTCAATTCGTCCGCTGGCCACGACTCCGGCTCTTGCTATAGGTCTCTTGCTATAGGTCTCTTGCTATAGGTTTCTTGCTATAGAGCTGTTGCTATAAGTTGGTGCCTTGCTCCAGTTTTCCTTTTCTTTTCCTCTCTACCCTTTTTCTGTTACTCAAATAACACAATGTCTATCAAATTAAACTCAGGCTACGAAATGCCCTTGGTTGGCTTCGGCTGCTGGAAGGTTGACAACGAAACCTGCGCTGAGCAGATCTACAACGCCGTGAAAGTCGGCTACAGATTGTTTGACGGTGCCATGGATTATGGAAACGAGAAGGAGGTGGGCCAGGGCTTGAAGCGTGCAATTGACGAGGGTTTGGTCACCAGAAAGGAACTTTTTATCGTTTCCAAGCTCTGGAACAACTTCCACCACCCCGACAACGTCCCTGTTGCCATCAACAAGGTCTTATCGGATTTGGGGCTCGATTACATCGATCTTTTCTACATCCACTTCCCAATTGCGTTCAAGTTTGTGCCTATTGAGGAGAAGTACCCACCCGGTTTCTACTGTGGCAACGGAGACAAGTTCATTTACGAAAACGTTCCCTTGTTGGACACCTGGAGGGCTTTGGAGAAGTTGGTGGACGACGGGTTGGTCAAATCGATCGGTATCTCCAACTTCAACGGGGGCTTGATCTACGATTTGCTCAGAGGCGCCAGAATCAGACCTGCCGTCTTGCAGATTGAACACCACCCTTACTTGCAGCAGCAGAACCTTGTGGAATACGTGCACAGCGAGGGCATTGCTGTGACCGCCTACTCCACATTTGGGCCCCAATCTTTCTTGGAATTGAACCATTCCAAGGCCTTGAACACGCCCTCGTTGTTCAACCACCCTTCGATTCAGAAGATTGCCGAAAACCACAAGAAGTCGACCGCCCAGGTCTTGCTCAGATGGGCCACCCAGAGAAACGTTGCTATCATCCCCAAGTCCAACAACCCGAACAGACTTGCGGAGAACTTGCTGGTGAACGATTTCGACTTGCTGAAGGCTGAATTGGATGAAATTGCCTCGCTTGACATTGGTTTGCGCTTCAACAACCCATGGGACTGGGACAAGATTCCTATTTTTGCTTAGTAAATGTGCACAGCAGAGCTTGTAGGAGAGGAAAGTGGAATATGAAAAAGAGACCAGAATTGAGAGTCGTAGTAGGGATATAAGGAAGATAAGGAAATTTTTGGGAGAAAGAAAGAGAAAAGGAGGTACTGGGGCAGGTATTAGGGAGAAGATGTGAATCGCCATGTAAGTGCCAGTTTGCACCCATTTGCGAGCCCTAGTCGTTACCCGGACGGGAAATTTTTTCCCGCACACCTTTTCTTTGGCTCTGTTCAATTCTCTCGTCTGCTACTCTCTTCTTCTGAGCTACTCTTTCTGCTTTCACTCTCTCGTCTTCTCCATAGATGATGGACAATAGTACTCTACCTAATATTGCGTGGACTCAAATGATGATCGTTACACAACATTCAATCCGGTGACTCCTGAGCCATGGATAATACATGCATCACCATCTGACAGTGTCCATGTTGTCTTAGGTACAGTATTATTGGCCAGCATCTGTGCCAGATGCCTGAATTGCATAGCAATGCAACAGTATGTATATTTCCCGGCTTAATGATGATAACTTAACTATTCAGTTCTGCTTCTGATACCAAAATTTCATGAAGATACTTTACCAAGCTCATTATATCTGATAGCCTATATTTATGACCAAAAGAGAAACTAACAGTTAGAATTAAGGGAAGTGAAAAGTGGAAGTGCAGGTGAGATGTTGAAGATCGGGAGTCGAAAGGAGAGATGACGAGTGAGAAACGAAGAGAAGATAGGTCTGAAGAGAATCGATGAAGAGAAGAGATGGGACCAAGGGTGGAATGTGTATAGATATCTAAGCTTTAGATATAGATAGTTGAATGTATTTTCAAGAAAATTACTGTAGAATGGGTGTTGTTGAGACAGATTGAGGATGGAATCACCAGAAAGTACATGAATAGATATAATCTGACTTCGACTTCCAGTCCTGATCTCTCCTTGTCTTCCTCATTCTTCTAGTCTCTTCTATTCTCTACATCCAACTCATCAAGCTCTTCACTCTAATAACTGAACAAGGCTACCTTTCCATCAATGCCCGAAGTGCTGATCTTGCCTGGCCCGTAGATCCGGACCCTGGAGATCGAGTTCTGGTGCAAAGTTTCAGAGCCCGCGGCCGCTTTGTTGACTTTTCCCTTCAAGTCCAACTGGCGGAACATGTGCAAGGCATCGTGGGATGAGATCTCGGCATCCTCGTCGTCGGCGCTGACAATGGTGGGGGCCGCCACTGACTGGCCAAGCTTTGAGACCTCGCGCCAGTTGCCCTCGTCGCCTTCCAAAACAACGAGACTGCACTGGTAGCCACCTACTACCACCTTGTTCTCACCCACAAAAGCTAGTGACCGGAAGGGCAAGTAGTCGGTCTTGATGTTGAGGATCAGTCGGGGCGGCTGGCCCTCGCCGGCAGGGTACACGAAACCGACGGACGAGTCGTGGGAAACAAAAGCGAGAGCATCCCCGCTGGGGCTGAAAGCAACATCGTGGATCCAGGCGCCCGTCTCGTTGATGAAGTCACCGCACAACGTCTGGAACGGCAACTTGGACCCCCACGCAGAGGGCTCGGGCTTGGCGTCGAGACCCTTGATGTACGCGGAAAAGACCCTCACGTGGCCGTCGGTGGACCCACAGCTCAACAAAACGTTGTTGGGGTGCCACGCCAAGCTGGTGATGGTAGATTTCAACGGCTTTTTCAAATGCTTGGAGATCCACCAGTCGTTCTCCGGCTCGTAGTAGCATACGGCCACAATGCGGTCCGAAGAACCAATTGCAAACTTCTGACTGTCAGAAGACCAGCGGCAGATGGTAGCGGCACGGCTGATGCGGAGAAGTACCAACGTTGGCTTGTAGTCCTGGTCGGCGGCGCTGTACTGCCACACCAAGGCATTACGGTCCTGAGAGCAGGTCAAGATCTTGGTGCCATCGGGGGAGAAGTCCACTGACGTCACAGTTTTGTCGTGGCCGTCCAAGGTGGCAACAAGCTTCGGCTTGGAAGCTGAATTGGGCACGGTGGCGTAGAGCTCGACCGTGTTGTCCTTGGTGATAGCCAAGATCTTGCGGTCGGGAGAGAACGAGTGGTCCTTGATGGGCTTGTGGCCCAATTGGTAGGCAATTGGCGCGGACATGGCAGGAGTCGACTCTACTGCGGATGGTTTGGTGGGGGGCGAGGAGGTGGTGGTGAAGTGGGAGGAGTGCTGAGAGGAGGAGGGTGAGAGAGCCTCGCTCAGCCATAGGCGGTGCGCACACGAATGGGGGAATGGGAGGCGCGGTCCTGGTGAAAGGGGCCACGGGTAGCACCAGTGCGAGGTGATGGAGGGTCACGGGCTGGGCACCGGTAGCACCACCACAGTTGATTGTGCCAGGGCAGTCGGCGACCCAGTTACATATGTTTTACAGTCATATAGCCCCTGTCACAGAGTAAGGCCTAAGGAAATTGTTTTCATTCATCGATACATTGTAGCGTTTCATCCTCTCCACCCTTATCCTCACCCTCCCCTTGCGTCGTCCTCTCTTACCCTCATCCTCACCTACATCATTCCACTCTCCTTGTTGTCCAAATAAGCCTTCGTCTTGCTCCAAGCCTTGAGAACCTTCTCATTCTTCAGCTCCGCGACCTTTCCATCAAATCTGTCGACAAGGGCCCGGAACAAGTTCTTGGTCTCGTCGTTGAAGAGAATGCGGAGCCAGTAGAACAACAAAAACAACGCCAATTGGTAGCCGGAGGTGTTGCGGAAGAGAAGAGTTCTCAACAACAAATATCCGATCAATACCAACTCATCGTAGGCAATTATGGAGGCGAGGAATGCCTCTTCTTTGAGAACAACAGAGACGTCCTTCGACAAGGAGAGTTGCAATAGGGACACCAAAATGTAGGGCAAAATTTTGAAAATGGACTTGAAAGTGAAGATCCAAACAAAAGCTAGTATCAAGTACTGGAAGTTCTGCTGCGATACAAAAGTGGCGGCTGGGGGAAGTGTTTTGAGGCCAAACCGGTGTGACGTGGTGGAGAAAAGCGCCAAGATAGAGCCCAAAAGCGTTAATCTATAGGCAATGGAATTTATGTAATATTTGTTTGGCAACCAGAAGACCTGAAAAAGAAGCGACACAGACCCGAAAACAACGGTGGTGATGTGTCCGGCTAGCCATAACTTGTACTTGAGGGCACTGTTCAGCTTGTGCTTTCTCACGAGCTTCTTCTTCTTCTCAGGCTTTGGGGGCTCGCGAGGCTGAACCAGAGACCCATTGGGGATCTCGGCACTGGCCCTCGCGTTCTGGCGACTGGCTGTGGGCGAAATGTCGGACATGGCGTTGGTGGTTGGTCAGAGAAACCTTTCGCTTGCTCTTGGTGTGGAGGATACCCCTGGCATGTGTGTAGGATATCCTGCATACACGTTCTCATTACCAAAACAACACGGACGGCCTGCCTAAAGGCCAGAAGAAACACGTCTTCATAAGCCATGCCGCCCAAGGAAATCTATGCCGTGAACTATGCGAACTCGACTGCTCTCTCGCCCATAGAAGCGCAGATTTTGTCGCAGTACCAGCTTCTTGCGGTGCAACTCAACACGCTCTCCTCCGAGGTGCGAGATCTCAGCTTCACGAGCTCAGAGGAGAAGAAGAACCAGCCTCCGAATTCCGATAAACTCTTGGACAATATGCGGAATCTTGAGATGAAAATTGGGTTGATCTACACACTTTTCAAGGGGGCGGTATATTCGCTCTTTCTACAGCACGAGGAGGACCTCAATGCTCGAAATGAGTCGAGTCGCGAGACGGAGGAGTCCCAGGGGAGCGAAGAACCAGCCGCGGGTGAGGGTGAGTAGCGGGACGCAGCGCGTTCAGGTATTGGGAGCAGCATTCGAGCAGACTGACACTTTCGGACAGACCTTCAAACAGCCGCTGAGGATCTCCTAAGGAGAGCCTGCTATACATGGCTCACCATACTGTGCTTCGCTCACCCAATTCCGAGCTCACCAAATAGCGCACCAAACAGCGCACCAACACCAACGGTGCCCACGCAAACCGAGCCGCCTCTCACGGGGCTCTTCCCGGGTAACAACCCCTTCATCACGTGTACATTTTCCTGGATGACACCCACCCCGGAGTTTCTTCTCCTCAGTATCTGGTGACATTCTGGGGCTGCGAAATGGCGGCACACCTGCAGAGAGTCTTGGCGTCATTTGGGTGCGACCAGAGTCAATTTCGAAATCTTGTGCAGCCCAATGTTCTATTTTATGGCCCCGTGCCGGCACTGGAAGGCGTATAATTACTAAATCATAGCTGAATATAGAACATGGGACTGGCAACCGCCTTGTCATTTTTCACGCCTCCAGCAGCCGCCGATCTTCGGTGGTCGTAGCCGTAGTCTGCGCGCTAATTTCCACCTCATCCACTAATAAACGCACTATATAAGCGTCCGAAAAGCCAAATGGCAGGGCCCCATTTTTTCTCTCCAGTCTATACCACCGAATCGTCATGTCTGCTAACGATAAATATGCCACGCCGTTATCTTCCAGATACGCCTCTGAGGAGATGTCCAAGATTTTCTCTTTGAGAAACCGCTTCTCTACCTGGAGAAGACTCTGGCTCAATCTCGCCATCGCCGAGAAGGAGATGGGCCTCGATGTGATCACCGACGAGGCCATTGAGCAGTTGAAGGGTCATTTAGAGATCACTGACGAGGAGATTGAGGCCGCTTCCAAAGAGGAGGCCATCGTGAGACACGATGTCATGGCCCATGTCCATGTTTTGGGCAAGGAGTGTCCCGCAGCCGCAGGAATCATCCACTTGGGCGCCACTTCTTGCTTTGTTACTGACAATGCCGATTTGATTTTCTTGAGAGACGCCTACGATGTGCTCATCCCCAAATTAGTCAACGTCATCAACAAATTGTCCAACTTTGCCTTGGAGCACAAGGACTTGCCCGTGTTGGGCTGGACCCATTTCCAGCCCGCTCAGTTGACCACTGTGGGCAAAAGAGCGACTTTGTGGATTCAGGAGTTGTTGTGGGACTTGAGAAACATGGTCAGGGCCAGAAACGACATTGGCTTGAGAGGCGTCAAGGGAACCACTGGTACCCAGGGCTCTTTCCTTTCGCTTTTCCACGGAGACCACGACAAGGTGGAGGCCTTGGACGCCCGTGTGGTGGAGTTGTTGGGTTTTGAGCACGTCTACCCCGTCACTGGGCAGACCTACTCCAGAAAGATCGATATTGACGTGTTGGCGCCATTGGCTTCCTTGGGAGCTACTGCTCACAAGTTCGCTACCGATATCAGATTGTTGGCCAACTTGAAGGAAATCGAGGAGCCATTCGAGAAATCTCAGATTGGGTCCAGTGCCATGGCCTACAAGAGAAACCCAATGAGATGCGAGAGAGTGTGCTCTCTTTCCAGACACTTGGGCGGGTTGTTTAGCGATGCGGTCCAGACCGCTTCGGTGCAGTGGTTCGAGAGAACTTTGGACGATTCTGCCATTAGAAGAATCTCTTTACCCTCGGCCTTCTTGACTGCCGACATCATTTTGTCCACTTTGCAGAACATCACCAGCGGGTTGGTGGTGTACCCCAAGGTGATTGAGAGAAGAATCAAGTCGGAGTTGCCATTCATGGCTACCGAGAACATCATCATGGCTATGGTGGAAAAGGGTGAGTCTCGACAGGACTGCCACGAAGAGATCAGAGTCTTGTCTCACCAGGCATCGGCTGTCGTCAAACAGGAGGGAGGCGACAACGACTTGATCGAGAGGGTGAAAGCCACCAAGTACTTCGAGCCCATCTGGGACCAATTGGATGCATTGTTGGACCCTTCGACTTTCGTGGGAAGAGCTCCTCAGCAAACGGAAAAGTTTGTGAACAACGACGTCAGAAAGGCGTTGGAGCCTTTCAAAGAGCACATCACCGATGCGCAGGTCTCTTTGAATGTTTAGGTGCTGAAGAGGGAAGGAAAATTGGACAACTGACGATGAATTAGAAGAATGTAGAGGGGCTCGATTTGGAAGGCTGGGGCTAGAGCTGGAGAAGTGCGGGCATTGACATCGAGGTGTGACAAGGAATTAAACCTACATCGGTCTTTCGATTAAGTGTCTCTATTAATGCATGTTAACCACTGTTCTTATTCTGGCATTTCTCTTTTTACGTCATGTGTGTCCTGCTCTGGCTCTCTGGTCCCTTGCTCTCTTTCTCCTTCTCCCTGCTCTGACAATGCAATGAGCTCGTTGACCCGCGCCATTACCGGCCCATAGTCAAAGGTGCAAAGGATGCACCTGCTGTTAGGGCCTCTGGAATCTACCACTCCGTTGATCAAATCGCGCTCGAGCATCCTTTCATCGACGTAGAGCGATCCGCTGATACGCCCGGGCACAATATACACCCTCATGTCTGCCTTGTAGCGTGGACGCGCCACAACCTTCTTGATGAATAAGTTGCTGGGGCACTCGCCCGGTTTCCCCGTGCTGAACATCATTTCATCGTAGAAGTCGCGGTCGTCAATGAGCCAGTAATCGCCTGGGTGGGCAGTTTCAAACTTAAGTAGCGTGGTGGCCTCTAGTTCGGTCGAGGTGGACCGGGTCACACGAATCAACGAGTACTCCTTGAGTCCAAAAAGTGAACTGACAGCGGTATCGAGTGAATTGAAAATGGGCGATGAGTCTCGCCGAAACGTCTGCAAAATTTTATTAGAAAAATCGGAAAACTTCACTAAATTGCTGTCTATGAGATGTACTTTCTTGGAAACCAAGGGCGTGGAATCATGCTTCGTGTTGATGCTTTCGATGGGAAAATCCGAGTGGGCGGCACGCTCAAGCACCCGGATGTCTTTGATGTTGAAATTGGGTGTCAAGCTCTGGTACAACGCGGCAAACGAGGGCGCCAATGTTAACTTTACCCGTAGAGCAGCCTCAAGATACTTGAGGTGGAGCTTCAGGTGTGAGTCCAGAGGGCTCCTAGGTCTCTTGCCCACGGACTTCCTGCGGATGGCAAGGCTCACGTACTCCCTGCCCACGAGGTACTTGGGATTTACTCTCGATCTGGGAAGTGTGAAAGAAGGGGAAGAGATGCTGGGAGATATAGAAGCAGCAGAGGGCGGGAACGGTTTCCTAAAGGGCACCGTGTGAGGCTCGGAGAGATTGGCCACGGTGCTGAATGTCGTGAGTTGGGCACCCAGACTGCCAACTGCGAGCTGATGCACAGAGCTTTTCGCACCCTGGGGCCTGTCAGAAGATGTTTCGGTATCTGAAAAGGACCCCGGGCCAGAGGAGGCCTCCTCAGGGGACTCTTCGTCCGCATTCTCGAGTGGATAGTTAAGCAAATCCACGAGAAACATTGGGCGGAAAAGAGCAGAAACTGAAAATTCGAATGTTGATCTGGGGTGAAAGATCTGCTCGGCGATTGGGTTGGGCCAGATAATGGGGGCCTTTTTAAAAGTCTTTCGGAACCGCCTGATGTCCGATGGTGTCAGTTTTTGTGCTCCTCTGAAACCCAGGCCGGTCTGCAAAGAGCATCAGTTCTTCGAATGTCCCAATAGCATGCAGCTCTAGCTACGATGCCAAGATGGGGAAGCTTTGCTAGATTTTTCGCCTGTGAAGTTGCGTAGTGGTCCGTGCATTGGGGGACGGAACTCCGTGGCAGGGCGGCTTTCAGCGAGAGGGGCTTTGCTTGCTGGGGCCTTAGAGGCGGACACCTGGTCAGCCTCTTCCAGGATCTGCATGCCTGAGGTCCGGTTGGTGGGCACGAGGTCTGCATCTGATGTCTCCTCTTCGAGGCTATCTGCTGCTGACAGTCCCCGGAGTCTTTGCCCTGGCTCCGACTCTAGATCTTGAAACGCGGAGCTGTTGCGATGCAGGAGGGTGGGGCCGGGGCTCGTTAGTGAAGAGAGCCAGCAACCATTGACCCAGAAATGCAGAGTCGGAAACTTCTGCAATTTGAAAGTTGCAATTAGAAAACGGAAATTGGTAGTTAAGAACTTTTGGAGACTTTCACGGTGAATTGCAAATTGGAGACATCATGGTGTCCTTGTCACATCCATTGCCGCTAGCAGCACTCGCCCAGCTGCGAATTTCACCACGACTGCAAGCCACCGCCTTAGTGGCTCTGGAACGTTGGGCGCCCAACCCCCAGCGATCGGGCCACAGATGCACCCAGTCGTTTCATTCGGCCTGTTGCTCATATAGCCGTTGAAGTTCTTGGCTACTGCCGTTTTGGGTCTCCGGGCTTGCCTGATGTCTCATGTCTCACCTGACATTTTCTTTGATCTCGCCCTGTCACCCCTCACAGTTTTTTTTTGTCTCACCCCCCACCTCACCCCACCACACCCCACTAGTCATCTCTTACCTTCCAAATTTTGTTCCTCTCGTTCATCGTATATCCTTCGCTAGGCTCCCTTTCCTCCTCGCTTCATCTCATTTCTTTTCTTCTTCGTGCTTTTTACTCGCATTCCTTTTTTCCCATTTCCACCGCCCCTTCATCTCCAGCGTCACATCCTACGATCAGTCTACTCTCTATCTCTTCTTATTCTATTCTTTTAAAAATTGGACCCCTGGTTGATATTGCGGTCCCTCACACCCAACTCTCCACTCATGTAATCGTCGTCGTCTCCCTTCTCGTTCTTGCGCCAGAAGGTCCAGCTTCCACTGTTGGAACCTCTGTTTGATCTCTTTCTCCAGATAAAGAAAAATGCTATAAGCGCCACTAAAATGGCTCCTCCTACTCCCACCACTACCCCCACCACGATCTTATTCGTGTGAGAAAGTCCGCCCGACCCGCTGCTCTTGTTGCTGTCCGTAGGGGATGCTGTTACGAGCGACGTCTGTGTCACCACCACAGTCTTGCCATTTTGCACGGAGCTGAATGTGGTGATAACCTTGGACCCTGTGGACGACGAGGACGACGAAGAAGTGCTCAGGGTGGTGGGGGTCGCCCTGCTAGAGCTGCTTGTCTGGGTGGAGCTCGAGGTGGTGTCGGTCTCGGTCGCGAACGAAAAGCTCGAGGAGGAGCTGGGCGCCGGAGTGCTCGAGAAAACCTCGCTGCTGGTGCTGGGAGTGCTCAGTGGCGAGGTGAAGAAATCGGTCGAACTAGTGGAAGTCTCGCTGGAACTCTCGCTGAAAGTGGGCTCGATAAAGGAGCTCTCCAGCGACTCAGTGCTGGACTCGGAGCTGAACAGCGCTCCGTCCAGTGAGATGGTGTTGGAGAAGAGGGTAGAGTTGGAAGGTTCCGCTCGCTTAACGAGAGCTATGGCACCATCCTGAAGAGCCTGTGGCACCATTCTCTTCGTATGAACGTGGGTATGGGTGCCCAGAAGCGTATAAAGACAGAGCACAAGTAGAAAGGATACTGCTGCTATGGCAGCAAAGCGGAGGGGTCCCTGAAACGGCATGTTGAGATGGGGAGGTCGAGGATAGAACGCTGGGTATGGGTAGCGCTAACAAGGAATGTATGCTTTGGCAGGCGGTTCAGAGAAAAAGTCTCTAGCTGGGGGATCTCTGGCTGTGTCTCGGTAGTCTGTGGCGAAGTCTAGGGCAAAGTCTAGAGCGAAGTCTGCGCGAAGATTTGTGTGGTGGATCTAGGGATATTCTGGGATGTTTTATGATCGCTCTATAGCCGCTCAAAGGAAGATCAGGAACTTTGGGATTCAACGAGTGGAGCCTTTGACTTCTGGGAAAAGGGCGGTTTTACGGGTGGAGCTACTTGGTCTGCGAGTGATTCTCGTCAAATTTCTCACGAGGCGCAAAATACGCACCAGAATACGGTGAGGGCTTAGCGCCGGACTCAGGGCAGGATCAGTGCAGTCCCAGTGCAGTTCCAGGAGGACCCGGGGATCAGGTACTCAGGAGTGCTCGCAGTGGGCCGATGGCCTAGAGTTCGGATCTGATTGGTCTTGGGTCGGTGAAGTTCAGCTCCGGTGGGTCCTGAGGAAAGCCCGTTCCAAAAATAGCGCGCGATGTAGCGGTTTCCTCGCGGGTTCGCTATTGTTCGAGTCACACCACGGTGATAGCAGCGGTTTTCGCCGGCGGCGAGCATTGGGAAGCGCATATTTGTCGATAATTTGGCCTACGTGGCGCTAGCTGGGGCAGAGTATGTGAGAATGCTAGAGAATGTGCAACATTCCGGCGCGCTAGCCGTTAGTTCCAACATCCAGATCCTGGCGTCGTATACAAGATCAGCCAGGTACAGAAAAATAGCCAAACACCCGAAATGGGGATATCAGAAACCACGATCCTTTTCATGGAATCGAGGCCCTTTTTGGAGTTTTCATCGCTATGTTGCATCCCCTTGTCGGGCCCACCGACCCTCCCACTCTCTCCCCACTGTCTCACCGCACTCTCCCTTCTGCCCCACTCCCCAACTAGACCCCACCTGCACTCCTGGCCTCACCGCCACCTGCACTCCAACCCTCCCCCACCGCTCACCCGCTACCACTGGCACATGATTCCTTTTGTGTCACGCTTCATCCGCGGCAGCATGCGGAGGGGTCGCTGATCAGATGCTCACAGTGGCAACCTCCACCACACTCCAAGACACTTCCAGGGCGCTTTTTCCAGGAAATTTCTCCAGATCACACTGCCACCATGTCGTTCGCAGCAGCAGACTGCTCCGGAAGCAGCAACCCGTTGCTCCAGTTCAACAAGCACACGCAGCAGGACCGCTCACTCCAAAGACAGGGCGTTCCCCAGGCGGCACCGGGCACCACTTCCTTCAAAAATGAGGCCTTGATGAACGCAAATGATCGCCAGAACATGGAGCAGTTCATGGGAAACTCCAGTCCGGGCAATTTCCAGTTCCAGCCCATGCGCCACGAGTTGAACATGATCCAGAACCGGGCGCTGCCTTCCCACCAAGTCCAGGGGCCAAGCTGGAGTGGTGAGTTCTCTACAGCGGCCCATTCTCCCGCGGTGGCTAGGGCGGCGAGCCCGGCCACCCAGTGGAGCTCAGAATTTGGCCAGACGGGTGTTCAGCAACCGCAGGCCCAGCCCTTGCCACAGCAGCAGTACGGGCCCATGATGGGTGGCTACAGGCCCATGATGGGCGGCATGTCTATGATGGGCGGAGGCCTTCTTCACGCGAACCTGCCCTTGCAGCAGGGTGTGCCACAGCAGCAGGACCTGCCCCATAACCAGGAGGCCCAGGTCGACTGGGACAACCAGTTCCGCAAGATCGAAGAGCTCACCAGCGAGGCCGAGGCCCAGACTGAAGCCACTGCCGAGACCGAAGAGGCTGACATCGTCATCGATGACAAGTACCAGGCCACCTTCGACGAGGTGTGGGACGGGTTGAACTCGGACGCCATCGAGAACGATTTCATCTCCCAGCAGTATGAGGACTTCAAGAAGAGCCAGGGCTCAACTTTCCCGGCCGATATGTCTCAGTGGGAGAAAGATTTTGCCAAGTACGCGTCCACTCGGGCGCATTTTGGCGACTACAAGTTCGAGGAGTCCAAGAACAACCAGTTCATGGACCTCCCGTCGGCCCAGGATGCTTACGAGATAGGCTTGCAGTTGATGGAGAGTGGTGCCAAACTTTCAGAGGCGGCATTGGCATTTGAAGCGGCCATCCAGAAGGACCAGGGCCACGTCAACGCGTGGCTCAAGTTGGGGGAGGTTCAGACCCAGAACGAGAAGGAAATCGCGGGCATTTCGGCGTTGGAAAAGTGCTTGGAATTGAGTCCTGAGAACTCGGCCGCCTTGATGACCTTGGCCATCTCTTACATCAACGAGGGCTACGACAATGCCGCGTTCGCTACGTTGGAGCGCTGGATTTCCACCAAGTACCCGCAAATCTGCGACACCGCGCGTGCCAAGAACCCGTCAATTGACGACGAGGACCGGTTCTCACTCAATAAGCGCGTGACTGAATTATTCCTCAAGGCTGCGCAGATCTCGCCAGGCCAGGCCAACATGGACGCCGATGTACAGATGGGCTTGGGGGTGTTGTTCTACGCGAACGAGGACTTTGACAAGACCATCGACTGCTTCAAGGCTGCGCTCTCGATCAAGCCAGACGATGCGGTGTTGTGGAACCGGTTGGGCGCATCGTTGGCCAACTCCAACCGCTCGGAAGAGGCGGTCAATGCCTACTTCAAGGCGTTGGAGTTGAAGCCAACCTTTGTGCGTGCGCGCTACAACTTGGGCGTCTCGTGCATCAACATCGGCTGCTACAAGGAGGCCGCCGAGCACTTGTTGAGTGGGCTCTCGATGCATCAGGTGGAGGGCGCTGAAGGCACCGGATCGCTCAGCTTGAACTCGAACCAGTCGTCCTCCCTCATGGAGACTTTGAAGAGGGCCTTCATTTCCATGGACCGTCGAGACTTGGTGGAGCTTGTCAAACCGGGCATGGACTTGAACAAGTTCAGGAGCGAGTTCAATTTTTAGGAAGGTAAATAGACAAGTTAATGGTGTTATGGATGCTGTAGGGAAGCTGTCCGCGAGGCTCAGTGGCTCCTTTTGCCTACATTAGTGTTTTGTGCTAAGAAATACTTGCTCGGGGTGCACAGAGCCTTTGGCTTTGGGAACGTATCACCCCGCCGTTTCTGGGTTCATTAGTTGGCAGAGAGGTGGCTGTTGAAAGGGTCCCAGATATGTGTTTCTTGTATGCAGGTCACGAAGGTCGGTCACTCGAACCTGTACAGTTTGAAAAATAACGGTAATATCAAAGGCTTATTGCCTTTAGAGGGTGGTTTTGTTGGTGCTGGACACTCCAGATCTTCATATTTCTGAGTGTTTAGGGAGATAGCGCTGAGGTGGTTCGAGAGCTGGTGGTATATATGCAGGACATCTGTTTCTCGGCCGGCCGCGCGCTGGCTGGGGCCCTTTGCAGCGAGGCTGGGCAGGAGCTGAATGTCCATCTGGACCCTAAAAATGCTCTAGAAGGACATTCGGGCTCTTTATGTGGACAAGGACCGTGGGGCGAAATGTGGGACGAATTGGCCCATGGTTCAGGCTCAGTGGGCAGTTTCCGCGGACCTGGTGATTGTGCGCGCGCCCTATGACTCAGTGTCAAATTTTCAGCGATAAGAGCCCGCCAGTACCCCATTCCTCTCTTTCTCAGGCACCAAATTCACGAAATTGGATTTTGAAGTTTCGCTGCCATGACGTTTCCATTACTTCCCTTAGTGGAGTCCTCCATTGTGGAAGAAGTCACGCGACTTGCGGTCATTGGCCAGGCGTTGGTTCCCTATGGAGCGTTTGAGATCTCCAAGTATTTCACCACGCAGTTCCCCAATCACGTTCAAATTCACGTGGATGCCTCTGCAGAGTCCGATGTGCTGGTGGACCAAATTGTGGCCCTCTTGAACAATGGCATCAGCCAGGTGGTGGTGTCTGAGTCCCAGCTCACCGAAGCGCTCGGCGCGGGCTTGCCTGAGGAGCGGTTCATTGTGCGGGTGGAGGACACTAAGACATTGAAAAACGTCGCCCAGTTGTCAGCCTGCTCGCTCCTTGTTACCAGCGAGTTGTCAGCGGAACAGCTCAAGGAGGTGGGCCAGGACGGGAACCGGGCCGTGTACATAGCGGGCGAGGGCAAGCTGAGCGCTGAGGCGGTTGGCAGGGGCTACGTGCCAGTAATTGCGTCCCAGCTTTTGCTGACGGAGCTCCCAGCCACTGCTGCCGCTGCCGGACAGATTTCCATTGCGTCGGTGTTTGTGAGCACCTTGACGACGGACCGCCCCGACGGGTTGTTCACGACGCTCATCACCACACCAGCGCCCTCGTTCACGGCCTTGGGCGTTGTTTACTCGTCAGAAGCGTCTATCTGTGCTTCCATAGCGGAGGGCAAGGGCGTGTACCAGTCGCGGAAGCGTCCGAACGAGTTGTGGTACAAGGGCCAGACCTCGGGCGCCACGCAGCGCCTTGTGAAGTTAGAGAAGGACTGCGACTCGGACGTGGTGAAGTTCGTGGTGGAGCCCCGTCCCGGCTATGGTTTCTGTCACTTGGACAATAACTTCACGTGCTTTCACGACGGGCAGTTGAAGAGCAAGGGGGAATCCTACGGCGTCGGCATGAGCAAATTGGACGCCACGTTGGCGGAGCGCATCAAGTCCGCGCCCGAGGGCTCATACACGCAGCGCTTATTCCGGGACGAGGGTCTTTTGGTGGCGAAGTTGAAGGAGGAGCTCGACGAGTTGATCGAGGCGCGCGACCCCAACGAAGTGGCGTGGGAGGCGGCCGACTTGCTCTACTTTGTGATGGTGTGGTGCACGAAGCACGGGGTGCGGTTGGCGGACATTGAGAAGAATTTGGACATCAAAAGCGCCAAGGTGACGCGGAGGAAGGGTGACGCGAAGCCCCAGTACGTGGAGCCCAAACCGACGCAGCAGCCAGCGGTTCCCCAGTACAAGATGGAGGTACTCAGCGCCCAGGACGAGGCCCAGGTGCAGCGGGCGTTGACCAGACCGGTCCAGAAAACCGCAGACATCATGAAGTTGGTGTTGCCCATCATAGAGCAGGTGAAGAGCCAGGGAGACCGCGCGTTGGTGGAATTGACCCAGCGGTTCGACGGGGTGGCATTGGACTCGCCGGTGTTGCGGGCGCCTTTCCCCGCGGAATTGATGGCCATCAGCGCGGAAATGAAGGCGGCCATCGACTTATCGATGGACAACATCGAGAAGTTCCACCGCGCCCAGCAGCCCAAGGAGGAGGTGATGACGGTGGAAACTTCGCCAGGAGTCTTCTGCTCGCGGTTTGCGAAGCCCATCGAGAATGTGGGGCTCTACGTCCCCGGTGGAACCGCCGTGTTGCCCTCGACCGCCATGATGTTGGGGGTGCCCGCCAAAGTCGCCGGCTGCTCCAACATCATTCTCGCGTCTCCTCCCGCGCGCAGCACCGGCAAATTGACCCCCGAAGTGGTGTACGTGGCGCACAAATTGGGGGCGCTGGCCATTGTCTTGGCCGGTGGGGCTCAGGCCGTCACAGCCATGGCCTACGGTACCGAGAGCGTCGTGAAGTGCGACAAGATCTTGGGCCCGGGCAACCAGTTCGTCACTGCCGCCAAGATGTACGTGCAGAACGACACCCAGGCGTTGTGCTCGATCGACATGCCCGCCGGGCCCTCAGAGGTGTTGGTGATCGCCGATGGCGAAGCCGACGCCGATTTTGTGGCGAGCGACCTCTTGTCACAGGCGGAGCACGGGGTAGACTCGCAGGTGATTTTGATTGGTGTGGGGCTCAACTCGGAGCGGTTGGCGGCCATTGAACGCGCGGTGGAGGCCCAGGCGCTGGTGCTACCACGGCGCGAGATCGTGGCCAAATGCTTGGCCCACTCGTTCATTTTGCTTGTGGATTCGTACGAGGAGGCATTTGCCTTGTCCAACCGCTACGCCCCCGAGCACTTGATTTTGCAGATTGAAAAGGCTGCGTCCTTCGTTCCCAGCCACATCGAGAACGCGGGCTCCGTTTTCGTGGGCAGTCTCTCGCCTGAGTCTTGTGGCGACTACTCCAGTGGTACCAACCACACGTTGCCCACGTACGGGTACGCCCGCCAGTACTCCGGAGTCAATTTGGCCACGTTCCAGAAGTTTATCACGTCGCAGCAGGTGACCGAGACGGGCCTCAAGAGCATTGGAAGGGCGGTGATGACGTTGGCGGCGGTGGAGGGCTTGGAGGCACACAGAAACGCGGTCCAGGTCAGAATGGACAAGTTGGGGTTGTGAGATGGTCATGAGCGTTCTAGATTAATTACAATAGACACTATATCAAGTTATATTGTGGAAGGTGGGGGATGAGTCGCTAGAATGACAGCAGGGGGAGGGCTACGTAGGAGTAGCCGACAGTAATATTCAAGAGCAGCTGGCAGTGGCTAGCTGAGAGCAACTGGCAGAGACTAGGCGTACAGATCTACAGTTGCTAGATAATGGGCATTACACCTGATAATGTCAGACCGTAGCTAAATATTCTCAATTGAAACAATACTGAGCTGTGCTAAACCCAATAAATCGTCTGCAATTTCAGAACTCTCTGTAATCTCTGTCTCTGTTCTCCTGGTCATTCTGCTGCTCAGATCTTCGACACCGCCCCAAGACCCAATTCCGCATACACCGCCTTCTCAAACTCCCGGTAGCCCTCCACCGTGACCTCGTCCAAGTACGGGAACACCTGCGAACCCCAGAAGCCCCCTATACCATTCTTGAAGTCCATCCAGAAGTATAAGTTGCCCAACCCGCTCCAAAAAATAGAGCCCTTGGGCCTCCCAGACGCCAAATTGTGCTTATTGTAGGCGCAACCCGCAAAGGTGAACCCGTCAGAATCGTCGTGCTCATCGCTGGACACCGTCATGAAGTCAATGACAAAGTCTTCGGGTAAATGGTTCCTTCTGCCAAAAGACACGGTCTCTGCCTTGAGTATGCGCTTGCCAGTGTCTGGGGAAACACCTTCATTGAGCCAGACACGGATGAATTTGAGGTAGTCACCCACAGTCCCGATACAGCCCTGGCCCCCCATGTCGATTTTGGGGTTTTTGGTGAGCGAGGCCCGGGCCACGCCAAAACGCCCGTCACGAAGCCGCCGGTGCAACCTGACCAAGGGCTCGTCGTTGAGCGAGAAAGTGCACGAGGTCATTCCAGCGGGAAGGAAAACGTTTTCCCGGAGGTACGAACTCAACGACTGGCCCGTGATCTCCTGGATTATTAGGCCCAACCAGTCGGTGCTATGGCTATAGGTGAACTTTGTGCCCGGCTCAAACACAAGCGGCATTTTGGACTCGGAAAAGTACTCCGGGCTGGGATCAATGGCGTTAATGTGCGGGTCCCGGAGTGTCATCAAGTTGAAGTAGTCGATGCTGGTGAAGGAGTAGGCAAAGCCCGAGGTGTGGGTGAGCAATTGGCGGATGGTGACGGGATTCTTGGGCGGGCGCGTGGGTTCGAGAAAGGTGCCGTCCTCGTCAGAGATCTGGCCCTCATCAATGAGCCCGATGCTGCCAATTTGGGGCAAGTATTTGTCTGCCCGCTCCTCCACATCGAGCCGTCCAGACTCGTACAACTGGAGCACCGCCGTACAGGTCAAGGCCTTAGTGCACGAGTAGTACGCCATCACGTGGTCGAGCGTCATGGGCTCCTGAGTCTCGATATTGGCGTAGCCGCTGGCCTTGAGGTACAAAGTCTCCCGTACTGAAGTCACCCCAAGGGCTACTCCGTGCACTGGCACCGTGGAGATGTCGCCCTCGGTGGAGGTGTAACGAACTAAGATCTCATCGAGCGAGGCGCCAAGCTTCTCCCGCTGAGCCTGCGAAAAATTAGGGGACATTGCAGTTGGCTTGGTGATCTGAGTTCCAGAATTTCGACACCTCCTGGGCCCCGTAGGGTCTTTATAGCTGGCCCTGTCTCATGTGAAGATCGCCGTTGCCTACGCTCCCCCGCAATTCGCGCGTGTCAACGGCCAGAGCCGTGGCCATGGTGCTAATAATGGGCCTGTGTCCGTGAAAAAGGCCGGAACAGCAGACTCAAACATCGAAATCCAAACTTCTCAAACTTGACAGAATGACTAAGCAGGAGAATTCGAAATGGAGGCTTCTAATTTTCCCGATTTTACAATATAGTTCATTCTGGTTTAAAAAGCTTCACAGTTTGAGGTTTAGTGGTGTAGCGGCTATCACGTTTCGTTCACAAGTGTTCGCACAGTGAAATCCGAAAAGGCCCCGAGTTCGATCCTCGGCTAGATCAAATTGTTTTTTTTCCAAATTGGCTGTTCATGTTTTTCAATGCTCATATTTGCTTATTTAACTATATATTCTGCTGACTTAGCTTGCTGTACTTCTATCAGCTTCTTTTAGGCCTTCTATAGATGTATTAAATTTTTTGGGGATGCCTCTTAGTACCAAACGCTGCTTTTCTTGCAGCTTGTGGTTTAGTGGTGTAGCGGCTATCACGTTTCGTTTACAAGTGCCCACGCGCAGTAAGCTCCGAAAAGGCCCCGAGTTCGATCCTCGGCTAAATCAAGCTTTTTTTTTGAAGGAGTTCTTCCATGTCTTATAATTTCTCTACTAATTACAGTTGAATACTTCGTCTCGTTACACTCGCTAAACGCTCTTTTATTCACAATTTAGAGCCTTGGACAAAGGAAGTTCCTTGGGCAATGGATTTCTTCAAACCCTCAAGAGCTGCACCCACCAACTCCTGTTCCTCCTTGGTGACGTTGAAGTTGTCGAAAGGATTTATGAACGACTTGATGGCACCATCCTTGAGAATGACAGGGACCGAGAAGAATTGGGTGTGGTTCAATTTGGACGCGAGCTTCTCTCCATCTTGGACCCCTGGGAGGTAAATGTAGGCCGAGTCAGGTACTGAGCCGGCGGCACTGGAGCCAGTCAAGGAGTTCAAGACGTTTTCGGCAAATCTGTAGCCGGCGTAGGCCATGGACAAAGTGGCGGAACCAGCCCCATTTTTGGCCTTGACCACCTCGTCTCCACCGAACTGGACCCTGTTGACAAACTTCTTGTAGTCAGAAGCCGAAATTTTGCTCACCTTGGCCTGTAGGGACTTATCGATGTTGATGAGGGGGATGATGGTGTCACCAGAATGACCTCCGATAACAGAAAGTTTTCCTCTCAAGGAGTCAGCGGGCTCTCCGATGAGGTCTCCAAGGAAGGTTTCAGCTCTAACTGCGTCCAAAGTGGTGACTCCGAACAACTTGAGCGGGTTGAAGACGCCAAACTTCTTGAGCACCTCAGCAGCGATGGGTACAGTGGAGTTGACGGGGTTGGAAATGATCAAAATGGAGGCGTTAGGACACGTTTTGGCGATGTTGGCGGTCAAGTCTCTGATAATAGAGGCGTTGATGTTGAATAAATCGGCCCTGGTCATTCCTGGCTTTCTTGGAACACCGGCTGGGATGATCACGAGGTCTGAGCCCTTGAGCGCCTTTTTGATGGTCTCGGTATCTTCTTTGGAGGACGGCTGGTAGCCAGTAACGGCAGCAGGCGAGCAGATGTGAGATAAGTCGGCAGCCACTCCGTTGGCGTTGACGATATCGAAGAGAGCCAACTCGGACACCGCGGGATTGAGCTTTAAGAGAAGCGATAAGGGCTGGCCGATGCCTCCAGCGGCACCACAAACTGTGACTTTGACCATGATATAGGAAGCAGGAGATGAGAAGAGGCAGAGAAAATGTCAGAAAAATGTGTCGAAGATTTCAGGGTGAACTATGTGGGCGGGATCACATGGTGAGAAACAACCTCGGACCGCGTAATGTGGGGAGGGGCTTCCTGAAAGCAAGCGCTGGTGCATCGCACAGGCTGCGCTTCGGGACAGGGAAGCTGGCGAGTTGGCGCTGACTACGACTACTGGAGTGGCCGGGAAGCTCCGGAGAGTGGGGCAAGGAGTGCCCGTTTGGGCTGTGGTCTACGCTGGAAGAGATGCCGCAGTTTGGGGGTCGTAAAGAGGCAGCGATGTGACGGCAAACGCTGCTCCACCCGGTCCAGCTCGCACACAGCGGCTACTACCAGTGCGCAGCTCCCTCCCACCCGGCGGCTACCGTCGCGCAGCTCACGTCCGGCAGCTCTCGCCCCGCTCGGCCGCTCCGAGCAGTCCAGCGCAAGGCTTCCGTTTTGCCTGCACATGGGGCTTCAAAACCTGCAATCGCTCCCTGCTCCAACCTGCAATCGCTCCCTGCTCCAACCTGCAAACCCACTTTCAGCCTGCATTCATTTAGCCTGCACTTGACCTCCGATAAGCTCCGTCTGCTCCCATCAACGACATGAGAGGCCTCACCCAGTGCACTGCGCTTGCTTTACTTCTTGGCTCGGCGGCCGCCATCGACTGTGCGGCTCCCGAGTTTTCAGACTACAAAATCGACCTTTTGAAGGGCGTGCACCAGGTGGCAAGCATCGTGGAAACTCCCCCTACCAAGACCAGGACCACCTGGTACTTTGGAGTGTGCGAGAAAATTGACATCAAGGCCTGTGGAGACGCCGATGTGTGCGGGGTGACCGAGGTGTTAATTGGCGGAAATTATGAGACCACGGAGGTGATACAGTACACGCCCAAGTTGAGCAAGACCTACACGCCACTCAGTGACGACAAGGGTATTCAGCTCGAGTACAAAGATGCCCCATGGGGCCCCAAATTGCTCAATGCAAAGATAACCTTTTTGTGCGCGTCCAAGGACGACAAGGAGGACGTGGATGTGTTCAAGGTGAAGAGCTTCGACTACGAGAATTTGGTGGTGGAGGTGTTGTCAGAAGCCGGATGTATCAGGACCGCTGACGACAAGAAGCCAGATGAAAAGAAGCCGCACAAGGACAAGGGCAAGGAAAAAGAGGATAAGGGCGAGTCTTGGGGCTGGTTCACGTGGATCTTCATCTTCATGGTGTTGTTCTTGAGCATTTATATCATCGGTGGAGCGTGGTTCCAGTACCACAAATCGAACTCCATTGACTTCCAGGGAGCCTTGCGCGAGGTGGTGGAGAATTTTGTGGATCTTCTCAGAGGCTTGCCCAAGTTTGTGAAGGAGATCATCGAGAAGATAACGGGCAACCACAACAGGGGGGAGTACAGCGCTGTGTAGCTGTGTATAGAAGTGGAGGAGATTTGAAGAGATTTGAAGTGTAGATCTGGGGTGGTTCGGTGCTGGGTGTTCTCGGATACGTTACTGGTGTAGTAAGACCCTCTGCGTAGAGCTGTTAGGGCATTGTGCTCCTTATGGGCTCTAATGATTGCTACGACTAGGGGCCAGAGTCCCCTAATGCGCGCTACTGCTTTTACTACGGCTAGGGCAATAGCGCTAGACAGACGAGCCTACCGTCCTCTGCTTCCAACTGGCTCAAAAGGTAAAAAAGCCGAATATCAAAAGCTGTAGTATCGGAGGACCTGAGCTCCAACATTTTTTTCCTCATTTCCCTAGCCGTTTTCCTCCACAGCTTGCTCGCGAACTCCACTATGGCTGTGCGACACCGAAAATGACTCGGATCAGATCGTCCATCTGCGAGAATTTGCACCTACTGCCCACTGTTTCTACTGCCACACCACTCCCCAGTTGTTCTGCTGCTCTCAGAAACTCCCCAACGCTATGACCACAGTGAAAGAAAAAATCCAGCTGTTGCGGCCAGGCGAGAAGTTCTACTCGTTTGAGTTCTTCCCGCCCAAGACCGACAGCGGGTTCAAGAACTTGCTCTCCAGATTGAGCCGGATGCTGGCATTAAACCCTTTGTTTGTGACGGTAACCTGGGGCGCTGGAGGCTCCACCAGTGAGAAAACGATGGAGTTGGCCGCCACATGCCAGAAATTGTTGAATCTCACCACCGTCTTGCATTTGACCTGTACCAACACCAACAAAGAAATCATCGACAAGGCGCTCAGCGACGCCAAAAAAAACGGAATTAGGAACATTTTGGCATTGAGAGGCGATCCTCCGCGCACAGAGGAGTACTGGACTCCTAACTGTGATTTCAATTACGCCGTGGACTTGGTCAGATACATCAAGGAGACCCACGGCGACTACTTCTGTATTGGGGTGGCCGGGTACCCAGAGGGTCATATCAATGGCTCCCATGCCACTCTGCAGAACTTTGAGCAAGATCTCCCGTACTTGGTCGAAAAAGTGGAGGCTGGAGCTGACTTTTTGATCACCCAGTTGTTCTTCGACTCCGACAAGTTTCTCAGATATGAGCAGGCGTTAAGATCCACACCTCAGCTCAGAGACATCATCTTAATCCCCGGCTTAATGCCCATAACGACCTTCCAGATCTTCAGCAGAGCCACCAAGTTGGCGCATGCTTCCATTCCCGAGGCCTACGAGAAGGCTTTGGTGAGCTCAAGCTCAGATGACAGCGAGGTCAAACGCATCGGTGTGGATATTTTGACGGAAATCATTGCAAAAGTGGATCAAGGAACCGCGGGGAGAATCAAGGGATACCATTTCTACTGCTTGAACTTGGAGAAGGCCGTGGCTTCGATCATCAACGAGCTGCCAATCTTGCGAGACATCGTGAAGGGTCCTGAGAAAAACGATGAGAGTGTTTTCCTCAGCGACGACGAGGAGGAAGTCACCGTCCCAAAGGCACAGAAATTTGTGCGGTCTACCTCTTCCGTGGTAAACGACAACAATTTGGCCGAGTTGGCCTCGGGCTTGCTCCCCGAGCAGAAGACCAGGAGCGAGGAAAAGAAAACTTTGGTGGATATAAGTACAGGGAAGGGTGTGCTTGGAAAAGATGCCATCTGGGACGATTTTCCGAACGGAAGATTCGGAGACTCGAACTCTCCAGCATACGGAGAGATTGACGGCTACGGGCCGAATCTCAAGGTGTCGTCGCCGAATCAGGCAGAGAAGATATGGGGGGTGCCCGAAACCAAAAAGGACATTATCAAGGTGTTTATTTCGTATTTATCGGGCAAAATCGACTTGTTGCCGTGGGTAGACACGCCCTTGTCGGCTGAAACGGCCTTGATCCAAGAGCAGTTGTTTGAATTGAACCAGAGAGGATGGTTCTCATTGGCATCACAGCCCGCCGTTGACGGGTGCTCCTCTAACGACAAGATCTTTGGGTGGGGTCCCGGCCACGGAATAATCTACCAAAAATCGTTTCTCGAGATATTTGTGCCAAAAAAGGAGTGGGACGAAGTCTTGAAGCCCAAGCTCCAGAACTATTTTGACAATTTGACCATCACCTACTACTTGGGCGACTCCAAGAGCAATTTCGAGCTGAATTTGCCCTTGAGCAAGTCTCTGTCGCACAACAACAAGAGCGCCGTAACTTGGGGCGTATTCCCGCTGAAGGAGATCTTGCAGTCGACCTTCATCGACATCGACTCGTTCAAGGCCTGGAACGAAGAGGCGTTCATTTTGTGGAAGGAATGGGCCCGGTGCTATAAGTTGCACTCCAAGTCGTACCAGTTGTTGAATTCGGTGTATGAGGATTATTACTTGGTGAGTTTGGTGCACCACGACTTCAAGGATGAGTACGGGCTCTGGAATGCGTTGTTGGGCGAATGACTATCGAAAATGTAGCGGCGAAGGGTGCCTGGGGTTTTTTCCTGCTCCGGTCTGGCCCTGAGCCGTTACTGGATACCTGATGGCGCGGGAGCTTTGTGGCTTGATGCTGGTCCTGCCATTGGAATGCCTCTGTCTCTGGCTCCGCGTTGTCCCTCACCTGCCTCGACTGACCCGCCCCTGCCTCGAACAATAGGCTCTTACTCCACCGCCTGCCTGGCCAACTCCTCCCCTAAATACTGAATGTGTTTCCTCCCTATCCCAGTGTTCAACTGCCTGTAGAGATCTCTGTCCGCGTCCGTGACCCCCAAGTACTCGCACTGGGCCCGGTGTAGCATCAACACTCCGCTCATCACCAAGGTGCCCTGGCGCACCAAAAGTCGGGCGCCAAGCGGCACGGGCACCGGGCTGTCGGAATTTTGTCTTAGGAACGGCAATTTGTCGTTGTACTCGTACGCGTAGCAGAAGTTGCCGCTCGGGTCCCTGAGCGTGAGCTTGTAGGAAGCGGCAGACTCGGGGGCCGAAAACGCCAGCGGCCCCGGAAATTCCTCGTCCCCGGCCCCTACGTTGACCTCTCGGATGATGCGATTTCTGCCCCTGACACGGTCAGACGAGGCCTTGTGAGGGTCCTCGAGGTCCTTCCACCGGTCGAGCTGCGCGAGCTTCGACTGCGAGATGTCGATGACGCCCACGATGTTGAAGGCGATGGCGCGGTCCGTGTAGGCCTCGGCGGTGTTGAGGTACGCAGCCGGCTGGAATGTCATAGAGAGGGTGGGCGGAGAGTTGGGGAGGAGTAGGAGAGCTCTAGGGCCCAGAATGGCGCTTGCTCGGATTGCAGAATGGCGCTGATCTCGTGGGCGCGTGAGAGAGCAGAGCTCCCTGTCAGTGCGCACGGACCGGTGGCACTGAGCGGCTGCTTTCACCACAGGGCGACTCTCTTCACAGCTCACCCTGCCGCCATGACGTCGTTGTTTGTTGAGGACGATGGCGAGTACGCGGACACGGAGCCTCAGCGCGAGTCTCTTGCCGGGGGTTCCCATGTCCAGTCCCCAAGTCTTCCGGCCCTGTCAGAGCAACGAGAGCCAACTCCCCAACCCTCGCCCCAGCCCTCGCCCCAGGAGTATCCCCAGGACTCCTCGTCACAGGTCTCCCACACCGTCAGCTCCACCCTCCCCCTTAAGTTCCAGCAGAACATTTTGCAGGACCTCCTTGCCACCGACGGGTTGCTAGTGCTAGGGCGGGGCCTTGGGTGGGAGTCGCTCACTGCGAACTTAGTGCACGCATTGGGCTGCCCTCTACAAGGCTCTGGCAAGCGGAGCCTCGTGATTCTCCTCAATGCGCGAGAGGAGGAAAGCGCAAAGATTGGCGAGGAGTTGCTAGAGCTCAGCTGGCTCGACGACGCCTCGGTGCCGTTTGTTTCCATCAGCAACGACCTCACCACCGTGGATCGCCGCGCCCGTGCGTACGAGAACGGCGGGGTGATCTCGCTCACCTCACGCATTTTGGTGGTCGATCTCTTGTCCGGGGTGCTTTCTGCCGCCGATATCACCGGTATCGTCGTGCTACATGCCGACAGAGTGTCGGAGAAATCGAACGAGCTGTTCATCGTGAATTTGTACAGAGACGGAAATAGCTGGGGCTTCGTCAAGGCCATCACCGACCAGCCGGAGCTGTTCCGCGGGTTCACGCCCTTGGCGTCCAAATTGAAATTCTTGAGGCTCTCCAGCGTCTTGCTCTGGCCGCGGTTCCACGTGGAGGTCTCGTCGTCCTTGAGTCTCCTGGACCAGCACCTCCTGAACCGCCAGCGCGCCGAGCAGGAGAAGCGCAAGTTCGTCACGGAAATCAACGTCCGAATGTCCCACAAAATGGCCAAGATCCAGTCTGCGCTCTTGGCGTGTCTCCAGGCGTGTATTGGGGAGTTGAAGCGCCACAATCCGACGCTAGCCACCGAGTACTGGGACATTGAGAACATCCACGACGAGGAGTTCGTGTCGCGCGTGCGCGTGGCACTTGATCCGCAGTGGCACCGCCTCTCGTGGACCTCCAAGCGCCTCGTGGGCGACTTGGCCACCCTCAAGGAGTTGATGCGCAGTCTCGTGACTCTCGACTCCTTGAGCTTCTACCAGGCGGTTCAGGGAATCGTAACGCAGAATGTGCGCTCCGAGACCCGCTCTGGTCTCCGTAGCGTCTCGGGAATGAGCCCCTGGCTCAACTTGGACGAGGCCACCACCATCGTGTCATACTCCAAGGAGCGCGCCCTTGCGCGGGTCAAATCGAGCGACGGCTCTCAGGACGAATACCTTTTGGAGGAACTCCCCAAATGGGACCAGCTCGGGCTTCTTTTGGACGACATCATGCACGAGAAACAGCAGCGGGACGCTAGGGACGACGGGCCGGTGGTGGTGATGTGCTCGGACCAGCAGACGGTGCAGCAGTTGCAGCAGCTTGTGCTGACGATGCAGCTCCGTGAGAACAGCGGCCGCCGCCACTACAGTGCGCGCCGGCTTATGGTCCTGCGACTAGGCGCCTACTTGGCGTGGCGGGACACCGCTGCCTTGGCCCTGAGGGTCTCGGCAGAGATGCAGGAGGAGGAGGAGGAGCTCCAGACATCGAAGACTTTTTCGCGGGGCAAAGACGTGGCCCCCAGCAAGCGACGGCGCACGCGGGGCGCTGCTGCCGTGGCCAACGTCAGTCGGCTCCACTCTGTGTCCGAGGGCCTGGCGGAGCCGGTGGAGCTTGACCCTGCGATTCTCGAGCGGTTGCAGCTGGAGGTGGGGGAGGCTGGCGAAACCGAGGCGGATATTGGCCCAGAGAATGCGGCGGGGCTTGGTCCAGAAACTGACACGGGGCTTGATGCAGTGGAAGTTCTGGACGAAGGCGGTGGCGAGCGGAGGCAAGAAAGCGCAGGGGCCGGGGGCTTTATCACTCCTATGAGTCCAGAACAGGGCCCGGGGGGCGATTCTGGGGTCTTCGGAGCTGCGCGCCACTCAGCGCGCCCCCTCTCCTTCCGCCACATCGAGCGCTCGCACCAGATCATCATCTCCGCGTACCACGCGGACGACACTTTCCTCCCCGAGCTTGCGCCCTCGCACATTGTGATGTACGAGCCGAACTTGGCGTTCATCCGGCGGGTGGAGATGTACCAAGCGGTGAACAAGGAGCGGCCAGCGCGCGCCTACTTCATGTACTACGGTAACTCGGTGGAAGAGCAGAAACATTTGCTCGACATCAAGCGCGAGAAGGACGCGTTCACGCGACTAATCCGCGAGAAGGCGACGCTCAGCCGGAACTTCGGGTCCGACGACTACAAGTTCCGGCTCGCCAAATCAAGCGTCAACACGCGCATAGCGGGCGGAGCTCAGTTCCGCACCGAGCTGGACGAGATGAAGGTGGTGGTGGACGTCCGTGAGTTTCGGTCCGCGTTGCCGAATCTTTTGTACCGGCTCGGGCTCCAGGTGGTTCCGTGCATGCTCACGGTGGGCGATTACGTGATTTCGCCCAAGATGTGCATCGAAAGAAAGGCCATTCCTGACTTGATCTCCAGCTTCAAGAGCGGGCGGCTCTATGCCCAGTGCGAGCAGATGTTCCGGCACTACGAGGTGCTGGCGTTGTTGATTGAATTCGACGAGAACAAGGCGTTTTCCTTCGAGCCGTTTGCGCTGGGGCGGGTTTTCGGTGCCAACGGGACCGCAGCGGGGGCCCGTGCGCGTCTGGAGATCCAGTCGAATTTGGTGATGTTGCTCGTGCGGTTCCCGAAATTGAAGATCATCTGGTCCTCGTCTCCGTACGAGTCGGCTCAGATAGTGATGCTTCTAAAGGCCAGCCAGCAGGAGCCGGTGGTCAGCGAGGCGGTGGCCAAGGGCGTGAGCTCCGCGCTGGACGGCCCGCTCATCTACAACGATGACGCCATCGACTTGATCCAGAACATCCCCGGGATCAGCAGCGCGAACTACCAGCGCGTGATCGCGAACATTCGCAGCATCCAGGAGCTCGTAGAAACGTCGCGCGAGAAGTTTGTGCTGCTCTTGGGCGAGGAGAACGGCCGAAAGGCCCACAGCTTCATCCATCGGAAGGTGGCATAGTCACGTGGCTTGTCACCTGGTGATAAGTGTCACGTGACTTCTGGTGTTTACCCGTCCCAAAGGGGCAGTCACGATGCTCTGCCACATGGACTCTCCTTGTTGCTCCACTGCTCCATTGACGGCACATCTGGCACCGTGCTCCTGTGACCATGAGCGGAGACTTTGAGCGCATCTACTACGAGGTCCAGCGGCTCCTCAATGCCAAGGTCACCTTGAGCCTTCGGTACGAGCAGTTGAAGATGCCCGAGATCCACGCCACGTTAACGCAGCCGCTAGCGGCGCGAGTGATTGGCCTCTGTCGCGGGGCGGCAGAGACTGGGAGGATAGGGGGCGGGGCTCTGGGACCCTGGGAGTTTGGGGGCGGATTCGGGGGGAGGGTGAGTTTT